>JACTNT010000004.1:600000-1129909 GCA_022343325.1 Plenodomus biglobosus
CGCATCTTGCGAATGTGAGGGCAGCGTGCCTGGAGTTCTTGGCGCAGCAGCTGGCATGACGGGTCGCCATTGTAGAAGCCGTCTGGCAAATCGACAAACTCGAGGTTGGGACAGCCCGACACAGCACGCGCCAGATCAGCCTTGCACGACTCTCGTGTCATGTAGGGCAGCTTGATGAAGCGGACACGCTGGCCGAGGTACTGGTTGTCTCGCACACTCTGGGAGAGCTGCTGCAGGCGCAGGGTAGGGGCGTCGACGTCTTCGCCGTTGCGCGACTTCCGCCGTCGCTGATCAGCATATACCTCTTCGAGCTCGCAATAGTGCACCGCGTCAATGCGTATGCTGTTGTACCTGCACAAAGATTAGCGACGTCATGGCCCCCGCCTGGCAGTGGGTGGGTGCACGTACAGCAGACCAGCAGCAATGCCATACCATTGTCGCCTGGTCAGGGCACAATGGGCCAGGTCGCGCATGTCGCAGCTCATGCAGCCGTCATTCCCGCTGTCCTCGCTGCCATCAAGCGTCTCGTCGGCCGAGTGGGGGCACACGTGCTCGAAGATGCGGCGCAGGACCGTGTCTGGCAAGCGCTGCGTCTGGTCGGGGCCGTGGTAGGCATAGGTTGCTGGGGCATACAGGTCGTTGCGCGGAAGCGACGCGCTCTTCTTGGGGCTCTTTTGGCGTCTGAAGCGCTTGAAGAATCCCATGATGCCACGAGACGGTCTGGAGGAAAATCAGAATGGCAGCAGGACAGGCGCGCCCAACATGGCGCCTCAAGTACAGCAGGAACAACGGAGGGGCGGGTCTTTGTTGGTTTCAAAACGTGGGCGGGAGAAGCAAGCGACTTACTCGCGGCCTTGTGGTAGAGGTTGCGGGGTGTAGCCGCCCCGGTGCCGAGACATGGTTGTCAGCCAACAATAGGCCAGGCACGGTATACTATATGTAGGTAGGTGCAATGTATGTGTATGCAGCGGCTGCAGTCTGCATATACTATACGCACACTACAGTGCTCGTGCTTTCTTGGGACAGAGTGGAAGGAATTAGATAGGCGCGTGGGCTAGGAAGTGTTAAGGGGTCAGGTCACGTCTAAAAAAGAGTCGGGAAATGCAGCGCGTCCAATGGCCTGCCGACGGCCTAGTGCTCCCTGTGCTTGTCAGCAAGGCCCGAAGAGCAATGAGCATGATGATCCCCCAGCCGTGGCTCGCTGTTAACGGTGCGACTGAAACAGCGAGCCATTACCGTGGGTGGACACGGGCGGTCACGTGTTGCCGCGAGCATCGCGGACAAGGGGCGGAGGTCGGAGGCCGACGCGCGTTGTGGGATGCACTGGACTGGTATGCAGTCTGCTGGATTGTCGCGCGTTGATCAACCTGACTTGGAGATTTTTCCATATAGCGTACTATACGTACAGTAGCCTCCAAGGTTTCGTTTCTCAAAAAAAAAAAACGAGCAGCCATGGTGCAGGTCGTGTCGGTGTAGAGTACTGTATGTACATGCTATATAGTGCTGACATGCAGCCTCACCAGCACCAGCCCTCGCCGTGGCAGCCAGTGAGTGAGCGGAGGGTCTTTATGTCTCTTCAAGTACAGTACTGTACTGCGCTAGTCGCTCTCGCCTCGCCCTTGACCTCCTATTTTTGAGGCAGTGCAGCGTCGCCTGTCGCCTGCCACGAGAGCTCAGCGCGCACGGCGGCCACGGACTTGAAGCGCAAATCCTATCTGTTCCTACTACATGGCACAGAGTGTATTGATCAATACTACGTAAACCAGACGGGGCGCACACGGTGGTACGGCCAGGGGCAAGCACACGCGAGAAGGTTCAACAGACGCGTGGAAGCTGTCCAAGGAGAGGGTGTGGAGAGGATGTTTAGGCATCGTGTTTCAGTGTTTCAGACGGGCACCAAGGCAGACTGTGCTAGCGCCAGCTTTACCGAGCGCGCCTCATGCCATCCATGCCATGGACACGGATGGCCAATGCAGGCGTGGCTCGGAAAGGCAATGCAGCGGAGTGGCAATCGAGTGCACACAGTAGAGTACTCTGGTAGAGCAAGCTGCCGTCTTGGGAGCCATGCACTGGGTAAATTCACTGTATGTAGGTACCATCTAGGTACAGCATGCACTTGTTGAATTCCACACGGTAGCTGAGCCGTTTTCTACAACGTGCAGCACACGGTAGCTTACAACGGTAGCTGGTTTCCACAAGCCCTCCCCCCTTCTTCCCTGCAAGCTACAGTGCACATACATATACTTACAATGTACAGCTCCCAGTGCAGCTGACGCGGGCCAACGGCCGTCTCCCGCGCGCCTCCACCCAGCGCCAGTGGTGTGCGGTGTGCATGGCCGTGGGCAACTGCTGCCCTGGACAGGTGCGGGCGCCAAGCGGTCAAGATGGGGCCTTAGCTCTGCCATCCACGTCAAGAAATCTTCCCGGCGCGCCTTTGCACGGAGCTTCAGACTATCCGTCCACATCTCATGTTGTTTGGCCTCATCTTACCTGGGGATATCTACGCAACTTCATCTCGTCCACCCGCTCACGACGTCTGTCTGCCCCCTTCACTCGCTCCGTTGCTTCGCCGGCAACCTTGAATTCCCCCTCTCCTCCCCTCACCTCCCCAAGCTGCTCCATTCACCACCTGTCCGCTGTGACGTCTCCCTGTACCTCGCTTGCCTGCTGTCCGCCGTCTTGCTCGCGCCTGTCCCTGCCAGCTTCGACGTCAAGCCCAACTGCAGCACCCGAGTCAACCGAGCTAGCTGTTCGCTTCTCCCCTCTTCCCCCTCGAGACCATGACGACGAGCCAGCCCACACCCACGCCCCAGGCCCCAAACCTCGATCTATATGTCGTGATACACGTTGCTACCACGTGCGACGAACACGGTGTCTACGTGACAAAGGATTCTGCCGAGGTGATAGAGTTCGGGTGGATCCTCCTGGATGCAAAGTCATGTGAAGAGGTATGTGGACTGCCCCTCAATTGCACAACCGTTGGCTGACGCATTGCTCCAGCTTCACCGGGAAAGTGTTTTGGTGAAACCCGTGAACACGCCCATTACTGCGCTATGTAGTGAGTTCTCTCCCCTCTGCCTCCCCCCTCGCCTTCGCCCTCATTCTGCCCTGGACTGACCCATCTCAACAGCCAGCTTGACCACCCTGACCTGGGATCAGGTCCGGAACGCCGGTTCATTTCGAGACGCCATCGAACGCTTTTCAGCCTTTGCTTCCGAGCACATCACGCCCAAGAACAAGGAGTTCGCCTTTGTCACGCTCGACTCGTGGGATCTTCGCGTCCAGTTGCCCCGAGAGGCTCGCGATAAGGCGGTTGTTCTCCCGCCCTACCTCCAACACTCGCGCACTTTCGACCTCCGTACAGAATATCAGCGGTGGCAGGCTCACCACCCCGAGTCACTGCCCTTTGGCTCCAGTTCATTGACCAACATCTGTGCGGCCCTGGAAGTGGAGCCTGTGCAATCCTCGGCCCCGATCAAGCACAACCTGCCTTTTCACCTACAGGCACTAGCCCCCGCTTCGCCCCGGCGTGCCATGGAAGAGGCTGTAACACTGGCCAGAGTCCTTCGTGGATTGATTCGCAAATCCCAGCCTCCCCAGGAACACCCTGACGTTCTCACCAAGCCCATGGACGCCAGGGCTGATGTGCGCGCTTTCCTCTCCGAGCGCAGCAAAGTCCTCCACATGAGCGGTCTGCCCCACGACACCACTCAGTCCGAGCTTGAGAGCTGGTTTACGCAGTTTGGCGGTCGACCCATTGCCTTCTGGACCCTGCGTACCCCAGATCAACATAAGCCAACAGGAACTGGCTTCGCCATCTTCTCGTCCCATGAAGAGGTATGTACATGGCTGGCTGTATGACAATTGCAACTGAACTAACATCCGTAGGCTGCAGAAAGTCTTTGCATGAATGGTCGTGCTCTGAATGAGAAAGCAATCGAGGTTTCGCCTTCGTCAAGCCGTGTTCTTGACCGCGCCGCCGAGATCATCACCCCCTTCCCACCCAGCAAGAACCGCCCGCGCCCTGGTGACTGGAACTGCCCGTCTTGCGGATTCTCCAACTTCCAGCGTCGTACCGCATGCTTCCGATGCTCTTTCCCTGCTATGCAGCAAGGCCCACCTGGCGGCGATCCCATGGGCTACAGCGGATATGGATACAACGGTGGTCATCCCGGCATGATGGGTCCTCCCCAACACCACATGGGGGGTCATGGTCACGGCCATGGAATGGGCGGTGGAGGAGGACATGTGCGTGGCGGCACGGGTGTGGTCCCTTTCCGCGCTGGTGACTGGAAGTGTGGTGAAAACGGTTGCGGTTACCACAACTTTGCCAAGAACACTGCTTGCCTGCGATGCGGTGCCAGCCGTGCTGGAGCTGCAGTCGTCGCTGACTCTGCGTTCCCGTCCCCCATGGACACGCCTTCCAGCTTCGGCATGGGCCCTCCTTCGATGGGCGGCACCCCTGGTGCAGGTCCCTACGGTCCCGCTGGCTATGGCGCTGGTGGCTACCCGGCTCAGCAGTACGGTGGACCTCCAAGCCAATATGCTCTTCCCTCTGGCATGGGTGCAGCTAGCCCGTACCCTCCCATGGGCGCTCAGTACGTGCCCAATGGCGGTATGCACTCGACTCCCTTCGACAGCCGCTCTGCCGAGGCGGCCTTCTCGTCTGCGGATCCCTACCCTAACCAGGGAGCCCCCAATGGTGGCGATGGCAGGAACGATCCCTTCTCATTTTTGTCGACCGGCTTCGGCTCGCTCTCGATGAACGATGACCGTCGCAATGTCTCCAATCCCGCCAACAAGTCTCCGGCGTAGGTTGTGCAATAAGTGATGATCTTCAAGGGCCTTGATCTTGCGTGCAATTTGAATTGGGCAATTTATTTCGGAAAGGATGGCGTGGGCAAGATTGGCTTTCGGGGAGTTTGTCAACATTCGGGCTGGTTCAAATTTCGTGGCATTTGCAGGCAACCTAGCGGGATGGGGTGTGTATAGACTGGAGATCATTTGGCGACGGAGTTCGATACCTCTGTGGTTTGGGTGTTTGGGGATCGACTTGAAACAATTTTCAGAAAAGCTGAAAGGATGGGCAAAAAGTTACACCATGGAGGGCGGCAACAGGGAATCTGCTACATCGGCTTGCCGGAGCTTGTTTGCATTTGCTGGGGGGATCTGTTCAAAGTGTAGGCTAGCGTGCGTCTGTTTTTATTTTCTTGAGATGTGTCTTGATTTCTTCTCTTTTATTCGGCTATCCAAATTGAGACTATGGCTAAGGTGGTATACTCGCTGCATAGCCCGGCCTATCGTACCTAATCTGAATTTTCCGTCTACTTTTTGTATTTGAATCCACGTACAAAGTTTTGCCTTGCCGTTGCATGAAAATAACCAAAAAAAGACGCTTGATGCGGGATCACAGAGAAACTGTGTAGAGAGAAAAGAAACAATAAGACTTACCTCAAAGTTGAGAATAGTTCATTTACTCCGCGCAGCAGAATGTTGTTTTCGAGTCGTGCGTGTTACACATTAAGCTTTTTTCACGATTCCCTTGAACTCAATTCACCCTGGCAAGATTTGCCATTCAGGCATGTAAGTTGATTCTAAGCTTCTGAACCTAACACACACCGGGCAGAAGAATTTCTACCTACCAAGCCTAGCTAGCAACGTTGATTTATGTAGCCCAAAGGCTTTATGGATGTATGGCACAGTGAAACTAGTGGACTTTACCTACTGCGATAGGAACGTTTGCCAAGCCGCGCCCCTTGACCGCACTATGTGTATGCATGTTTCATGACACTGGTCGGACTGCAGGGTTTGGAGAGTGTAGGGTAGTGTAGTGTAGTGTGTAAGTATGTACGTGCGCCCTACCTAGTTACTGTAGCTGATCTTGACTAGGTACCTCCCTACTCCCTCCATACACCACAATCGCGTCTTGGGACTCTTGGAACACAGGGCAGTGCGGCGCAGATGTGCAAACCAAACTCGCTCAGACTTAACCAAGCCAAGCTATGCAAGACGGCAGCGCAATTTCACAGGAGGCAATTTATGGCACACATCATATATCTAAGTACTTGGACCTTTACGAGGCTGACACGAAGGATCACGGCGTCATGCGTTAAGATGGGGGTTGTCACGCGCTAAGGGTGATTGGGTGTGTGGATGGGGGCTGTGCCCGTGGATATACTGGTAATCTCAGCCCCTTTGTATGCACTGCAAGTACATGAAAATGTTTACAAAGGCGGTACTGGCTCTACGGGTATTGGTGCAACGACGGGAATTTGTCTCTTTTGTGTTGTTGTAGTAGATGGACTAGCTGATAAGAGACTTACCGTTCACGTTGTGATGTTAGGGATCCCTTCGACGAATCACTTTCTGTGTTTCCGTTCCGGAAGCATCTCCATTCCGGTACACTTTGCGCATGCTTTCCGGACGCCTGGTCCGGGCAAACTATATGATGTTTTGCAAACAGTTGTATAGAACGCACTGTACTCTGCAGGTACTTCAGCAACCTCGTCACACATGCGACGAAAGTTTTTTTGGATGAGTAGTATACTAGTTCAAAAGTGTAGACTCCCTTCCCCCTCACTCTTCGCCTCCTACGTGCAGTCTGTCATGCAACGCAACACAACATGGCTGAGTCGGTTGGGCCAAAGATAAGGGAGCGTCGATTTAAATTTGCACTGGCGGTTGCGGGAACTAGCTAACCGGAACGGTGGGCTGACGGTGGCACAGGACTTGTCTGGTAGGTCCAGCCGCCTTGGGCCAGTTTGCCAACACGATGCCAATCAGCAGCGTGGACGCCGCACATGGAGGTCAAAGGAGGGCTGTGTGTTGAACGGTAGCCCCGTGGAGGCGCTCGTTCAGAAGGGCGTTGCCCCTGAGGGTGTTCGTGGGATATCTTATCTACATAGGTCCATAGTAGGTACTGCAGGGTGAAATGATTTTCAGCAGGGAGGCAGAGTCTAGACGTTGTGCGAAGATGTGCTACAACGTGTGCGGAGACGTCGGAATTGGGCCTGCTTTAGGGCACGCCAAGCTTCAAACAAACGTGGCTATTTACAGATTTCGGGGCGCACTAAGTTCTTACTTCGCAGCTGCATACGGAAGAAACGTCTGTTGGAGGCTCAGCGGCTGCGTGATAAGTCGAGGTGCCTGGTGCCACTGGCCTTGCACCATCCGCTAGCTGCCTGCTTCCCGCGCCGTCGTCGACAGGTTTTTTTTCCACCCTAGGGCTACTCTACAATCCAATCCTCGGCGCCACGCTCTACCGAAGCCTGCGATTCTTCACTGCAGCTACAGTACGTGCTGACACCTGCTGCCTTTTCACTCGCCGACGGCACCGCCCCAATCACGCTGCCAGTGCACCACTGAAATTGCTTACTTCCTTCCATCTCGCATAATTAAACTGCCAGCCGTGCTCACTAATCGCCTTGAGTCCGCTTTCTGGCTAGCTCCTGCAGGCGCCACAAACGGTGCCCAGCAGCTTATGCTGGCATCCGTTGTATTAGGCCGAATAGTACCAAATACTTACAAGCCAACAAGTCCCAACCCGCACCCTTTGCTCGTCGCCTTGCTCCCCTTCCGCTTCGTACCTTCGCCCATGGACAGCATCTCACAGTGACACCTCGACTCACGCCCGTCATGCTCATAAACACGCCTCATGTCCTGTCCTCGATCCCCCGCCTCATCGTCATCCCCATCTTTCTTCTCTTCAGCGGCCTGTTCTTTCTCCCACGGCAATACGATGGCGCAACCGTCCTACCGCATTTCAACCTCCACCACAAAAATGTCACTGAAGCAGCCTCAACATTCAACGCCTCCGTTCACCACTTTTGGCGAGATCTTGCCGCTGCACTTCTCGAGGCAAAGCCCCAATGCGACGCTCTCAGCGTCAGCATCAAGGAAGGCGAATCCCTACCTGACCCAGTCTGGGAACCACTCAAACAGGACAAAAAGCCCATAGACAGGCTCCAGAATTTCACCGATTACCATGAGACGGCACTATTCCGAGCCCACTACTCGATGCGCAGTGCGGCCAAGCGCCTGGCTCCCAAGATGCCATTTGCCCCCGGCACCACAGGAATTGTAACAACCGCCAACGCAAAGTACATGCCCATCTTTCTCGTCTCACTCCGGATGCTGCGGAGAACCGGGAATAAGATGCCTGTGGAAGTCTTCATCGACGACTGGAGTAAATACGATGCCGTCATTTGCGATACCGTGCTGCCGTCACTGAATGCGCAGTGCGTTGTCATGTCAAACGTGTATGACTCGGCACCCTATATTGCACAGCCAGACCACTATCAGTACAAGATCTTCGCCATCTTCTTCTCATCCTTCCAGCATGTCTTGTTCCTCGATAGCGATGCATTCCCAGCGTACGATCCTAGCGTGCTCTTCACGACAGCGCCATACACTACTCACGGCCTCGTTACATGGCCCGACTACTGGGCTCTTACAGTCTCTACGCACTTTTACCACATCGCTGCTATTCCCGAGGAGCCTTCCCAAGGTCGCCTCTCCAGCGAGAGTGGCCAGCTATTGATTAACAAAGACATACACCGCGAGTCCCTCCTCATGATGGTTTACTACAACTACTACGGCCCCGACTACTACTACATACTCCTCAGTCAAGGTGCGCCTGGCGCCGGCGACAAAGAGACCTTTGTACAGGCCGCCCTCGCAGTCGGGCTCCCCTTCTACCAAGTCAGAACCCCGCCCCGCGCCCTGGGCCGCTTCGTCAGTGGTTCATACCGCGGCAGTGCCATCGCCCAGGCAGACCCCGGTCTCGACTTTGACTACCAAATCCCAATGCGAAGCCACATCCACCCCGCCGAACACTGGAAAGACATTGATCTCGCACACCCAGACCCAGCCGTAGCCAAAGCCCTGAATCGCACGCGCAAAGCACCACCTCGACCTCGCCCAGTCTTCCTCCACCAAAACATCCTCAAACTAGACCCCGCCACAGTCCTGGACGACAAGACGCAACCAACCTTTGAACCAGACGGCACGCCGCACAGGATGTGGGGCGACAAGGAAGGAATGGTCAAGATGCTAGGATACGACGTCGAGCGTCGGCTGTGGGACGTGATTGCAGAAGAAGGCTGCAGAGATAAGCAAGACGCAAAGACATGTGGCAAGCTCCGAGCCTTTGTCACAGAGGTGTTTGGCTGGATGGACAGCATTGACCGGCCGTGGTGAATGGCCCGTCGAAATAAAGAAGAAAAGTAAAAAAGAAAAAGAAGAGAAAAAGGCGGCCATTGAGGGTCGATACAAAAATAAGACCACGACGACGATGACGATCTAATACGATGCGATGCGATGCGATGCGATGCGCGCACGAGCAAAGCTTATGAAAAGCAAAGCATATACCCCCTCCCTCTCCTCCCTCCTCCCTCTTCCTCCAACATTCAACATTCAACATCTCCATATCCACGCGCATTTCTTCTTCTCCTGCCTTATCGCATTTTTTTTAAAAACATTTCACCATACTTGACATTTCATCACGACGAGTACATTGTAATGTGTGTATTGTTTTTTTTTTTTCTTTCTTTCTTTCTTCCTTCTCTCCTCGTTTTCATGTGGTTATGCGTGAGAATTCGCGGGGGTTTGTTTTTGATAGAGGAGCGGGCGCTTTTGCATTATATTGTATGGCATGGCGTTGTATGGCATGGCAAGACGGAGGGAAGACTGGAGAGGGAAGACGGAGGGAAGAATGAGGAGGGGGAGGAGGGGGCAATGAGAATGAGAATGGTTTAGACGGGGCGAGAAGTTGGTCATGGTACGGTATACAACGTACGTCGTGTTCATGTGTATATATGCATTGTGTTTGAATATGTTTTGTTTGTGCGTATGTGTGTTTTGAGTCATTGTTATGGTTTGTTTTTATTATATATACCCCCCTTTTTTGTAGTTTTTGTAGTTTTTTTTGTAGTTTCTAGCCATCAACATGTTTAAAAACTTTTCAAACACTTTTCCAAGTTTCCCCAAGTTTGACAACTTTTCTTTTCTTAACTTTGCTTGAAAATATGTCCCTGTACTTTTTGCCAAATTTTTTTTTCTTTTGGCTAATTCGTACCTTCTTTTATCTTTTCAACATGTGCATTTCCCATCTCCATTCTCTATCCTCTTTGTCCCTTGTTTTTCTCTCATCGTCTAGACTATATTCTACAGATTACAACTCCACATCTACACCTCCACTGTCACCTCCACACTTGATCAACACAAATACAAACACCACAAAAGATACGACTAAAAAACGCAGTATTGCCACCATTGCTGTTACTAGACTAGACTAGCCTGGGATGAGATGATGAGTTTGAGTATTGATAATTTAGGCTAGATTTAGTCTGGGTTTAGTCTGGGTCAAGGTACTAGGAAATATAATTAATCAAAGAACAAAGAGAAATTTTTGGTCCTTGATATTTATGACAAGTGTCCAAGCGCAAAGACGTTGATTGAATTGATTGGATTGAATTTGAATTGGTACACAAAAGAAGAAGAAAGAAGAACGAGGGTCAAGCTTTTCATGCTTTGACTTCGCACCAAACAGCCAGACCCAGACCCAGAACCAGAACCAGACCCAAACCTAGAAACTAGGAACCAGAACCAAAACTAGATTTCATCTAAACCTCACTCTGCAACAAACTCTCCATAATATCGTCTTCCGTAACAGCAAGATCCCTTCTCCTCTCTCGAATCGTCAGGGTATTTTCTTCTGTTTCGGGGAGACCGTCATCATCATCATCTTCCTCGTCCTCTTCCCCATCGTCGTCATCGTCGTCATCATCATCTTCATCATCTTCAAGCGGCATACGCGTCCCCTCACCCTGCATACCCGCAAACATGGTTGTATCTTCTGCTTCTGCTTCTGTTTCTCCATCCTCATCCTCGCCAACCACAGAGCCATCAACACTAGCCCCAGCCTCTTTGGGCCGCCGAGTCCGAGACCCAGGGACTTGAGTAGCATCAGAGTCAGGCGTATGATCGGCGTGTGTAACGTCCCGGGTAACCGTCTCGTCTCCCTCTGCTTCTGGGACCTGCGTGGCGACATCGAGTTCAAGTTCGAGTTCGCCCAGGCGCTTGGTTAGAGTAACGTCGAGTTTAGCAAGGGCGTTTCTTTGTGTAGCGTCGGTGCCGAGATTGCCCTGGACGGCCTCACTGACTAGGCTGTGTAAGTCTCGGAGTCCTTCTTCGTCTACCGTCTTGGCATCGTCTTTTCTCCCACTGCTGCTTGGCGCAATGTGCAGCTTGCTCAGTAGGGAAAGTAGTGGTTTCCGCTCATCCTTTGTACATGTGCTCGTCAATGCGCGCTCCAAGGCTGCAATCGCAAGATGAATGTGTGGTTCCTCTGCCTCTGCACTTGTGCTCGTTTTGCCATCTAGGCCCAACTCGGTAGCTCCCACGACCTTGCGCCCGTCTGTCCATTCAGCTAAGTGGGCAGTGATGACGGGCCATCCAACCATCTCATCTACATCTTCTTCTTCCACATCTTCTTCGCGCATGAGGAGGAGTTTCGAGATGATGGGGACTGCCATTTGAGCCATGATGTGGGCATTCTTGAGTTTGGAATGGCAGAAGACGGGCAGGAAGTAACTCAACGCCTGCCTCAGGGCTGGGTTCGTGGCAGTCTCCGGGTCAAAGTATGTTGAGACGAATGCTTTGAGGATTTCGGCGGTTGGTGCAGGGGGCAGGATGCCGAGGAGGAGCAACTTGGACGCGGCTTCGCATGCGATGAGGCTGAGGCGATGGGAATCGGATGCAAAGGCTTTGAGGAGGATCTTCATGAGGGGGCGGAGGCGTGGATTGACAATGGGTTCAGCATCTTCCGTGGTGGCGTCTGGATCTTCGATTGTGGGAGTGATGAGCTGGGGGTGGGTGATTAGGACGTCAGAGAGGACTTGGAGAACGATCTCCTTGAGGCTCTCGTGACCCTTTACAAAGCAGTGGAAGAAGAGATCAAGGTTCGATGCTGCGAGATCCTGTTGTTCATTAGCAATTGCATCAAGGATTGCGAGGTGTTGATACTTACTCTGCTCAACAGGGCTGCCAGCCCAAGGCATATAACTCCGCGGTCTCGCAGAATGGCTTGATGAGCTTGAACTGCAGGAATGATAAGAGTGTTTAAGATGCTTGTCAGGTGCGAGCTCGACTCTAGATCACAGTGTACATTCTCCAGCGTACACTGCGCAATGTGCAAGCATTTCGAATGGACCAAGACCTCACGAGTCTGGCGTTCCAGCTCTTCCTCTTCAGTCAGAACCTTGGCATTTGCACCTCGTGGCTTGATCAGAGGCGCATCGCCCTCAACATCAGACTGTGCAGAGTGGAAGCTTTCGTCCTCATTCCCCATGGCCTCATCATCACCGTCCAGCAAAGTATCCCGCACTTCAGCAATCGCCTCAACAATCAGAGCGCAGAAATCAGACTCGCCACGTACTCCACACACTATGCGCAGTACTTCAATGGCCAGCTTTGTGCATTCTTCTGGAAGTTGGGCCTTTGCGATTGCCTCACGAGTGATGTTGTACACTTGTCGTCGACCCACTTCGTCAGTGTAGTCGAGTGTCTGTGCAATGTGGAGCAACTGCTGTACGACAAACTCTCTCTCATCATGATCTTCCTGTACTTCGTCAAGCTCTGGGTCGTCTTCGTCGAGCAACATGGCCTTGGTGGAAAGGTCCATGAGCGAACGGAGTTCCTTTTGAAGCACAAACGCAAACGAGGTGATGACGGGCATTTTATTCTCAACCATGTCCTTGATGCTGTCGTCTTCGGTGCTTTGAGCATAGTCGTTGAGACTGCGTACAATGAATGCTGTCTGTGCGTCCAGGTTGTTCCAGTAGTCGTGGTTGAAGGAGATGTAGTCGCGGTAGTCGGGACGATACTCCCAGAATCGCTTCATTGCTTCGTGTGCAATACCCTCCTCTTCCTCACCAGAGCGTATGACGTCGATTCGCTCGAGGAGCTCGCAGAGGGCATCTAGATTAGGCGGAGCAATCTCACCCGGCTTCTTTTCCTCATCTGGACGCTTGTCATGGCTCAAAGCACAGTCTTCAAGCCACTTCTCGCTGAACAGACGAGCAGCAGCTTTCCGCACAAGGTCATCTCGGTCACGTAGGCCCCAGCGAATGAGCTTCTCTCGCTCGACCACGGAAAGGTTTCTGAAGTCGCCGATTGTGGGCAGTATTTTCCCATAGACCTGCCTCCTCAGGGTCGCGTCCATATCGCGAGCTCGCTTGAGAATGGACCGCAATGTCGAGGGCAATCTTGGAAGGTTGTGAAGAACGGCCCGTCTTACCTCAGCGCTGGGGTCATGGCTCATGATGCTCATGAGCTTCTCAAGGAGGCCTCCGGCCGCGTCATCGTCGCTATCTTCATCCTCTTGCTGATCATCCTCGTCACTCAGAAGCGTGCCCAGACCAAGGACAGCCTGGACGCGGACCGGAGGATCCTTGTCTCGCAGACGCTTGACAAAGCCAACCCGGAGGAGATCGTAGAGGTCGTCGTCGAGGGTGGCGATGTTGTTTATGATGTATGCGATAGTCTGCGTGGCGCGATACCGTACCGTCTTCTCTTTTGCTGTGAGGAAGGCGAGCGTTGCTATGAGTATGTGTCTGACAAGGCGGGTACTGGGCGTCTCCACAAAGCCCTCTTCTTCTGTTCCTGCAGAAAATATCGCTTGAT
This sequence comes from Plenodomus biglobosus, assembly GCA_022343325.1. NCBI lineage: Eukaryota > Fungi > Ascomycota > Dothideomycetes > Pleosporales > Leptosphaeriaceae > Plenodomus > Plenodomus biglobosus. Next base: position 613,684 of record JACTNT010000004.1, read on the forward strand.
CTACTTTATCGTCAGCCGATGTACTGACGAGTCCACTCGGCGACTACTCACCTTTCTCAGAAGCATGCTTCAAAAACAGGCCTAGGAATCTAATGACCCGATCCCCCGCGGGCTCGCTCTTCTTCACATTCAGCAGCCTCAGGACACATCTGCCCATCTCATTGTTGAAGTCTTCCTCGTCAAAGTCCTCTTCCATCTCCTCTCTGCCCTTGTTGCCGCGCTTGTTACCAGTCTCTGGAGGCTCGAAACAGCAGGCTTCTTGAATCTTTCTCAGATGCACCGCCAACTTCCTCTGCGTGGCAGTCGTTTTCTGCGCATCGCTAAATACCTGCGCAATTTGTGTGCGCAGCGAAGTGACGGGCCCTTCGTCTGGTATGTTGACCGCATTCGCCGACTGGCGTGTTCCGGATGCACGTGTTGATTTTGTGCCGCTGCCGCTCGTCTTGCGCGCTGTAGAGGCGGCTGAAGTGCGGGTGGAACGCGATCCCGCTGGCCGTCCTGGCATGGTGGCGGTGTCGTTGGTGTTGGCTGAAGTCGTTCGTTTTTGTCCGATGGTGATAGATGGCCGTGGTGTTGATTGTTTACGCAGGCGCACAGGCCAATTGCGGGCGCAGGGCACTTGGAGCAGGGGGGGTGGGGTGACCCCCGCGGCCAAACTGAGGATTGCGACATGGCCTCCAGTCGCCGATGAACCGAGGAGAAGGATGGCGAGCGTTTTTTTCTCTTCTACTTGAGTTTACATTCTCTTCCACTTGAGTCTGCCTTCTATTGCCAGCTTTGAGCCAGATCAAACATGTTCAGAACAGCGGCCAGGAGTTTTGCAGCCTCGGCACGGCGCGGCGCAGAGAGCGTCAGCCAGTTCGAAGCTGCACATCAAACCGCAATTGGCATTTCCAAAGCCCAAGGCATTGGCCAGCGGGGCTTCATCGACGGTACCATATCCCCCCCATTTTGTTTCTCTCCAAACTGGAAACAATGAACCTTCCCATGCTCATACAATCCAGCCATCGGCAAAACCCCCCTCATCCGCCTGAAGAAGCTCTCCGAAGAAACCGGCTGCAACGTGCTGGGCAAAGCCGAATTCCAGAACCCAGGCGGCTCCGTCAAAGACCGTGCCGCCCTCTTCGTCGTCGAGAATGCAGAGAAGCAGGGCTTCCTGAAGCCCGGCGGCACCGTCATCGAAGGCACCGCCGGAAACACGGGCATAGGCCTCGCCCACGTCTGCCGCTCCAAAGGCTACAAACTCGTCATCTACATGCCCAACACGCAATCGCAGGGCAAAATCGATCTCCTGCGCCTGCTGGGCGCCGAGGTCTACCCCGTCCCCGCTGTCGCCTTTGACAACCCGGAGAATTACAACCACCAGGCAAAACGACACGCCGACAGATTGGACAATGCCGTCTGGACGAACCAATTTGACAACATAGCCAATCGCCAGGCGCACATTGAGACGACAGGGCCGGAGATTTGGTATCAGACGGAGGGCAAAATCGACGCCTTTACCTGCGCGACTGGCACGGGCGGATCGCTGGCCGGCGTGACGCGATACCTCAAGGAGAAGAGTGACGGCCGGGTCAAGAGCTTCTTGGCTGACCCCCCAGGCTCAGTACTGCACTCGTATATCCAGAGTGGCGGAAAACTGCAAGACAGGCAGGGCGGCTCCATCACCGAGGGAATCGGCCAGGGTCGTGTGACGGACAACCTCAAGCCCGACATCGGCCTGCTCGACGGCTCGCTGCACATTAGCGACGAAAAGACAATCGAAATGGTGTACAGGTGCTTGGACGAAGAAGGACTCTACCTCGGCGCCAGCTCCTGTCTCAACGTCGTTGCAGCAAAGGAAGTCGCCGAGAAACTGGGCAAGGGGCACACCGTCGTCACGCTCCTCTGCGACGGCGCATACAGATATGCAGACCGCTTGTTCTCCCGCAAGTGGCTCGAGCAGAAGAAGCTGTACGATGCGATACCCGAGCGATTGAGAAAGTATATCGTCTTGGAATAGACTACGTGTACTGAGTCGAAATGAACAACGATGTATACTCACACGCGGAACCTTTGTCTTGAAGAATTTCAGAATAAATTAGCGTAATCTGAATAAGTCATGGAAGCGTCTCGGGCTGGCTGGTATAACAATCATCCAGCTGGGTAACAGTCCCCTGCATCCCATCAGAAATGCGTGCAATTTTGACTATGGGAGGCATGATCTGGAGACAACGCCTAAGCCATGAACCCATGTAAACATACAGGCAATGATCAGTGTGGTGTGGGCATAGCGAGACTGGCTATGCAGTAAAGATGGCCATGTTGGCAAAATGAACAGCTCTATTCGTGATATGCTATTCGTTCACCGTCTGAGCAGTGGAGGCTCCATGAGCTGGTAAATACCGGTGTAATGACCATATCCAGCTCAGAGCGCGTTTCCATCAAGGAGCCCGTCATCAGACATCTAGGACCAAACGCTTGGAGAGCGCTCCTGTGCTATCAACATAAAGCCCGTGTTTCCTCTTCGTTATCGGCGTCTCTGGTGTATATGGTGGTGCTCGTGGCGATCGTGATCATTTCCGTTCATGTGGGCGATGGCATCGATCGCAATCGTGATGTGCATGCTCTGATTCTGCGCGTGTAACTTTGTTCGCTAGAACGTATTCGCGCTCCTCCATCTCGTCTAAAAGTCATTTGGCCAGCACTTCTCCTTGGGCCACAGGGTCTGGTCGTGGCTCTGAGCGTGCGCCTCCAGCTGGGCTTTGTTCGTGTTTACGATTTCCCGGCGGCAGTTCTGGCACTACGTTTCGTTAGCAAGGGTAACAAGAGACGCGACTCTTCTCTTAATCCATGACTCAGGCATCTTGGGTGATATATAGAAGAGGCACGTATAGCTTCGTGCCAATGGCTTTCCGTATCGACAACGGCACGCTGTACAGGAGGTGGAAACTGACTATCGATGTCGGCTTAGGCGCCTTCACAGGCAAGCCATTCGCCTTGACTGGCGCGCGTGTGCCCGCCTTGTCCGCCTTCTTGTGCTCGCGCTGGATCTGCAAAGAAATTAGCTGCTGAGTCATAGAGCGCGCGAATACTGTGCGCCTACTCTGTCTTTCTTTGAAATCGGCATTTTGGGAGTCGTTTATGGCGGGTGGTTTTGGAAATTGTGTAAAATGGCGCGTTGGTGGAGTGAGTGAAGTGAAGAAATCTGTGGAGAAGTTGCGAGTAATATTGACCAATCATATGGCGCTTGGCGCTCATTTTGGCTGACTACGAACTAAACCACACCACACTTGAATCTTTTTTCTCTCGCGCAGTCCTCGTACGTTGTGGGAGATTCAAGTACACAAATCTGTTCTATTAATTTCTCATGTTTAAATATGCGGAGATTAGAATGCATGTTCCTATAATGTTGTAGTACGAGTTGACCACATGAACATTTATTGCAGGGGTCAGAACTTGTCCATACCGGTACATTTCGCTGAGACATGATCTGTTATCATGATTCCCAGATCTCCTAGAGGCTTAGTGTCCGCCCGGGTAATATATAGTCTCCCTAAACGACATCAGACGTCGACTTCAACGCACCGGCCATCTCAAACTCGTCTTCGTCATCACTACTCTCCATGCCCTGTGCCTCTGGATCTACAATCCCCTGGAGTTTCAGCTCTCGTTTCTTCGCTCTCTTCTTCTCCGCTTTCTTCAACTCTAGGTTTCCCTTGATGTCTCGCACAATCTGCTTGGGATCAATTTTAAGTTTCCCAGATGCTGTAGTCGCAACTGGATACAGCAGAGCAACGTCTAGCAGAAGCATCAGGATTGTGATGGCGGCAGCGAATCCTTTGTTAATTCCACGTAGCCAAAGGAGGATGATTGGACTGAGAATAGCAGCAAATACCGCTGCGACTACAACGACAGGCGCGACGATGACGATGGCACTTTTGGTGGAGGTCCATGCCGTTTCGCCCATGGCTTTGCCGACCCATGCGATGACCTTGCGGGTGGGAATGGGCTGGTTATATTGAAGGTGTGAATCATCCTGGATTCTCAGCAACGTCGTTTGCTTGTACTCGAGAATCCTAGAGCTCCGTATACTGAGGCGGATGGCGTAGACAACGGCTACCAAGGCAACTGCTACAAGGATGAAATGGTAAAGTGGAACAGGGCTTTCCAAAACATCAACCTGCATGCTGAACAAACTTGCCACGAAGGACAGTGGTATGAAGATAAAGGCCAGCTCTGTGAGCTTGGCAACGCTTTTTGCTTCAGCGATACTGCGACGACTGTCTACAATCTGCATTTCTGCGAGCAGCGAATTGGCAGACCGGTCGAGAAGGTTGATGCAGTCACGGACAACCTCTCGAGTGTCAGATGCAAATTTTTCGGATGGCATTTCTTTGCCCTGATGGAATGCTAGAGATTGTTCTTCGAAGTCGCGGGAGAAGGTCGAAAACGAGCGTAATCGTTGATCAATATCGGCAAGGCTAACATTTAGACGATGAAGCAGTCGTCTCCAATCCATGACTCGCTTCTGCATCAAGTCTTCATCCATGGTATCCTCGCGAATGCGTTGCGATGTCACACGGATGATACCAGCGAGGCTCTGAGTGTCGTCATGTATCACGCGGAACAGAGGTCGAAACGGATCATGGGTCGTTTCTTTTCCCTTAGTGGGTAGTTGCAGGAAGTAGTCAAACTCGTCCAGAGTTGATGTCGGGACTTGTAAGCTTCTGGCATATCTCCTGACCTGTCGAGCTGTAAACTTATCATTTATCCTTGCTGCTGAAGAAGATCTATCTTTGATGGGATAGTATGGCACGAATGGCCCGTGTGTCTCGGAGCCTTGACTCAGAAGCGATGTCGGTGCTCTTGAAGGCGATGAAGTTTCAGATGGAGGTGCTGAACCTCCATGGTCTGTCCGCATGCTGGTCGTGGGGGACTGAGCCTGGCCTTTGACTACTTTCGAGTCTGTTATCGATTCGCTATCCCCTTGATATTTAGCCCCGCGACGTCGTGGTGCAGCTGGCGCAGCTTCTATCCCGGTCGACTGCACATTAACACCTGTAGCCTTCTGGCTTTTTGAACCGGTGTCAGTTACGATCGGTCCTGAGCCATGGGAAGGAGCTATTTGAAGTAAGCAATGCAGTTAGCTTCCATCCATGTTTCGAAACTTCGACGATGGAAAACTGAGAGAAGGAATGGAATATTAACATATCAAAGATCGATAATCAAAGAGATGGAAGTACTCACAAAAGCTATTGTGAGATGAGGATGATGTGCCAGCAGCATCTTCCGGATGTGGCCGGATTGGCGGCAAGCCAGGCTCTGGGTGTTTCACGCTGGCGAATGATGGGACCTGATCAGCCCAGTCCGGTACTAAATCTATCACAGGCTTAGTTCTGCGTGCTTTCAACTCATCCACTTTTCGTTGTGGTAGAAACGCGGCCATGAGCGGTAAATTATTGGGTGCCTGCTGTCTTGCAGGAGCATTAGCGTCCTGCTCAATGTGAAGAATGGGCAGTGGATCTAGCAACATTATTACTGTACAGGTGAGTATGCATGACTAGAAATCTGTAGGGATGATCCACCTACCAAAATGGCAGTTCTTGATTTTACGAGACCAGATAGTCGCTCGCTCTTCCCAGCCAACGGGAAATTCTGTCAGCGATCCTTTGTGGTACACGCCAGGTTCCGCACATAAGTCTAGATTGTGTCGCCATATATTCCCGGCAGTCCTGACGAATACATTATGTTGTTTGTTGCAGTCACTGTCCACACAGCGTACAGATACTCTTCGATCTGTGATCAGTTTTGTCCGGACCCGCGTGGTAACCGGTATTGTGGGCATGACGGCGCGATACCATGTCATTGAGAAAAACCCTTGAGCCGAAGATTGTGTGTCCCACGTGGTCGCCCCTGCCCAGCTGTCACGAATTGACTGGTAGCCTGAGTCTTTGAGGTGCTCTTCGAATACATGTGCTGGAATCTGAAAGGTGGCTCCCAGGTATTGAATCAAACGCGGTGCGAGATCTTCCACAATTATCACTCTCTGAACACAATCGTCCACGACTTGCTTCAAGGTCTGGTTGGTTTCTTCGTATGAAGGCAACGTAGAACCTTGTGCCCAAGGCTCTATCCTTTCAGTGAATTCGGACGAGCCCCGTCGGATGCGATCGTGTAGAACTATCCGCCAGCTCCAGTGATGGCGTACTCCCGTAGTGGCAGCAACATTACTGAAGTTAGGCAAACTTGTAGCTAGCTGATTTACATAGTCTCCATAATGGTCGACTTCAGTTTTGTCCGGTGGCGGTGGCGGTGGCGGCGGCGGTGATGGTGCTGGTGGTGCTTGCGCTTTGACAGGCTTTCGGGGCTTTTTCTTCTTCGACGTAGCCTCAGCGCCAGACGGATGTGAACTTAGCTTCGTGCCTGGTAGTTCGCTGCTGTCTGGCGTACCTTGTCTTGTCTCTATCTCTGGTAAAGCGATGTCTTCTGGTCGCAGGAAGGCAAGCTGGTCCAGGGAATTAATTGTTGACTCTGAGACTGGTGCTGCAGATATTGTCGTGATGATGGACGAGGCTAGAGAAGGTGGCAATGGTGACTGAAGTGCGGCCTCACTATTTGCTGCTGGCCAAGTCCGAGAAGAAGGCCATTGCTGTAACATCTCGAGAGAGGTCCGTATCGGTGTTACTTGGCATGAGTGTCCCGTATTAACTGAATTTTTCCGATCGAGGCTTCCTGCATACTTGTCCTGGTGTTGATCCTGCCGCGCTGTCGCTAACTCAACACCGTCTTCCAGGCTCTGCGCATCCTCATACAAACTGTCCACGCTGTTTTGGACACTGGGCTCAGGGGCGTAGCTCGATTTATCATCCCGTAGTCGACTGCTGTCTTGTTCAACCTGGTCACCGACGGATGGCGTTGACACTACCTCTTCTGTCATGTTCGTTTACTCTAGTGAAGACGTTCTCTGCGCACATAATCTTCGACTGTGTATTCATGCCACCCTGGAGCGAGCCATAGAAGGGTTTGTGGAACCCCTCATCTCAGGCCAGCTTTGTTGACGAGGGAGGTTGGGAAACGGCCCCCACGAAGCCACCCACAGATTGTCAAATAGGCGTAACGATGCTGAACCAGTCATTGGACACAAGAATCCCGGTCACAGTCTCTGTTGTGCCTAGACGCACACAAATTTGACAGTGGCACCTCTGCCAAGAGCTGCACTTGGGATGAATATATGTAGCGCAGGTGCTGCCAAAGGTAATCGCCAGCCTCAGCTCCTGCCGCGAATTTTGCGCAAAGGATCTTCGCAGGCATCACCACCACAAAACATCGAGATAGTTGTGATCATGGCCAATCTTCGTTTGACTGTGTCTCTGCAGCGTTAGTTCGAGAAGTCAAAGGCGTACGCCATGTGTACTGACCTTCGCAGGCATGATCCCATTCTTGGGCTTTCATCACGTGCTCATTATTGGCCAGGTCATTGTTATCATACTTATATGCAAGTCCTGTTTCTTCCCCAACGACGTCCATTCCAAGCTGACCGAGTTGCACAGCCATCTTGCTTGCGGGCTGCTCCAGCTACTCGTCCATGACGAATATATACCTCTTCGGGCTATCGTATGCAAACTCAAGACCTGAGGGTTTAAATGAAGTCACGAGGAATTTGGCCGAGACGCTGAGCACATACAAAGGTGCTTCGCAACTCGAAGTCCGCGCCGGCTATTTCGGGCTATGCGTGCGCCAAAACGGCGTCCTCTGGTTCTGCAGCTCAGACGCAAACGGATTGGCGCTGCAAATCGGTCTTCGAAACGATCCCCTCAATCTCATCGGCGCAGCCTCCAAGTTCAGAGAAGAGGTTATATTCTCCGGGCTGCTGTTCATGTCTGTGATTCTCGCCTTTCTCTGTTCACTACTTCTAGCCACCTTTCCCGGGTGGCACGAGGAGCGGGACGAGCGAACGGGCTCCGACGTCGATGTGAAGCCGTTTCCCTCACGCTCCGTGGCGCAGGCTGCGCTGGCACAGGCTTTTGTGTCGGCGGTGCTCTTGACTATGGCGAGCCTCTGGCAGCATGTTGGGTCTGTGGGCGCGGCGGCGATGTCCGAATCTGCAAACTATGGCAATGTCAAGAGCAGCATTGGCTCGGCTGCCATGGCGTTGGCGTGGACCGGGGCTGCCATTGAGTTGTTAATCACTAGTGGATTGTTGATAATGATCTTGTCGATTATAGTGTTGGACAGACTTACAGATAATGACTGAGATGTGGTAGGAGGCATAATAAGGTACAACATAACAACTAGAATCCCAGCTGTAGTCGTCAAATCCAACCATCGTATTTACAATTCATCCCCAAGCCACATCGTCGTATACACACACTACGCTCAACCCACCCAATCGCAACGAACGACAGCGCCTCGGATCTAGCGCTGGGTTGACCATTATCCCGCTTAGTAGTCATAACTACTAAAACGCGTTCTATACCCTAGCCTACCACTAACCACAGCCCGCGAGCGGAACTGCTCATCCGGACCTCACTCACATGAAACATCCCCAATCACCATTTGAAACCTCCATCATCCCATCACAAAAGCCATCTCATTCCCCAACCAAGATACGCACGCATGTACATAGTAGTACCTTGTACATAAAACACCACCCACCCACCCACATCCCCGCCTGCCAAAACCCCTGCATCCCCTCCGATCCCGCACAGCCCACGAGTCAGCCGCCCAAGATGAAATCTCAATATCTTTGCTGATCCTGAATTCGGCCCGATTACACCACCCCTGCACAATCTGGACAACCCAGATCTTGGACGCTGGGGCTGGAAGCGGGCGCGATATTGGGTGGACATTACTGGACACCACTGGACTTTGGGGCAAATCGTTGCTATGTCTGTACGTACTATAGATGTAGGGGCCGGGCCTATCGAACCCTGAACCGGTTCGAGATCTGGCATGTTCCTTGGGCGCTGGGGGACGCGTGATGACAGGCCGGGGGGTGGGCGCATGTAGTTTGGAGACGATGGCTCCGGGTGGTGGCGGTGTGGAGTCGGTGCCCAACGAAAGGAGCGATATTTCTTTTCGTCAGTGTGTGTTTGGTGGTTGCGATTGTGTGTGGGAGGTCTGGTGTTAGAACGCCAGGTTTACAGTATCAAAAGCAAGTGGCACGGTTTGAAGAAGTACTTGTAGATTTGTAACTCTTGGAAAAGATATGCATGCTTCGGAATATCCGAGTTGCTAATGTTGAAACATGGAATAGCCGTCAACGCCAAATGCCGCCAACCGAGTCATCGCTAACGGAGGGGTCATGATTCAAGGAAATAACCCAAACATGGTCGTGCAAAGAAGTCGCTAATGGATCAAGGCGTCACAGACGCTGAATGAAAAGTTGATGGTGCTTGACGTGGACATCACGGGCTGGTGGTCGAAACCGAGTTGTTTGATGACGAGGCCCCGCTCCGTCGACGTGCAGAGTCGGTGGCGGTGGTAAGCTGGCGCTTTGTGTGCTCATGCATGATCCTGGGCATGTTAGTGATGGGATGGTTGAGTGCAAAGCTCGTCACATACCTCTGGTAGGCGTTCATGGCCTGCTCTGGGTCGTTGAGGTCGAAGTTGTTTGCAAAGTTGTGTTGAGCGCTCATGGGCTCGGAGAAGTCGTCAGAGACGTAGACTTGTTGGCGTTCATCGGTCATGGCAGACATGGTGATTGTGTGTAGTTGAAGTAAAGTGTGCGGTCGATGTGTGGGATTGCTGAAAGAGTACTAGGTAGATGTGCAGAGGGGACGTGGAGATCGAGATTTTGGCAGGAGATCGTGAGTCGGAAGGGTTTATGGATGAGAATCGGAAAAGCGAAGCGGGGTCTGGGACTATATACCTTTGGGCGGGACTGCAAAGCACGTAGCTGGCAACGCAACGGTCCATCATGACCGCACACGGGAAAGGATCGTCAGCACTGTCGGTGGACCACGGGCCCCAGCGAGATACAGCATGGGTTGGGCAGGGTCGAGGTCAGCGATCTACAGGGTCCTTCCTCATACGCCCCTAGTCGAGCGCGCCCATTCTCGGGGAGCCCAGCGGGCCAATGGCGACGTGACGATTCTGGGATCCTGGTTTGCCGTGGAGCCCGCGACTCGGGATCGTGCCTCTGCCGATGATGTCGCCAATGACGGTTCCTGGCTGGGGGGCGCGGCGTCGACGGCCCTACTGCAGCATTTAGGGGTCTCGAGTGCAGGCTAAGAGGACTCTAGAGTACAGAGTGCTCGAGTTGTTGACCAGTGACGACGACGGACCGAGCTTGCTGCGGCGTGGTTTTCATTGAACAGGCGGCGGCGAGTATCTCGTGGTAATGCGCCCATCTAGCTTGGTTGCAGCTTTGTTGTAGCTTTGTTGTAGCTTTGGTCGAAGGCTGTTTGAACTCCCTGCAACCGTGGAGCGATTCGACAATGGCAACAAAACAAAGCACATGTCGCAATGTGACGTGTGTAGCCCGCAGTCTAGAAGGCCGACTCCGACAGGGCGGTGGCCGTGGGACACTCGACGTCAGCCTTCTCCATCCAACTCGCATTCCCATTCCACGGGCGAGTTCAACTTTCCCATACGACGTTCCCAAGTTCCAACGTTGTGCTATCATCCATCTGTCCTGCCGTGCGCCCCATGCACGTCATTGCATCTCAAGGGGGGCAAGATCGGCTGCCGTCTAGACGACAGGCGGTTAGCGCGCAGCCCGGGCCCATGCAGGGCATAGCCGTTTGCTCATAGCCCCAGTTATACCGCACTGAGCAACAATGTTTTGCCGCGAACAACGTCAGTTGTGACGATGGTCGACGGTTGCTGACCCTCACCAGCCATGGTTGCCTCAGCAGTGGGAGCTGGCGAACTGGACGAGCGGGACGATGCAGGTACGGATGGCAACATCGGTGCGACCCGTCACTTCAAACCATATACCTCGCCCCGAGTTGTGCCAGGTGTCACCGACGGACAGAGCCGCTTCTGTCTGCAAGGCTGGATAATACATGTCTAGCAGATGATATCCAGGGCAACAAGGCACACGACAGGCGAGCGACACCCCGCAATACTCAGCAACCTCTCTGCTAAACAGCCAATGTGAACGTTATGATGTCAATGTGGAGGTCGAGCAATAATACTGCATCTACAGTGGAGGCCGGTAGGCCTAGGACGGCGTGCATTCGATTCGATGCCATGGCGAGTTTCCAAGGGATGGCGCACACAGGAACGCGAGGCGAATTGCCTAAGGTCAGTCGTACACGAGGAACATGCACGCTCGAGACGATTGACATCATTCGGCTACACACACCACTCTGCGACAGTGCGAAAATAGATCGACACACAGCGACACCGCTTACGCCTCTGCCCAAAGATGCTCCTTCGTCATCAGGCGAGCTACCCTCCCCCAACGTCGTCCGGGTCATCCCTACCAGCCGTCGAGACGTCACACTGAGTTCGTCTATTGCCGCCGCTGCATGACGCCATGGACAAACCATGTTGAGCAGAGCAAGCTCGTCCCATCCGAGCTGACGTTGGACGATACATATATCCATCCATAGCCAGTCACCAACACAGCCATTATCGAGCGCTCAAACCGCATGTGGCTAGCAGCTTCGGATCCTGCAAACCTCCCCAAACACTCGTACCGTTCGTCGTAGCGTCGCAATCACACGTACACGTCTCAACGACGGTCCTACATACCCACAGAACTGCAGTATCCAGAAGCACGCCTGTTTTCGCAAAACTTTGGTTCCATATTGCTTCATCTACCGGAACACCGGCAGTCTGCCCTGCACAACAGACCCGGCCACTTAGACCGACCAAACCAGGACATTCTCGCGGCCATCATGACCGTTGCAGTGGTAACCACCCACATCCACATCTGCACCCAGCCAGCAAAGTAAACCTCCCACCAACCTACGTCTATTCGAGCGAACATGAACTTGGTCAACTACTGTAGACACAAACGTACTCCTCAACAACGGGTCACCTGTATTGTCTGCACTACTAGCCTTTCCAGTCCAGGTAGTAGGTACCTGTATGTATGTGTGGTAGCCAAGCAACATGCGTTTGTGATGAACTCCCCGCACCCGCACAACTTGGAGCTAGAGATGCCCAAAAAAAAGGGTTCAACAGTCATTTTCCCTTTCGACGTCCCCCCTAACCCAACCCATTTGTTTACTAACACTGGCCACACTACCCTACCTGTCAAGTAGAGTGCAACACTTTCTTCTCCAGCACCTCTGTGTTTAACAACTCCGCATGCGCACTGCTACTCGTTCGATAGATGCCCATTCTCGCATACGATCCCCATGTTATTTCACTAGCACTGCACTACTACTCGCCCCATAGCACACACGAGCTGTCTCCTACCCCATACACGGTGAATGAGGCGCACTTGGTGAGCCTACATAATCGACGCGAAAGTCTGACAGTTGGATCGTGTAAGTGGTGTGAGCGGACGAGGGATGGTGTTTTACTGGGATATGTTGTGTTGTGGAACTAACGCATGTGGGCATATTCGAATTACTCTGCTCTTACCGCTGTGTTTTACTGGTTAGGGCTCGGGTAGTGTGGCGGGTGTTGGTAGGTAGATGTAGATGGCATATATGGTGACGCGAAGGGTATGAACTAGAGAAAATTTGATACATATGCAAATGTACAGTACAGCTACACTGATACACAGGTGTATTTCTCCATACTTTCCAATACCTCTTCGTCCCACCAACCCCGCTAACTCTATCGATCCCCACTGACCTTCCCTCTTAAACGGCCTTCCTTCTCGGAACCTCCCCCCCAACCTCCAACCGGTACCCCTCTGCGCCCTTCTCCGTCTCCAAATCCTTCTTCTTGGCCGCCCTAGCGCCCACCTCTGGGAAAACAAAGACCTCGCTCCTCCCGCCCTCCAGGCCCTTCCACGCCCCAAACGCCTTCCAGTTCGTCCACGTCAACGCGCCAACCCACGGCTGCACATTCCACCCAAGCTCCAGCACCGCGTCGGTCCTGTTGGCCAGCTTGCCCGAGATATCAGTGATTTGGTATTTGGGGCGCTGGTTGCTGAGGTGCAGTTCGCCGACGGGGTAGGGGGATTCGGCCTTGAGTTTGGCCGCGGCCATTGCTTTCTTGGACTTTTTGGGCAGTTTGGTGGAGCCCTTGGGTGGGGGGTGCGTGTAGTGGTTTGTGTGCCAGGGGGCGGAGGGGGAGGCGAGGATGGCGTCCCAGATGATTGCTTCGGAGGGGGGTGAGGCGGGCGAGAGGCTGGGATACACGGCTTTGATGTAGAGGAACACTTGTTTGGTATTCCAGTTGTAAAGGCTCGTTAGATCTTGGGTCTTTGAATCAGCACGTGTCTCAGGCTGTAGAGTAAACTACTACTATTGTAGTGTGTTCCTGGACTGCAGGTAAACAGCGTAGGTAGAACTGGGAGACGTACCAGTGTCCAGGTCAAACCGAACATGCGCATACTCCTCCTTCTTACTACTGTAATAGTGTGGCCGCCCTTTTACAACCTGCACATTGCGCAATTGGATGTTCGCGCTGGGAGTCTGCGGCGACACAAAGCTGCTCAGTGCGATTACAACGGCAACACTGAAGGCGACAGTGGTGAAGAAGCCAAAGACATTCTGGAGCCGCACGAGCGCCGAGTGCATCGTGGAGTATGTGGGGCGGCGGCGACCAGCAAGTCCGTCGAGCAAGGTGGTAAAGGTATGGGCGAGATTGTGAGGGAGTGCGGAGAGGAATTGGCGCGTCTTGTTGCTGGTCAACTTTCTAACACGTATCTGGAGCTGCGGCGCGGAGGTCGGAGGTCAGCCCTACGGGTGGGCCAGGGTCGAGGGCTTGGCATTCCACGCCGCCACAGCCGCAAGACCCCACGTTAATTGTCACATACAAGTAGCAAGGGAAGAAGTGTAGCCTGTGTCATACAGATGCATTGATTGCTGTTCGAAAGGGTATCCTGCAGAAGCATGCAATACCATGTCCCTGTATCCATCTATGAGCCTCCTATTATCCTTCATAAGGTCATCAGCATCCGAGGGCAAGCCCCTGGTTCGTCAAATCCACAGAGAGTAATAGCCACACTGCGAAATCTACTCAGCGGCAGGCTGTCCACCTCCCCTAGGTCCGCCACGTCCACGGAAGCCACCACGGCCACGACCTCGTCCCCTACCACCTCGGCTCCCATCCAGGACAGCCGGCGGAGGCACATTGGAGTAGTTCCTGGGCTGAAAGTTGGGGTTGTTGGGTACCACACCCTCGGCAGGGTCACTGTTGTCCACGATGGTGAAGCCGCCACGGCCAGGCTTGAAGCCTCCACGGCCGCGTGGTACAAAGTCAGAGCTGCTGCCACGCAGGTTTCCACGCGCTCCGTTTGCATTGCCACGAGGTGCAAACCCTCCACGGCCACCACGAGGAGGTCCACCGTGGATAGGAAGCGTTTGCTGACCGCCCTGTTGTGGCGCTCCGTTCTGACGCGGAGCCATACCACCACCACGTCCATTCGCTCCACCAAACGCTCCTCGGTAGGAGCCTTGGAGAGGTGGAGGAGCGTTGGCAGGCACAAGCTGAGGACCACCAGGAGCACCATAGCGCGGCATAGCGTAAGATTGCGGTGCTTTTGGAGGCGCTCTGGCAGCTGCTGCACCCGACAGAGAGACAACCTGTGGGTCGGTCACATTAACCACAGCCGTCGCTGGAACGGTGGATCCGCGGAACGGAGAGCAACGGTCGCCCAGGGAAGTACCGCTCATGAAGGTGGCATCGAATACAATATCCAACAGCATGACACGGGCAGTCCTAGTCTTGCCAATGACAGTACCAGATGAGCCAATGGGCACCCTTCCAGAATCTTGGACATAGACAATGCGATCGCCAATGGCAAAGTGTTGGTGTCCCAGGCGCTGCTCTGCATCAGATGGCTTGAGCAAGGCAACACGCGGCACCTTGGCGACCTTCTTAGGCTCCACATCTTGCGTGAGCGGGAAGTTGGCGTCGGCAGCCTGCTCAATGAGCTTGACTGTGTCCGAGTCGAGCTGTTCGGCATCCAAGGGGACCTTCTCGAAATTCTTCGTCTGGACCTCCTTCAACCAAGCGCCAATCTCTTTGACCTTTTGCTTTGCCACCTCCGGCGGATAAAAGTCGGTGTCCTCCCAGCCATCGCCAGTAGGGTTGTTGATGATGGCAGCGATGAACTCGGGGAACTTGATCATGTACTGAGCAAGCAAGTCCATGGCCTTTTGACTGTACTCCCAGCCGTTCTGAGACTTGCGAGAGTACCCTAGCACCTTGAGCTTCTTCGCTTCGAACTTGAGGTTCAGGCCCAAATTAAGCTTGAGACCACTTGAATTGACGTTGAAGGAGGAAGTCAACTTGGAGAGCGCGAGCGGTGGCATGTTGAGCTGTCTGGCAACAACATACGACGGAACGTAAGGCGTAGCCCTCTCAGCCTTCCGGACCACGTCGCGGCCAAAGTCACGCTCTGGTTTCTTTAACTTCGCGACCATGATGGTGGCCTTGCCATCGACATGGCCAATAACCTGCAGAGGGCGTCCATATGCATAGTCTCCCAGGTAAAAGGCACGAGCACCTTCAGGGAACTCCTCCTCAATGGGAAGGGCTTCGCGCTCCAAGAAACGAGGGTCCGCGCTGACAACCTCGTCGACGATGGTCTGGGTCGCGTACTCAATCTGCAGGCCTGGGACGGGTCCATACTCTTTGATGGTCGCACCGTCGTCCGTCTTCTTGAGACCCTTGAGCATTTCTACGTGCACAAGCGACTCAACCTCACCAACGTTGATACCGAGGCGTTTGCTGTAGTTGTTCTCGATTCGGTTGGCAGTCTTCTTCCAGTTGGAGATACCCTGCGGGTCATGGGGGATCGCGACCGGCACAGAAGGCCCGCTTTCCGGAAGCACGTAGTCAAAGAGCTCGTCTGAAACCTTGACGACCTTTGCCTCGTGGAGGAAAGGATAGCCAACATGGACTGCCTTTCCAAGCTTCTCCTTGGCGTGTGAGACTGGCTGGCGCGGCGCCGTGTCCAGAAGGGTGATAACCATGCTCTCGTTGCGACTGTCCTGCTGGAAGACGTTGACACCGGCAAACTCGAGCTTACCGTGAAAAGGCAGCACCTTCAAGCTAGGGAAGCCAGCCAAGGCATCTGCACCCAGCTTGACACCGTCCATCAAGCCAATGTAGTACTCCAATCCGTCCATGGTGGGAAGGTCGAAGATGTTTTCAATGCACTTGCAATGCGGGAGATCCGGAAAGACGCCGGGGAGCGATGACGGGTAGATGAAGTCCAAATCTTTGACATAGGTAAACTTCAACGAGACTCCAAATCCATTGCGGGCCTTCTCATCTGCCGTGAGATTGTGTTCTTTCGTGGCCATGGCACTCAGCAAGCGGTCTTCCTGGATAAAGGGAATTTTGACGACAGCCTCCCAATCCTGCTTCTTGCCATTCATGTCCAGGGTGAAGTCACGAGGGTAGAAATCAATAATGGGTGAATCCTCGTTTGTCATGAGGGGATGGTAGGCCTCTGGGACGATCTTCTTACTGCGGTCCGGCAAGACACCCATCAGCTGTTGGAAGGGCTTGAAAGGCTGGCCCAGCTTGAAGTTGATGTCGGCCTTCAGGCCTCGCTTGACATCAGAGATCATGGGGGAGTAGTGGTAGCCATAGTACCATGGCCATGACGCCACTCCACGGTAATAGTAGTAGAGGACCCACTGCAGACCCTGGACGTAGTTCTCGGTCAATTTTCGCAGTTCTTCCTCGTTGCTGCGGTCCCAGTCGAACTTGCTCTTGTAGTAGTCGTTTTTCCACGCATCGAACTTTTCGTCGTACTTCTTCTGCATCTCGGCCTGAGCCTCGTCGGGTGAGATGTCGACAATCTTGGCTTGCTCGTATTTCTGTACTACACGGACAATGGCCTTGGTGGATTCGTCGTCCATCTCTTCATCCTCGTCGTCGACATCCTCGACCAATTTCGGGGGCGTCGTGATTTGGAGATGTCGCTCGCCTTCATCGTTGGTGACCGTCTTCCACGGAAGATGAAGCTTGTCCGCAAGCTCCTGTACAAACTTGCGGTTTTCTGCATTGAGAGACACTGGAAGATCTAGATTAGCCTGTTCTTTCTTATCCAGATAGGTTCCCAACCAGCTCTTGACTTTGGAGAAGAGCTCCTTTTGTTCGGTCGACATGACAATCGTGCCTCGTTTCGCGGTTTTCACCATTACGTCCTCCTTGCCCAGCCGCTTGCCTTTGAACCAAGAAGCGTCGGCGTTCTCCGATTCAAAGTGGCGATACTCAATCTGAGAAAGCTCGTCAAGCAACAAAGCCAAGCGCTCCATGTTGATGACACCTTCCTCGTTGATGTAGCCTTTGCCCTTGGGTAGCACTGTCTTGTAGACGTTGAACATGAGGGCCAAAGCACCCTCGTTGATGTGTAGATGTGGAAGATTGGGAAGGAAATCGTTGCCAACAAAGAAGGCCATTAGTATGAAATCGTCAATAACTCGCTCCATGTCAAATGGAAAGCTGAGAGCACCGGGCTCTTCCAATTCTTGAAACTCGAGCTCTAGGTATTCCCGAACGATGCAGAGATGCATGAGGTAGAAATTCTGATGCTCCAGCTCCTTGGACTTGGTCTGGCTCTGGCGGCCAAACGTCACCTCTTCACGCAGCAGGCTGAAGTGGGGGTCGTGGCTGAGCAGTCCCAACATGATGAGATCGGCGTCAAGACCGTAGAGACAGTGGCGACGGTTCGGGTCGTAGTCGGGCTGCGCCTTTGCCTGGCGGATGTACTCCATGATCTTGTGCTCGCCCTCTCCGGGGACCTCGTGACCGGACAGCACGACTTCCACGCCCTGCCAGTCCAGGTCCTCGGAGATTTTCTTGTTGATAAAGTACTTTAGCTGCTGGGTGAGCTTCGCCATGAAAGCAGTGCCCGGGGTGATGCAGTTGCTGTCGAAAGCTTCCTCCGTCGGCATTTCAACGCCCTCACGGATCGCCTTCTCTCGAGCCTTTTCAGTATCGAGAGCAGTACGGAAGCGACGGGCACGCTGCTGGTTCATCTTGGCGCGCGGGGCAACACCGTCAATGGCCATGAAGATGAGCTGCTTGGGCTTGATCTTGCCAAACAAATGCTCGATGTAGTTGAAGATGGAGATGAACATCTTGTCCTCTGACTTGCGTGTCGTGACGCTATCGGAGTCATTGTGAGTGCAGTTATGGATGATACCGTTCATGTCGAGCTGTGATTGTTAGCCATGAACTTTTACGCAAACAGAGCTACGTACATAGAGACAGTCGAACTCGGGAATGCGGTTCTCCGCAATGAGCTGCGAAATGCCCGGATACCTTTCGGACATCCATCGAAAGAACTTGGGGACACCCATGGCTGCGGTTGCTTCCTAGCGATAGCCGTAGGAATACGTGGTGCGGCGTTTGCGTAGACGAAGTGGCGGCGGCAATCCAACGCGGTTCGCTAATACACAAAAGCGCAGGAGAGGTTCGGGGAGACGGCGCACGAGGCGCGGGGGGGTGAGGGCGGGAAAAGAGCTGAGGGTGTGGTTCTCGACGCTGGGGCCTTCAAAGAGTGGGTGGGTGGTCGGCGACGCAATAGATATATTGCTGCCATGCCAAGACGAGCAGACGGCGCTAGCTTGGACGACCGACCCATGGATTGCGTGAACGCGAACGGTAGACGGAGCGCGTCGAGCTCCACACTTTTGCAGCGACAGCACGATTCCAGATATTCTCATACGCAATCACTGCACAGCACCACGCACCCATCGCCATGGACGAGACTATGAGCGGTAAGAATATTCTGTAGTTTTCAAAGATATGCGCTGCAGCACATGACATGGCAACCACCAAGGCATGACTGTGACCAGCATAGCATGTCTTGTCATGTACACGTCTGCATTGCAACAGCGCCTTCTATCGACTGTGCTATAATTCTCATTTCCTAATATGTAGCCATGTGGAAGGCTACTGACAACCCCATAGACGCTCTCGACCCGCGCGAGATGGAAGACCAGGAGCAGGTCGAGCACAAGATCATCAACGAGGAGTACAAGATCTGGAAGAAGAACAGTGTCTTTCTCTACGACGTGCTCTACGGCCGCGCCCTCGAATGGCCCACGCTCACCACACAATGGCTGCCAGACAAGAAGCCGTACGCTGCTCACTTACCCCGTCTTGCTATGCGCTGACACGGAGGGCAGGGTCGAAGGCTCCAACATGAGCCAGCACCGCGTTATCCTCGGAACCCACACGTCTGGTCAGGCGCAAAACTACCTGCAAATCGCCCACTGCGAGATACCCGATTTCCGCGTCCCAGACCTGTCAGAGCTCAACGAGGAGCGGGGGGAAATTGGCGGCCACGGCAACGCTAAGCGGCCGTTTGACTTCAAGATTGTGCAGAAGATCAACCACCCGGGCGAGGTCAACAAGGCGCGCTATCAGCCCCAGAATCCCGACATCATAGCGTCCCTCTGCGTGGATGGCAAAGTGCTCATCTTCGACCGGACCAAGCATCCTCTCCAGCCCAAGGGCGACGCCATCCAGTTCGAGGCCGAGCTGGTAGGGCACGAGCAGGAGGGCTTTGGGCTGAGCTGGAGTCCGCTGCGCGAGGGACACCTTGTCACTGGTAACGAGGACACGACGGTCAAGACTTGGGACCTCAAGACGGGCTTCTCCAAGGGCAACAAGACCATTAGCCCTACCGCAACCTACACCGTACACAGCGCGACCGTAAATGATGTCCAATACCACCCCATTCACGACTTCCTCATCGGCACTGCCTCGGACGATCTCACATGGCAAATCATCGACACGCGCATGGAGACGCACAAGAAGGCCCTCTACCGGAAAGAAGCCCACGAAGACGCGGTGAATTGCGTGTCCTTCCACCCCGAGTTTGAAATGACCATGGCGTCCGGCTCGGCCGACAAGACAGTCGGGATATGGGATCTCCGCAACTTCAACAAGAAGCTACACAGTCTGCAAGGCCACCGCGGCGACGTCATCGGCCTGCAATGGCATCCACAGGACAGCGCTATCCTGGCGAGTTCGAGTTACGACCGACGAATCTGCATGTGGGATCTCAGCAAAATCGGCGACGAGCAGACGGAAGAGGAGGCCGAAGACGGTCCCCCCGAGCTGTAAGTTCCCCCTCACAAATAACAACCCAACTAACGCCACAAATAGACTCTTCATGCACGGCGGCTTCACAAACCGCATCTGCGACTTTGACTGGAACAAAAACGACCCCTGGGTCATGATGGGCGCCGCCGAAGACAACCAGCTCCAAATCTTCCGCCCCAGTCGCAAACTCGTCGAGCCCCTCAAGAAGACTGTAAATCACGGCGAAGTCTCGGATTGAGACGTGCTCTCCATGCTCGGCCCATTGTGGCTGCGTATTAGATGGGGTTCGCAAACGCTTCTTTGCTCGGTCCGCGCAAAAGGTGCCCCAACGCGATATGGGAGCTACTCTTCTTGTTCTCAAAACGATATTAGCGGATGAGGTTTTGGTGCGAGTGAAATATGTCGCCTTTTTGAGTGAGAAGAACTTGGATGTCACTGTACCACGACTCAATCTTTCACATGCATTGTCGACGTCCTAGGCGTCGTTGTTGTTGTCTACCTCTTTTTTTCTCAAGTCAAGTTTCCATTCAAGTGTAGACTTGTCCCTTGTCTCTGCATCCTCTAACGGTCGAACATGACGCTTCTTTTCCTGCATGGTGCGGGTTGCATGTGTGGATGGCATGGGAAAAAGGGGGGCGTTCAGGCGTAATGAATGTCGTGATTGATATCCCTCCTGTGATGATGATGATGGTGGTGGTGGTGTGGTGTCCATATATGATAGATATAAATGGCCATGTTATGTTGACATGCACATGCACATGCAATAACACAATCACAGTCTCAACATCACTGCAAATTTAGCGCCAAATGATCAAGTGAAAATATTATATCGATTTCAGTCAAAGTAATCCCACGCACACAGGAAGAGACACAGAATCCACAGATGACCCCATAGATTATTCCAAACAACCATGCAACACCGTACCGGCGACAGAGGGCATGAAACCCCGGTCCAGAAAAGAAACATAAAGCGCCAAGAGCTAAAACTAGACGGGAACGGGAAGAGCTAAGTTGCACCGCCGGAATACAGAGTAACGCCAGAGAAACGCCAGAGAATTCGTACGTGTACGTGTGTGTGTGAGAAAGACATGAACATGAGCATGGTCGTTGTCGCTGTCGCTGTCGCTATCGCTATCGTTTGTCATGGACGCGTGAGGATTACGTGTGTGAACGGGTCGTGTAGATGAACGCCTGTGAATCCGAGTTTGGAGGGAAGAGATGGGAAACTGGTAGGGAGGTGTGAGGAGAGAAAGAGGAGGTTCATGAGGATGTGTCGAGTGTGTCATGAGCGGATGAGGTGGCTGCCGTGTCGAGGGTGGATGTGGTGGCGTCTTGTGATACGGAGGTAGCGACAACAGGCTCGTTTACGCTGACAGCAACAGTCTCAGGTGTAACTTTGCTGACGCTCTGCTCTTCGACATCAGGAGTCGACTGGACAATGGGTGTCTCATCAGCCTTGGTCTCCTCATCCACGGTGATGCTAAAATCGCACTCCCGCGACAGACCAGATGGCTTCTCGATACCGGCATCGACTGTGACATAACTCGACGCGTCGCAGCCCTCGGCGTAATATTCACTCGGTGGCAAATCACCAAGCGGCTTGCGGTCCTCATCCATGGCGTCTTGTACAAACGTCCTTAGCCTCGGTCGCTTAACAGGCTCCTCAACATCGATATCGCCTTGCTCGGCGCCAGAAATCGACATGGAAGCTCGGGCTTGCAGACGCGCCTGCTGCGCAACAACCCATTCTGGCGGCGGAATGTTCTCCTTGCCGCGCTCCAGATCCTCGTTGACCATCTTCGTCTCAATGTCGTCGTCGGAGCTGATGTCGAGTACAGACGCAGAATGTTCCATGTGGTTTGCAGCTTCTTGCTCAGGCGTGTCTTGGTGGATTTCGAAGAACCAGGATTTAGGCATTGCGTCTTCGACACTGTTGGAGATGTGTTGGGGTGCGGAGATGGGGGTAGCGACTACGGAGGCGGGGGCCTTGGGCGTGTAGCTGGGGATGCTGCCACTGAGGGCGGCGTCGATGGAGAAGGGGAGGCTACTGCTGGTGGGGGTGTTTGCTGCAGAGAATGAGGGCGGGTCTACGCGGCGGAAGGGTGAGCTGGAGGCCCGGCGCTTGGAGATGGCGTGGACACGCTTATTTTTTGGGGAGCCGCGGCTGGTGCTGATTGGTGTTGATTTGGCGGTGTTGGGAGAAGAGAGGGCTTTGCGGATGGAGGGGATGATAGGAGTAGCGGTGATACTAGAGCTGGAGCTCGGGCTGGGCTTGGTAGGCGAAGTGAAGAGGGAGAATTTGGCGCGCTTGACGAAGCCTGCGTCATTGAATGTCTTGGACTTCTTGGTGGGTGAGCAGAAGAGTGACGGGTCGACGTTTTCCGAGGAGTCGTCCTCGAAGATGTCAGGTGCGCGCTGGCGTTTGCCGGTGGATGCTGTGGGGGATGGCTTCAGTGGAGTCGCGAAGCTGGGCGAGATGGCTATATGTGTGTTAGATTCGCTGTGATGAATTTGAATGAAGCAAGTTACCATTCTGCTTGTTCTTTGAGCTTTGCAGTGCTTGAAGACGCGATGAGCCGAGCTCGCCAAACGGCTGGCGCGTAAAGGTAGCCATGATAGCGGGTGATGAGATGACGGCGATGAGATGACGGCGATGATGTAGCAATTGAAAAGGACAGGGTGGGATTGAGTAGCGTCAGTTCACCAATATTCGAGACTGATATACGCGAAGTCGTGTGGCGGAAGGTGGTGGTGTTGGGGAGGAAGGTGCGAGATAGCGGGGAAGCCCGACGTGATGAGCTTGAAACGCGAACTGGATGCTGTCTCGCAGCCAAGCGCCACAACAAAGTCAAAGTCAACAACGAGAGAGGTGTCTCTAGTTCACTCCAGTCAAAGTAGTCAACGTCTACTATAACCAGATAGAGGGAGAGTAATTGAGAGGAGCAGCTGAAGAAGAAGAAGAGTAGAGCGGAGTAGAATAGAGTAGGTAGTAGGAGTAAGGTAGCAAGTGGAGCAGCAGCGCGGTATGTAGCCATCTGACTTCGGCACTCAACGCGTCCCCCATGCCAGACTTAGCGCGACCATCTCGCACTTAGGGGCGGCTACCCGACGCTGCAAATCGCGTCCGCCTCGACCACCCGCAGCCTCGACGCAAGGGTTGTGCTCCGAGGCTTGCCTGGTCGAGTCAATGCGTGGCGAGGCATTGGCCAGGCATGCTTCCATGGCACACAACGCCACTCAACGCGTCTCCCCATCGAGGAGAGACGTGAACGAGACGTGACAGGTGCCTTCCCTGCGCGTTTGCCCATTTACCATCCTGGCATGCTGCAGCGTGTGAGACGTGCGTGCGAGGTGAGATTGCATCGAGGTGCGTCAGCGAGTGTCACGGTTTGATCATTGAGTTTGGGAGGTGGTTGGTTTGTCGAGTGCTTAGACTCTAGAGTATGATTGCTGATGGTAACAACCTCTAGTATTATGCATGCAGCAACCCCAGGGAGCGTGTCAGAGGCAAATACACACAAGCCTATGGGATGAAATGTGTTCATTATTGGTTATACAAAACCATCATGGCTTGGCTTTGAAGTTGCAGATTGCTCCACTCGTTCCTGCTGCTTCCACATGATCCTTCTTCTCACACTTATTTCCATCCAGTCCATTTACCCTTGCTCCTCTCCCCACCCCACCCATCATCATCATGACCCTGCGCTTTCTTGCTACTCCACGTCTTCTTGCTGACTGGACTGCCATTCCTGCCTTTCTGCACTCCAGCATCCATCTTACTTGCCCTTCCTCGCCCACTACCACGGCTGGGTGCAAGGCTGCTCAATGCGCTGCGCTCGCTTCCAGAACCTGCAACGCTGACTTCGCTGGCAGTCTTCTTCTTTTCGTACCCGTCCCAGCTCGACTCGCTTGCTGCTTTGCCAGAGGCGCCCCAGCCATGGACATTGCTTTTCGTGCTGCTGTTCCAGCTGACATGGCTGCCCTTCTTGCTGGCTTTCTCAACACCTTGCCAATCATCGTCCCGACTACTACCGCCCCAGCCTGTCCGCTTGTAGCCATGCACGCTTTGCGATGAGATGCTCGGCGCATCTTCAACGGCCGGAGACTTGTATGTGGAGTATGACTTGGCCGACACGACATCGGCCCTGTGCTTGTGAGACCTATGTGCCCTGCCACTGTTCTTTGACCCGTCAAGTCTCTCGCTTCGTTCAGATCGACTTCTCTTGTCGACATCCCATAGGCTGTCTTCACCACTGCTCTGCTGAGACCTCGCCGCAGACTTGACAGGCGGCTGAGCAGGAGAGGGCCAACTGCCTGGCATAGAAAGCTTGTGTGATCCTGCTCTGGCTGGCGATGCAACTGATGTAGGTGCTCGTGAAGGCCAGCCGCTCGCGCCTCCAGTCATGAAGGTGGGGGAAACAGGATCGTCCCCATCAGAGACCTCATACCCATCTTCATACTCCGATTCCTGTATAGTCGTGAGTGGCTCGGCAGAGGGTGAGAGAAGTTGGCGGTGCGTCTTCTTGCGTCTGTGCGACTCGTCTCTTTTTCCCTCTCTCCTCGCTTGTTTGCCCTTTTCTTCCGCATCCACAATACCATCTCTCAGCAAAAGTGGCTCGACAGTAGAAGGCGCCTTGATCCACCTCCTCCCTTCCCGTCGTTTCTCCTCGCCACCTTGTGGCCCAGAGTCATACTCCCCTGTCTCATCAATCACAATAACCCTGCCATCGTCGCATCTAATCACAAAAGTGCCCCATTTGCGCGGTACAGGGACAGTCACCGTCTCTTCCTTGCTGTCCTTGCCATCAGCAAGACCGTCTCGTTTCCTGACCACAATATCCCCCAAGCCCCGTATGTGTGCAAAATTCCGCTGTATATCCCCGCTGACTGCCTGCTGCACCGCATCGTTCCACACGCCCTCCTCTCCCTCGTTGCGCTTCTTCTGCTTGTAAAAGCGCGCATCGATGGGTCCAAAGCCGGGGCCATGGGCGGGAGGGAGTAACATGTCTGCACCATCGTCAACGAAACTGCCCGTGTAGACTGCCGTGGAGCATGAGACCGTACTGGATTCGGTGTCGTTGAGCCAGTCGGCGATTTGTGAGGGGCGGAGGCCATGGCGTGTGCGCTTGGTGAAGGACACGCCGTCGTCGACAAAGGAGGGTGGGGTGAGAGCGCTCATTGTGTGCGCAGGAAGGGATGATGCACGACACGAGGATGTGGTAGCAGACAAGTGTTTTGGTAGGGTTGAGGATGGAGGGACGGATGGATTGTGTTTGGGTGTTGATGTGGGGCTCGAGGGCATTGCTGTGGAGATGTGATCTGAGGTGAAGGTGGAAAAGAGCTGCAGCGATACACACCGTTATATGTGCATGATTATTGAGAAATATATGAAGGGCCTGGACACCATAAAACAGCTGTGCAGCCCATACCAATTGCCCGGATATACATGTGCTCACATACTCCGGCACCAATCTCGCTCCAATGGGACACTTGAACTCTACAGACAAACAACCTACAACTTGGCCTTCTCCCTCTTCTTCTCCTGCTCCCACCTTAACTGCACATTTCTCATCTTATACCAACTCCACAGGCCCGCCACAGCCCCAAGCGGCGGGAACACCCAGAGCAAGAAATTCCACCATCTCGGACTCCTGCCCTTGATATCCTTCATCACACGCTCAATCTCCTTCTCAAGATACTGTCTATCATGATCGTTCCACACAACAACACCCCGCCCCTTGCCCCTCCTCAAGCACCTCTCAGCCTTTTCGCGAACATCGCCCTGGCTCATGACGCGATTGCGCGCATCCTCCTCGGTAAGATGCGCATCTCTATTCCTCAGTCGCTGGATCTGAATCGACGGGTCCGAAACGCCCACGACGAGAATAGTGCCGCAATACCTCTCCCACCCACTCTCAAACAGCAACGGTACATCCAGCACCACGGCCCAGTTCCCGCGCAAATACGCCCACAGCATCTGCTTGTACATTTCCTTGCGCACGGCCGGGTGTACAATGCCGTTTAGCGTCTTGCGGTCGCGCTCCTTGTCTGCGCCGCCGCCGAAGACGCGACGCCCTAGTGCGGGCCGGTTGAGGGGGCGCCCTTTGGGTGTGGCGTCGGGCAGCAGGAGGTCCGGGGTTGAGGGGAGGAAGTGCTTGACGATGGCATTGTAGCCGGCTGTGCCTGGTTCGACGACCTGGCGCGCGATGTGGTCGGCGTCGATTATGGGGAGCGAGTAGGGAGGTTTGGACAGGAGGGAGGAGACGGTGGATTTGCCGGTTGCGATTGAGCCGGTTAGGCCGAGGAGCAGCATCTTGGGGTCTTCTTGGTGGGTTGAAGAAGGTGAGGAGTGGGTTTAGGGAGTCAGGTGGTGGTGGAGATTGGACATGGTGTGTGTTCCTGAGAGGCGCATTGCGGGATGAGATGCGGGAGACGGGATGACGTTTGGCGGGGAGCTTGAGCTTGTACCTCGGAGCTTGTACCTCGGACCTTCTTACACCTCACCTCCCATATTCGATTGCACGCGCTTTTTCTCCACTGCGCCTGTCATAGCTTGATAGATAATTTATAAAGTGACATGGCTCCATTGTTCTACTCCAAATTGCATCAACATGAGCACACACCTTTGGAAGCGTTGACAGCTTTGAGGACCTCCACATGGCCTGATCTCCCGCGTATATTGAGCTACCCTTGCAATGCGGAGTAGCTCCAAGTGGGCACACCTTGCATGATCAACGCCTGCTGATCATCTATTCTAGGCTGGTGCTGGCTTGGTGCATGACAATGTACCATGCGACTACCCTAAGGTTACACTGCAGGCAGCGTATGTGTGCAGAGACCTTGCTAGACATGTTAAATTGAGTTACTACAGCCTGGCCAGTTTGCCATTGATCATCCAACAAACCTCTGGCCTTCTTGAGATGGCTTCTCCAATTCTGACAAGTATGGCCCGACTTGCACTACTCACATTGGTAGTATCATTCACATCAGCGTCGACCATCACACTTAATGGATGGAAAGTAGCATCATCCGCAGAGGGCAGCACCGGTAGTGTGCTCGAGCTATCCTCACCTGATTTCGATACGAGTCGGATGCATACACTCGATTCCAGCAAGGGCACGTTGATGTCCGCATTGCTTGAAAGCGGCGTCTACGATGAATCGCATCTTTTCTATTCAGCAAACCTTCAGTCCGTTGACACCGCACAATTTCGAGTGCCTTGGTTCTACCGGAATGAGTTCACTTTGGACAAATCAAGCACCGCGTCCCATTATTCGCTCAAGACCAATGGCATAACGTCGGGAGCAGACATCTGGCTCAACGGGAAGCAGATAGCGAATCACTCAACTCAGGCTGGGTCATATACAGGATTGGAATATGACATCTCGAACCATATGCGCCTCGGTGCAACGCAAGTGCTTGTGGTCAAGGTCTATCCTACCGACTATAATCGTGACTTTGCGCTTGGCTTTGTCGACTGGAACCCGTAAGTACCGTGACCAGCATTTTCTTGACTTACATGATCGTGCCATTCACTTCCCATTTCGGATTACGCTGAGTACTGGATGTCTCGCTGACGCTGATCTCTGAAGATATCCTCCAGACAATGGAACTGGAATCTGGCGTGATATCGAGATTAAACGGACCGGACCGGTGACTTTGAGCACGCCCTATGCAAGCACAGAAGGTCTTGATGGAACAGTTTCCATCGAGCTGGAGGGAAAGTCGACCCTTGAGAGTGTTGAATGGCCCTGTCAAATCGAGTGCGCCATCTATGACCACAGTGGCGCGCAGGTCGCTGGCCGCAAAGAAAATCTCACTCTTGATCCTGGTGATGCTGCTAAGATCAATTGGACTATGAAAATCAAGGAGCCTCAAGTATGGTGGCCGCGACAATGGGGTGCGCAGCCACTGTACAGCGCGCAGTGCAATGCAAGTACAGACACAGGTCTGTCAGACCAGACCCCCGTCACCAAGTTTGGCATACGCAGTGTGACATCGAAACTCGATACCATACATAACGATACTACGTTTTTCGTCAACAACGAGCGGTTCCAAGTTCTAGGGGCGGGCTACACATCTGACATGTTCCTTCGATTCGACAAGGAGAAGCTCCGCGCACAGTTCCAGTATGTTCTTGACATGGGTCTCAATACAGTTCGATTAGAGGGTAAACAGGAACATTCTTTCCTCTACGACCTCGCCGACGAAATGGGAATCATGATTCTTGCTGGCTGGGAGTGTTGCGACAAATGGGAAGGCTGGAGTCACAATGATGAAGGCAGTGGTGAGAAATGGAAGGATGAGGACTATACTATAGCCAAGCGCTCCATGCTACATGAAGCCGAGATGATGCGTGCTCACCCCAGTATCCTCGGTTTTCTGGTGGGCAGCGACTTCTGGCCTGATGACCGTGCTACCGAGATTTACAAGAAAGTGCTTGAAGATGCGTCTTGGCACACGCCTGTCCTTGCATCAGCGAGTCAGCGCGGTGCGCCAGAAGCTCTCGATAACGGGGGCATGAAGATGGAAGGCCCATATGACTGGATTCCTCCAAACTACTGGTACGACAACAGGACACGACTTGGTAGTGCTGCAGGCTTTGGGTCTGAGCTCGGCGCGGGAGTCGGTACACCCGAAATGGGCTCGCTCACAAAGTTCCTTTGTAGAAGCGACATGGACGATCTGTGGAAGCCAGAAAACAAGGATAAAGGTTTGTACCATATGTCCACAAACGTGTCGTCATTCTATACACGGAGCATCTACAACGACGCACTGTATGCTCGCTACGGTATCCCAGTGAGCTTAGAGGATTACCTGCTCAAGGCACAGATGGCAGATTACGAAGCGACACGGGCACAATTCGAAGCATACATTTCTCGGTGGTCAGCTTCCTTCACTCGGCCTGCAACAGGTGTCATATACTGGATGCTCAACAATGCCTGGCCCTCACTGCATTGGAACTTGTTCGACTACTACCTGCACCCTGGTGGTAGTTACTTTGGCACAAAATCTGCGCTTGGGAGCCTCCAGACTGCAATTTACGACTATGAAGATCATTCCATATACCTAGTCGACCGCCGTCATCCCTCAACTGCATCGGAGCCATCAGCTCGCGTTGTTGACGTAGAAGTTATTGGCCTCGACGGAAAGTCCATCATCAAGACCAGCGTCAATGCTTCTACCGAACCAAACTCCAGCCAGAAAGTCACGTCGATACCCGGTGTATCGGACGCCAAAGACGCTGTGCTCCTTCGCCTGCGCCTCCTGTCAGATGGAAAAATTCTGAGTCGCAACGTGTACTGGCTCTCTCCCAGGCCTGATATCATGGACTGGGACAACTCGACATGGTATCATACGCCCGTCACCACGTACTCTGACTTCACTAGTCTTGGCAAGATGGCTAAGGCGGATCTCACTGTAATCGCGCAGAACAGTACTTCGATTCTCCTGAACAACGAGGGTGATGTCCCGGCGGTGTTCGTCAGGCTGAACCTGGTAGATGGAAAGGGAGACGACGTTGTGCCAGTAATGTGGTCCGATAATTATGTTACACTATGGCCAGGGGAGCAGATGGACATTGGGGTCAAGCACAGATCTCAAGCTGATGGTGTCAAGATTGAGGTCTCGGGCAGGAACATCGATGCTAGGGTTGTGGACCTGGGGCATGGCTACCACTTGCATCGCCAATGAGGCGTTCATGGAACTTGGGAGTAGCAGGTGAGCAAGTAAGGCAGCATTAACATAATCATAATCGTGTTAATGTGCTCCTTGGTTTAGCCCATCGCATGGCTCGCTGATGTCCTCACCAGTGATAGATCATGTGATGTATAGTGTCGCTGAACTGGTCAGCTGCGGATGCAACACAGCTACCATACTTAGGTGTTGGATCGGACAACTCATCTTCCCACTACAAAGAGTTGGGATAATGAAATCGAAAGGCTAGGAGATGCATGTTGCGGCGTGGTCGCATAGGGGATGATACATGTCGCATGACTGTAATTCCTGGCCCTGAATCAAGAGCAGTATGAAGTACTGGTGAGTATTCTATGAACGTTGTATTTGATGTTAGGAGGATTAATCACCTTTATGGGTCGGCAAGGATGCTGATAATCACCCAATCACGTCAATGCCACATCCGCGCCGAACCACACGTTTCCGCAGCCACGGTTCGCCCGTTATAATGCTTGTCGGGCTGATCCACTCGGGCGCTAATGGTTGTACAATGCGCAGATGTAAGACAGGCTGGGGAAAGCCTTTTGCGGCGCAGCAAGCTGAAACGAAGACAAAAAGACGACGAACTGCATATGGTATATAGCTGTGAAGGACGACTGCGAGATTGATTGCGAGTTACCATCCCTTTCATCGACTTCACTTGAACGCCGTCCGAAAAATAACCATACCATACCCACGGCACATATTGGCAAAGCTAATCAGCGACCACCAAGATGTCGAGCTTGCTCTTTCTCCTTGCCTCGACCAGTGTCCTCGCTCTCGCAACTGCTCCAAACGATGCTCAAAAGCCTCTTCAAGAGACAGCACCAGACATCGTCCACACCGTCCAAGTAAGGCTCGCTCAATCCGCACTCAAATACAAGCATACCATATCGCTAACACGCCCCCAGCTCAACCTAAACAACCTCCAATACACTCTCCAACCCACCCCCAACATCCCCGCTCTCCACTCCATCCAAGACCTCCAAACCTATACCTCCACCAGTCTCCACTCCGCCCTCCTCACCATCCCCACAGACCCCTCTCAAAACGGTACCCTCACACTCAGCCACACCACCCTCCCCCCACAAACCTGGCCCCCAACCCAACAACCCCTACACTGGACCCCCATGCACAGCAACCGCGCATCCCGCATCCCCCTGTCCACGCTATCGCTCCGCCGCGGCGGCACCATCAGCATGCCCGCCGCCGCCGCGCACGTAAATCTCCAGACGCCGTTTATCACATTGCCGGCGCAGATGTGGGATGTGCTGGTGCTGGCTACGCGGCCGGAGGGCAGCGAGCTGCAGGTTGAGTGTGGGAGGAGGGGGGTTTTTCCGGATTTGGTGCTGGGAAGGAGGACTGTGGAGGAGGGTGCGGAGGAGGAGGAGGAGGAAGAAGAGGAAGAGGAGGAAGAGGAGGAAGAAGAGGTTATTGTGGCGCCGGGGCAGTATGTGTTGGAGAGGGAGGGGAGGTGCGTTTTGCTTGTTCGGAAGGCGGAGTGGGAGGGGGATAAAGGGGAAGTAGTTGTTGGGTTGGGGTGGGCGGCTTTGCGGGGCAGGGAGTTGTTGGTGGATGCGGTGGGGAGGCGGATGGGGATTGGTGAGTTCATGTAGATGTATTTGCGTGGTAGGTAGCGTGTTTAGTACTATCAGCTGCGCCATGTGATTCTTGTCAAGACAAGCATGTAGAACATTGTTTATTGCATCGAATAACGTAATTATTATTATTATTGCACTGAAATAACAAAAAATCAACTTTCATTCTATTCACAGTTCGTCATTAAGCTAGCAGCAAGCTACAACAAACGCCTCTACCTCAAGCCTGGTGTACCCAACACTAGTGCAGCCTCCAGCCCTCAAGCGCAGTAACATTGTTGTAAGATCTCAAATCCACATGGTGTGCGAATCGGTTGCCTCCGCGCCCAAACTCATTTGCAGTGAAGTTCAGAATAAGAGCCGGCGTCGTTGAGATGTTGGATTGTGAAATGCCAGGGAAGGCAGCGTCGAGCATGTTGAAAATCTCCGTGGTGGTGTAGAAATCCAGGCCCTTGGGCTCAATCTCCTTTTGGAAGTGGCGAATATAATTCCTAGAGTGTTCGAGGTCACGGCTGGGGCCAAAGCCAACATTGGTCGTGGCGTGGCCGGGAATAACCATCTTTGGCGCAAGCTTCTCGATGAAGTCGATGGTTGAGAGCCAGGCTGTTGTAAGGGCTGGGGTGAGAAGGTCGCCGAGCCAGACGTGGAAGGAGTTTCCGAAAATGGCGTCTCCGGCAATCAGGGTTGAGATTGAGGGAATCCAGAACAGTGTCTCGTCGA
This sequence comes from Plenodomus biglobosus, assembly GCA_022343325.1. NCBI lineage: Eukaryota > Fungi > Ascomycota > Dothideomycetes > Pleosporales > Leptosphaeriaceae > Plenodomus > Plenodomus biglobosus. The sequence continues at coordinate 645,849 of JACTNT010000004.1, forward strand.
CTGAGTCGCCGCTGACGGGGCTAAGGAGATGGATCGGGGTGGCTTCATCGCCGGGGAGAGTGAAGAGTGTGTAGTCGTAAGGGGTGGGGACAGTGGGCGTGACTGAGATGTTCTCTCTACCAAACACGGCCGCCCAGGTAACAGACTGATAGAGAGTTAGAAAGATTGCAATTGCAAGACGTCTTGCCGTGACAACTTACCACATCCGCGACTTCGTATTGCATATGGCTAACAGCCCTTGAGTTCGCATACAGCGGCGTGTCAGGGAACTCCTCGAGGAACGCAGCACCACTGAGGTAGTGATCAGGGTGGAAATGGGTTGAGAAGGCAGCCACCAGAGGCTTGTCGGTCGTGTTGCGAACCCATGCGGCCAAGGCGCGAGCTTGTGGTATGGCGAGGGGGAGGTCAATAATGACTGCTGCTTCTGAGCCGATGATGAGTGACGAAACCGTGTCAAAAGACTGGGCAGAGTTGATGTGGGTTTCGACCCTCAGGTTGGGGCTCCTAGGGCAAGCGACAGGAGGAATAGCAGGGGCAGCGCTGACGCCGACGACGGCCCAAAGAAGAATGTTTTTTAGCATCTTAGGCGTTGGATGTACTTTGAAGGGAATGGCCTGTTAGAAAGATGGATTGGAAGCTGATGTTGTTGGACTACAAGGATAACCTTTGCTACCGGGCAAGGCTCTTATAGCATCCAGCATCGTCACTGCTTGACCACCCATTGGTAAGCTGAAGCGCGTTTTTAGATTTTTCGGGCATACTGCTGTCTTGGCTGCCAACAGTACCATAGAGCCTCTAGCGCTGCCCCAGGAACTCGTGGAGTCCTCATCCAGAATGTGTTATTTTTGAGTGGCTGTCAAGTAGATGCTGGTTGTGTAATGTGCCACACCTTACCATGTTTAGACGTGCAGCCCGCCAAGTCCGGAGTACTCCAGCCATCCGATCCGCTAGTGCCATAACTCAGAGGTCCTGAATTTGACGCCACAAGGCTAATATTCCCATTTGCGTGCAAATGCTTATAAACAAAGCGCTTTTTTGAGTTTCTCTAATTCACCGCTTGGAAACCGCCGGCCCGAATCGACGTGACTACTGAGGAAACAGGCAATTCGGGAAATTAAACTGCCGAAGTAGAGCTAGCTGTCTGCCGCGCCTTGTGCTATGGTAGAAATTGACGAGTAAGACATAGTCTAGTGTGGTAGAGTCATCTTTTGTGACCAATTGTAGGCTGCAGCTGAGCGGGAAGGCAAGAATTGCTGTGTCCAGAGTCGAGAGAGAAGGGCCGAATTGCTGATTAAGTTATGCGTTCCTCGTCGAAATTAAGAGAGTTATTCGCGAAGAGAGAATTGCCAGCACCTTTGCACGTCTGTTAGCATCGATGAATGCGTCGAATCGAGTCCTGAGAAGAATTAGAATAACAATACATTCACCAGAGTTCAACAAGAATGCAGTTTGGCGTGAAAGACACAGTAGGAGCCAAGATTGAATTGTTTCTGCACAGCCCGTTTAGGCGTTGAAACAAGGCTCGTGCGCTGGCATTATTAAGCTGTGCTGCAAAGCAGTTCCGCTCCGTTACATGTTGATTAGCTAATCTGTACCTGTGTTAGGTAGAGCGCCAAGTAGAATAGTAGTAATTGACGCAAGTGAACCGACCTTACGAAACTACAGACGATAGCTTCCAGCCTTGCTCCGTTGCCACAAGTGTCACCATGACCTTTTCCGCCCTCTTCTCCAGCTCTCGTGTCTGGTTGGTAGCGCCAATGTTGTCCATCTGCCGTATCGTCTCCCGATCCATGCCGTGGAATAAAAACTCCAGGGCCGAAGACTTGAAATCATGAATCCGCGGGACTGAATCCTCATCTTTCCACTGCCTTCGTAGCCGCGACTGGTCAATCCGGGCATACACCACCATCCAAGTAAAGAAGACGAGAAGAGAGCCTACGATTATCGCCGCGTAGGAAAGCCACGCCCATCTGACCTGGATACAGCTCGTGTAGTTGTACATCTCTCCGATTGCAGGTTCACTGGCATCCGGGGTCCCAGCCTGACGTATATATGTGGTCAGGCCATCCGTCATATTCTTGAGCATGCCTTGCACGTCTTCCAAAGTCCCATTTCCAGACCCGCCATTGTAAAGGGCGGTCAAGGCCTCCGTTCCTTCATAGCCCGGATAACCGTACATCCAGGAGTTTCGAATATAGCCCGTGAACATGAGACTAAACAGATTCTCCGCCAGACTGCTACCCGTGGTCATTCCCAGATTGTATACACAACGAGCAGGGATAGTCCTGAGAGCTTCCGCTGACGTCTTATTTCCGTCGCAGAGGTTGGGATGTTGATTTGCGGGAGCTCTTTCGCATGGGTCGTGGAACGTGGAGGGTGCGAAAACCGGGTTCTCTGCTGTGCCGTTGGCCCAAGATACATTGTATGGAAGCCAACGTGTAGTGTCGTTGAATTGGTAGCCTAGTTGTTTCAACGTGTTTCGCTGCTCCGGGTTGTCCAAGCACTTGAGATCGGCTGCTGCTCTAACGGCTGCATAATTCCTAGGCGCGACGGTGGAGAACACATCGCCCGATGTCTCCACGACTTCTTCTTCGATGCGACCGGTGGTGACTTTGGCTTTGTATGCTTTAATACAAGGATATATATTGCAGCGGTACCCTCTGATAGTCTGGTTCTTCTCCGGGGTGGCCATCACGCCATCCCAGCGAATCATGGTAAGTTCATAGTCAAAGTAGGACACAAGCCCAAGATAACCGCGCGTCATTGCTTCTCCACCGCGCGACAGCGTCAAGTTACCCCTCTCGTCTACCGGTAAAGTAACGTTTGTGTATGACATCGTCGTGTTGAAGAAGAAGTCTTCGTTCGCCTCATACTGTATAAATTCTAGTTCATCGGTTGCGTCTGAGCAGGAACTGCAATACCCCAGGGAGGTGTATTCGTCTGCAAAGGTGCAATTTCCAGTGCGACAGGTGAAGTCCACATCGGGTTTCTGCGAGGCAAACATGCCGTTATTCACGGCGTTTCTGACACCAAGTGGAATTGTAGCTTCACCGGCCCCCGAATGCTTTCCGACCTAAAGGCAGAGATCGGTTAGATCTGATCAGATTACAAAGCGTAGTACATTGTCACTTACCTCCCTGTATACATTGGTCCTTGCGATGGTGCCATTCTCTCCAGTGGTACGCCTCTCGCACTCGTACGTCTTAATGATTTGCTGCGAGAACGGATCTACCAAGAGCACCAAGACAGTGATCAGAGCGCCCAGAGATGATATGAAAGATGACATGTGCAGTCCTCTTGACCAGTATTGATTCTTCCACAACAGTTTCAAAGCTCCCAAGGGACCTCGAGATGCATTGTCATGCGCAACAAACGTTGACAGCGGCTGCGGTCGGGCAACAGCAATCCACTTGAGATGGCTAATTCCTTCGGTCAAAACAAGGCCTGCAGCTGCTTTCAATATCACTGTGTAGGCGGCAATCATCGCGTTCACAGTCAGTCCATACCGCCATTGAGGAAGTGGCTTGTGTTCGTGGGCACGGATGGTTACCACGATGGCGATGAGTGCAGCAAGAGCGATGATGCAACAGATCGTCTCCCACCACCAGATGTTGAGGTATCTACGGCTTAGCCACCATTCTTTTATGCCGCCAGAGCGCTTGAAGGTAGACGACGGTTGCTTCATATTTGACGACGGGATGTGTGTGGGTCGGTGTCGAAGTTTGAACAACCATCCAGGCTGGCGCTCGCTAACGCCTTCTTGTGCAACAGTCGCAGAAGAAGCCTGACCAGATGTCACTGCTGTCTGGACGCCCTGTGAAGTGGATGGCATTGCCGGAGCCGCCGCGTTCCCATAAACATCACCATGATTAACATCCAGCGGTTCTGGTCGATGCTGATCTTGTGTTTGGCTGCTATCTCCCCGAGATGAGGATAGCGATAATAAGGAGACGCTATCCTGTTGTTCAGACTGCCGCCGCGGACTGGGACTGCTACTCGAACGGACTTGTGGGCATTCTTGGTAGGCCGGACTGAACTGCGTCGCAGAGGGTGGATTGCTGTGAGTCGGCATTGGATGGACTAGGACGAATCGTGCGATAATGATCTGCGGCTCTTCAGCAATCCAAGGCTGTTGTGCTGGTAATATAGCAATGGAAAAATGTCCAACCAAGCGTCGGGGCCTGAAATTGTGATACTGCAGGACGCCTGAATGTCACCGCATGTTCAGCCCCCATAACACAGGTGCACAGCCTCGACATGCTATTTGAGAACCGAAAGAGATAACGCGGGCAAATAACGCTGGTAGGTCAAGATGCAGATACACCGAGAGGGGCCCACAACTTGGGGGCCAAAACCTGAAGTTTTCAAGAGCACATTACCCTTCGGCGAGTGTTGACGACAGGGGCCAACACGGACTCCGTTGTCACAGTGGGTACATGGATCCTGGACGTATACAAAACCAGCACATGATAGGACGAATAAATTACTGTGATGGGGGAACACAGTTTCAGCCTTGCGTGTTGAGCTGATGGTCACGTGTCCATTCCCGTGTCACAGATGCGTAGCTGAGAGCGAGCCCTGCCATCTTGGTGGCAGGCCATTCTGGTGGCCACCAAACAAATGAGAAGATCTGATCGTGTGTATAGATGATTCGAAGTTGTATGAAGAAAGGGCGGCGGGAGGGAGGGAGGGAGGCGGGCGGGAGTGTAACCTAAGTTGGCCAAGCGAGAGTGCGGGGAAGCCGTTGGTCTAGTCGCGGCTTGATGGCTGTGAAGCCTTGTTGTCCGCGCTTTGCGTTGTTTGAAGAATAGCATAGTCTACTGATGATTAGACGCGAGGCTTTGAGGCTGCTCGATCTGCGAAGCCTCTGCTTCTGGTATTGGGTAGGGCAGCACTGGCTGGTGAGATGGCAACGGTGCCTTGGACTGTGTAATCCGTTCTTTTGGGTACGGTAACGTACCGTACATCTGCGTTCATGCCATGTCAGATCCAACAGCCCCCTGCCCGCTCCAGCCATCGAAAGATCTGCACATGAAGCCAGCATTCCAGTGCTGCTGACGAGAATCCAGCCTCAGAAGCGTACAACAACGCCCACATTACTCCTTGCAATGTTGGACTGCAAGTCAAGCCATGTACCACTGTTGCATATACCATATCTATCAAGTTGGCCACACAACCATGTTGACTTTCAGATCAATGGATCCTTGCATCTATTCAGCTCACTTTCTCACCAATGCCACCTATTGAGACTCGAGAAGTGGGGACATTAACAAAAAAACGCCCAGGCGTTCCCCCACCTTACACACACAATCGTATTAAGAGGGGCGCCTCAGCATGCGCCATCGACGTTACTATACTGGTGGTGAAAGAAAACACACTAGCGCACTCTACGTTGTGTATTGCTATTGGTCTTTGTATAGAACCGCGTGACCGCAGCCCTGTAAAAGAGACAATATCGAAAGCTGAACGGGGAGAATCTAACAAGGGCAGCTGCTCCCGCCTGGTGTGACATGCACTATACCCTGCTGTACAGCCTGGGGCTTGGCCATTGTCCACGCTCCCCGCTCACTTATAAATCGTATCTGCACGATGGTAGATTCAGGCTTGAGCTTGATACCACAGTTCTACCAAGACGATTGCTCGCGATGGCTTACTCAGGGAAGGACCCTAAGATTGAGTGAGTCTTCTCTTCGCGAGAAAGTCTGATAACTCCACTAATACTTTGACCAGGCAAGCCGTTGATGGAAGCGACGAGAGCAAGAGCTCAGCCTACGATGCGGAACATAGACGCAAAGCTAGCATCGCCAAACTCACAGCCAACCTCGAGGGAGAGTAAGTCAGAATACTGCAGACATCCATCCGCGACTCACATACACAGCATCCGCAACCCTCTTGTCGACATCTCCCGCGAACAGCTCATAGCCGACGTCCGGTCATTCGCCAAAGAACATCACCTCGAAGACGTCGAACCCCTCCTCATCAAAGGGGCAATAGTCGCGCAGTCTCCAGCCCTGTTCGAGGAGCTCGAGGAGCTAAATGAAGACGACCGAAACGCAATCCGCGAGGAGATTACACACCGCTTCAAACTCCCACGGACGCTGTACTTCACCATTGTCCTTAATTCCGTTGCGGCTGCCATCCAAGGCTGGGACCAGACCGGATCCAATGGCGCCAATCTAACTTTTGCGCAAGCAATGGGCATACCAGATTCAGGGCCAGACTGCGAGAACGTTCCAGGACTTTGCGAGAAGAATAGCTGGATTATTGGGTTTGTGAATGCCTGTCCTTATATTGCGATTGCGTTGTTCTGTGCATGGATCAGTGATCCTGTCAACGAACTCCTGGGCCGGCGTGGAACCATCTTCATCGCGGCAATCTTCTCCCTGTTGGCTCCCATCGGGTCTGGACTGACGCAAAAGTGGGGGGAGCTTGCAGCATGTCGCGTGCTGCTTGGTATGGGCATGGGCCTCAAGGAAGTGACTGTGCCTGTCTTCTCTGCTGAAAATGTTCCTGCCAGTGTTCGTGGCGGCCTCGTAATGTCATGGCAGATTTGGACAGCGTTTGGTATTTTCCTCGGTTTCGTTGCTAATCTTGTGGTCATGGTGAGTGTGTTGATACAATCTATTCATCGGCGCTGACGGACTCGTCCAGAACACCGGTGCCATCTCGTGGCGTCTCCAATTCGGATCTGCCTTCATTCCCGCCATTCCTTTAGTCCTCGGTATCTGGTTCGTCCCCGAGTCTCCTCGCTGGCTGATGAAGAAGCGCAAGTATGCCAAAGCCTACCGATCCTTTCTGCGTCTACGAAATACCCCTCTACAGGCTGCCCGAGATTTGTACTACACCCATGTTCTACTTGAGCAGGAGGAAGTTCTTGTCCGTGAGGCAGGTCTTAACCCCAAGAGCAACTTCTTCACTCGCTTCATCGAGCTCTTCACCATTCCACGGGTGCGTCGAGCGACGCAGGCTTCTGGGATAGTGATGATTGGACAGCAAATGTGTGGAATCAACATCATCGCTTTCTACTCGTCGACCATATTTAAAGAAGGTGGCGCGACTCAGAAAGAGGCGCTGATCGCCTCGTTCGGCTTCGGTCTCGTTGGTTTCATATTCGCGTGGCCTGCCGTGTGGTAAGCACACGTACCGTAGCAGATGAACGAGATACCGGTTAACAAATGTAGGACTATCGATACCTTTGGCCGTCGTGGCCTTCTTCTGTTCACCTTCCCCAACATGTTCTGGACGCTCCTCGCGGCTGGAATGTGCTATTACATACCCAAGGAAAGCTCGGCACATTTGGGTCTCATCGCCTTCTTCGTGTACCTCTTCGGTGCCTTCTACAGGTATTCACACCCTCTACGCAATTCAGAGAGCCCTGCTAATACGTTCTAGCCCAGGAGAAGGCCCGGTGCCCTTTACATACTCGGCAGAAGTCTTCCCGCTCTCTCATCGTGAGATGGGCATGTCATGGGCCGTTGCGACCAACAACTTCTGGGCTGCCGTCCTATCCTTGACGCTACCGCGCATGCTCAAAGTCATTAAGCCCCAAGGCGTATTCGGATTCTACGCTGGACTCAACATCCTCGCTCTCATCATGATGTAAGTTGTTTCCAACCCCATGCCCCAGCACATACACATACTTACCAGTTGCGCCAGTTTCCTCTGGATGCCAGAAACCAAGCAGTGTACTCTTGAAGAGCTGGACTACGTCTTCGGCGTACCCACAACAAAGCACATGAAGTACCAGGCTGGCGAGAATCTGCCTTGGTGGTTCAAGACGTATATTCTGCGCAAGAAGGGTCTTTCGAAGCCGCAATTGTACAAATTTGGCGACCAGCGTCCGCCGGTCAGTGTGACGGCGCAGGTCAGCTATGCGTTCAATACGTATATTCGGCGCAGAAAGGGGCTCGTCAAGCCAGATGCGTATGTGAGGGCTGCACCGAGGGGCGAGAAGCAGGTCTAGGTCGCGAACCTAGGCGTGGGGAAGTGCGTAGTCTGATCTTGCCAGGGTCGGTGAAGAGGTACAGAGTCGAACGAGATGTTGTCCTGTTTCTGGGCGCGTAGATGATCTCGATGGAAACATCTCGTTGTATATCCCCATCGAGGCTGTGACGTCCAGCTCGGCTAGTCTTTACTTGATGATAATGCACATATAATTTGAGTGATCGTAAAAGAACATCCAAACATGTCGTTCGGAGACGTCGACTGTTCCCTAAATGGCACCTGTGTTAATAGTGAAAACGCGTATTTGTTGCATCCCCAGAGCCCATCCACAAACACTACCGCAAGTCACGACTGTATCACAGCCCATCAGTCTTCAGAGACCTCAGCAGTCGTCGGAGTTTCCCACTGTCACCTGCAAACCACGTCCTCATCCAGGAGCTAACCAATCATGCACGCAACACCGTGCCTCGGCATCTCGACCACACCCTGCATGTCATGCAACGCTACCGCACATAAACGGCCGGCAACCGTCGTAAGAGGCATTGCGAACCTTACCACTGATCGAATCCGACCAGGGTTGCGAGACACAAGAATCCCACATGAATGGAGGTATTACCTCTTGAGGCCGACAAGGCTGGGCGTAGAACCTGGGGTGGGGACTGAGGGTATAAGAAAGAAGGGGGTTTCCTTTCCCCGCAAGTCTCCGCGCCGCCCCAGATCGTCACAACTACCATCCTACCGTACCGTACCGTCAACCACGAAACAAGCACAAATAAACGCGATCGTTTAGCGTTGCGAAGAAGGCAAGACCGTCAAGATGCCAGTATTTGATTTGAAGAAGAATCTCGTCTTTGTATGCACTGCGCCTCCTCCACACCATCGTTGAGCACGTGAAAGCAGAAGTAGAGTGTAAAAAAAGCCACATGCAGGAACATCAACTAACAATACCTGAACAAAAAACCAGTATGGCGCATATCACCGCAACCCCACAAACGTCGCTATACACATTGGCTGCGTTCCCCTCCTCCTCGCCACCAGCTTCGTCTTTGTACGTCCCTCCTCCAAACCTGCAAACCCATACCACCCCCCCCTCCCAACACAACATCTCACTAACAACTTCCCCCCCCACACAAACAGGGCACAAAAACGCCCACCCTCCCCCTCCGCACCCCCGCCCTCCTAACCCGCCTCAACCTCCCCCTCAACCTCGGCACCCTCACCGCCCTAACATACAGCACCCTCTACCTGCTCCTCTCTCCCAACACCGCCGGCCTAACCCTCACCCCACTCCTCCTTAGCGCTGCCTCGCTCGCCAACCGCCTCACGCGCAGCCCCGCGCGGCGCACCGTCAACGCCGTCGCCGCCGCCGTGCACGTTGTGAGCTGGATCCTGCAGTTTGTAGGACACGGCCGGTTTGAGGGGCGCAAGCCGGCACTGCTGGATAATTTGGTACAGGCGCTGTTTTTGGCCCCATTGTTTGTCTGGTATGAGGTTTTGTTTAAATTGGGGTTTTATCGGGGGTTGAAGAGGGGAGTGGAGGAGGGGGTTGAGGCGGAGGTGGCGAGGTTGAGGGGGGAGGGGAAGGAGATGTAGGGATGGATGGATGGTTGGTTAGTTGATTGCAGGGTGGGGTGGGAGGAATTGCGGTAGTAGAGGGAAAATGGCGTTGCTAGATGAGGTGTCTAGAATGCTGGGGTAGATAGGTTCTACAGGTCCTTTTGTCGTGGAGTAAACTTGTCAGTCATTGTGTCGCACTTGAATTCTTTGTAAGCTTACATGTTTGACACGTATCTCGTACCAAGACTATCATCTCAATACAAACAACTTTAAATCACAATTGATTTTGATACCGTGACAACATGGAGCACAAATATAACCAAATACCAAAGACACATGATCCAGACGCGCAGTCTCCACGCGTTTACAAATACAACCACTCTCCATAATAACTTTTCTTCCCTCACACAAGTCAAGTGACTTCCCTACTCATCCTCATCACTACTCTCATCCACGTCCTTCTGATACAGAAAGTACTGCACAAACACGCCCGCATCCAACAACAAGGTCCCAAAGCTTCCCAGCAACCAACTCGCATTCACAGCAATATACTTGCCATACTCCAGCCTCGCCTCTCCTGGCGCACAGTCCCCGTCTCCGCACTTGGGCTTGTACACCAAGATACTCAGCACATATGTCAGGTTGCCCAGGCAAGCGAATAGGAAGAACAGCATGCTGATACCCTCGGTGGACTTGCGGCGGTAGTTGAGAAGGAGTTGCGGTATCCGGCTTCCGAGGTAGAGCAGGGCGCAGATGTAGCCACCAATCTGGCCCCAGATGTTGAAGTGGAGGGGTGTATTGGGTTCATCAGAGGGTGTGGCGTTGCGTGCACTCAGGTACCAGCCGAAGACACCAGCGGCAATGACGATGATGATAATACCGGCGTTGTATAGCACAGTCTGGAGGGATGATTGAGTGGGCTGGGATCGGGGTATGACGGAACTGTTGCGTCGGCCTTGTGTTGGGTCATCGTGAAGTGGGGTGACAGGTGACAGATGTGTGCCGTCGATTGAGAGGTAGCGTTCCCGGAAAGATCCTTGTGAGTGGTTTGACTGGCGCCTGTCGATGTCGGAGATGCGAGGGGGCTGGACCTCGTAGCTGTTGCCATTACCGTTGGTGTAGGTCGGCCCATTTCTTCGCTCAGATAGCAGTGGTGATTGCTCGCTCGCTATTGAAGATTCCTGGTCGGAATCATCTTCTGGCTTCTTATAGTCGTCGCGTAACGTGAAGCCCTTGTACCAGAAACATTGGAGTAACAGCACTATATCAGCCAAGGTGTAGTACACAGCCAAGATGATCATGGTTGGCAGCACGCCCTGGAGTACGGCGCCGAAGATGTTGAAGAAATCGCCGGCGAGCCATACTACGATGAAGACGACCGAGAGGCCATCTGCTGAGCCCCGCCTCCAGTTTTCGATGATTTGGGGCGAAAAGACGACTATCCAACATGCGATACTAATTGATCCAAAAATCTGACTGATGGCATCAATGTCCAGGCGCAGGCCTTGTGCAGGTGGAAACATTTTGCTATGACGTATGCAGCTGCAATCCCAAGCTTTTTCTCCTCAAACGGCGCCAACTCTACTGTTTGGAATACAGCGGAACGACGGTAGCTTGCCAAATGTCTTGCACACTAGCTATACCTGAATTGTATCTGACAGCCTGGTATTGGCTCTGCTACCGTTGTAGAGACGTGGCAGCTCGCACAAAAACCCAGGTACGTCTCGCTCCCAGTACACAAAAGGAGGCCTGGTAGTTGAGTATACTTGGCAAGGGTTCTCCCGGGATGTATAGTTGATGGATATATGGATAAATGATGGCAGGATGATGTTTGATTTTCAGATTCCCGGATGACTGTGCAGATGAAAAGGTGCAGGCAAGAATAATTACATAACGCCAATAAATCCGGGGTTGCAGGGATCATAGCTCCTGCAAGGAACCAGCTTTTCAGCCGCAACGCTAACGCATGCAGCGCGCTCAGGTCGCGTGCTCTCGCGCATGGACAAGCACAAAGTTCAACACTGCACAAGGCATGTATATATTTAGAGGCCTCTGCCAGAATTCATTTAGATTCGTGTCGCTGACATCGACATCAACGGCCAATGGCCCGCATAGCCTATAAATTATTATCCGTCTTGAATTTATCCCACGCTTCATTCAGCGTGGCAAACACAGCTGCACTGATCATCCTCTGTTCTGTCGTAGCCGTCTGGGATATCTGGTGTCTTCGTTAGCATCTCTTCAACCACATGTTCTGACCGTCGAACATACCTTGTCAGGGTGGACCTTGGCAATCGCCTTCATGTAGATGATTTTGACCTTGTTCGGCATCACCAAATCTCCCATGCTGACTTTCTTCCATCCTGCATCTTCCCAGAGCACCTTATCCAATGAGCCCAGCAACGCTCGCAAGTTGTCTGACTTTGTGCCCTTCCATGCAATGAGCTTCGCGTCGACCTGATCAGTAAGTGCAAACTTCTCGTCATCCACACGATCTGCAGCAGCATTGGCGGCTTTCATGCGCTTGACGGCCTCGGAGTCCTTTGCTGGACCATCACCGAGATCGGATAGTGCAGATGGCTTTGGCGCAGGCTTTCTAGCGGGTGCCGGGCGTTTCGTTGGGGCGGCTGCAGCAGCGTTGCCTCCCTGGGCAGCTTTCTCGCAACGGTTTCGCCCCGAGATGCTGATTGCCCCTCCCACGCCGTTCTGGACTGCTTCCTTCCAGACTTGGTGCGCTTCTGACCATTTTTCCATGTTCTCGAGGGCCTCGGCTTTTCGCATGAGCGCTTTGCCATAAAACTCCTTCATATCTTTATCGCCTTCAACACCGCCCGTCGCAATCTTCTCACCCTCACCCCTGGAAACTCCAATGACTGCCAGAGCGGCATCTGCATCGGCAATAGCTGCCTTTGGATCGCCAACTTTGATGTTTGTGACAGCACGGTTGCACAGTACGATGATGGTGACAGGGTGCGATTGTGGAAGAGGGCTCAATGCAGACGAGTAGGCAGTATGCGCGGCTGCAAAGTCTCCACGTTTAAATGCCTCGGAGCCTCTCTGCCGATCAGATGCAGATGAGTTGAGTGCGGAAGACGACACTGGAGGTATGTGACGAGGTGGCGCTTTTGGTCGTGTTGGTATCGGGTTCGTGGCCGGACTTGGAGCTTTTGGTGCTGGTGCCGTCTGGAGAAATGGATTGTTCGAGTGAGATGGCGTAGACTGTCTTGATGATGGAGCAGGAGCAATTGGCTCTGGTGAGAACAAATCGGCCTGTGGTTGCGGTGTAGTCTTCTTCCGCCGTGCAGGACTTGTGTAGGCTTGTGAGCTTTGTTCCTCAACCTCTTGACGTGTCAATCGGGTCGCTGGCCGCTTGTCTAAAGTAGGCTGTTGTCGCTGGGCTGGTGATTGTGATGACATGCGATCTGGAATGCCATTTCTCCCTCCATCCTGATCTCGCCTCTGTCGCATCGGAAGGTCATCGTGTTGTCGGGATTGTCTGGTGCGGGCCGGCTTGTCAGGGCGACCGCCAGCTTCCAACATCATGGCTTCATCAGTAGCGGCCTGTTCAGCTCTTGATGGTCTGCTCGACTTGGTTGTTGTTTCCGCAGCCTGTGCATCACGCATCCACTTTGGCACGTTGGGGTCTCCCTCCTGGTTCAAATCAGCCATGGCCTTTTGCACTTGTTTGCGCCCTGTCTTCCACAGCGAGTTGGCGGATTTGAAGAGCGTGTTGCCTATTTCCGAAGCCATCTGCGTGACGTCCTTTTCTTGAGATTGGCCCTCTTGTCTGCCTTGAGCTGATTGACTTTGACCGTTGTCCTCACGCATCCAAGCCGGTTGTCGTCCGCTCGCGCGAGCTTCTCTCGACTCGTCTCTCGCGTTTGGCCTACTATTCCCTCGACTCGGGCGATCAGCAGTGTCCTCTCTCCGTGATCTGTCCTGACTGCGGTCCTGGGTTTTCTTCTTGGCTTCTGCATGCGCTTGGTTCAAGAGCCAGCCGACCGCTGCTTGCACGTCTGACCCGGATTCTGTGGTCGCAAGCGCAATGGCAGACTTCTCGGCCGGGAAGCCCATATCCACCATCTCGGCAACAGCTTTGTCGTGCGCGTTTTGTGGACCTGGCGAAGGTCTACGCTCTTCGGGCCACTCTTGCTCTCGCGTCGGCGCAGGTTCCTCTTTTCTCTGAAACTCGGATATAGGCTTTGAAAGTAGGCCGAGGATGTCGTCGTCGCCATCGTTTGCTGATGTGGGGGGTGCAGCAGATGCCGACTTTTGTGCCATTTGCTGCAGGCCAAACATGTCGTCATCATCGTTCAAGGCGGCAGAAGGCTGTGGTAAGGGTGTGTGGCGCCTGGAAACATCTTGGTTGTAAGCTGGCGTACTTCTGCCGCTGTCGTGTGACGGAATTGGAAAGTGGCTTGAATTGTCCACAGGTACGGCCGAGTTGAAGGCGGCCAGCAGGTCCTGCTCGGTAGGGGATTGTGCAGGACGCCGCGATGTAGTATCTAGACCCGCAAACGGCTTGTTGATTGTCTTGGACAGCCCGTTGTTCGCAAAGGGATTGTTGCTTGGCGGAGGCACACCAAAGGCCGAGGCCTGCGGCGTGCGCTTACCGCTTCCCAAAGTATCCCAATGCCTCGAGTCTGCGCCTCCAAACGTCGTGTCATACTGTTTCCTGCGTTCTGCCTCTTCCCGCAGCTTTTCCTCCTGGATTTGTTTCTGGCGTTCCTGCAGAGTCAGACCGCTCCCTGGTGCTTTCGACTTGTTGCTGGCCACGAGTCCAGCGAAGCTGTCATTGGCAGGTGTTGAGGGCTTCGAGGGGGCTTTGAAAGGCTGGGGGTTTGCGGGACTGGCGCGCGAGCTCGAGAGTTGGACGGGCAGTGTCGAGAGAGGCGTCGAACGGCCAGATAGTTGAGGCGTGGGGTTCTGGAGAAAGGGCGGAAAGGCCGCGGGGGTGTTGGCCTTCTTGTTAGCAGGCTGAGACCAGTCAAGGCCAGCCAGATCATCCATTGCGTGGGGTAATTGTGCGACTCGTGTCAGAAAGAGTGTATAAAGTTGATTTTCATAATGACATGCTTCACGTCGTCGTACCTTGAAGCGTGACCACCGTGAGCTGGCTGCCCGCTTGCTAGTTTGGCGCTACGGAAGCAGCCGCAAAGCGCACGTGACGCCAGCACACGCATGCCCGGTGCCAGGTGTGCAGGGTCGAGCACTCTGACCACATGACATTGAATGCTTGCGCAAAGGACAATGCAAACGTTTCCACACCAGTGCCGTAAATCTTTCTGAGCATCCTCATTATTTTGTGCCTTGTTCGTCGTCTGAACAATATCTACCAAATGTAACCTCACGTCAGACTCCCAAGACACAGGGTACCATGTTTTGGTCAATGTAACCGTGGTTATCCATACAACGTACACACAATGTTGGCTATGAGCGCTCGTGCGGCAATTTTCACCTTGACAGTGCAAGTCGTGTCCCCGCGATTCCTTCCGTTGCGATGATCCATACATGTTGATCTTATAGAGCTGGAGCTCTACTTATTATTTTCCCGTCCTATCGTATGATGTCGGAGAGACGGAGCGGATAATTAAGAACTCTGTCGGCAGATGTGCGAGACCGTGCAGAGGGCCGCACAGGCACGAGCAGAGCAGACTGCCCTGTTGGTGAAAAACAGGTTCCCAGGAATGCGGCCCAGTTGGCAGGGTTGAGAAATTTGAAGACACGAGGCACCGGCGACAGAGCCCAAACTAGATGAACCGTTTTATTAGGGTCGACACGAGCGTGTCGCAATGGCAACCGAGTGCCGGCCAAGGCAATGTCCCCCCATTGCGGTCATCAAATTAAGATCTGGTCAGTGAGCGGTTTGGATCCATGACCGCGGAGATGGACCGCGGCCAGGCACCAGGGGACTGTCCCATCCACTCAACCCCCTGAGCAGGGACGCCTTGTCGGCCGAGTCGAATGTCTTGATTCATTCGGCTCGCTGGCTCCATTTGCTGACTCGGACCGAAAGGCACGAATCGAATGACCGGCAGAGGGCGGGACAGTGGCCGAAGCCGCGAGGGGCAGGTGTTCGAGAATGTCTCAAACCGGTGTTTCTTTCCATGGAATATTATTTTTGGGGCTCCAGCCTCATGCGCATTCTGTGCATTGCAAGATTGACCGATGGTGGTGGTCCATCCAACTTCTGCGCCTTGGCATGGAAGCAACCCAGCATGGACGCGGTGAACTGGGTAAGACGGGCTCGACCCGCTTACCCGCTCCCACAGCCGTGGGATTTGCGTCTTCTGGTGCGGGCCCCGTGGATCCTCGTATCAACTAGACAGCCATGTGCGTTGTGCCCGTGGGCAGGCAGGGCAAAGAGCGCAAGTGCATGGCAACTGTCTCTGGCGGGAGCGCAGATGTATGGCTGCTGGGTGGGCGACTTGGTGAGAGGCAAGCTGCAGCACCATGGCCATGATCGATGGGTGGTTAAGGTTTGGAGGGGACAGGGCGATGGCAGACAAGTGGTGCAGAGGGCCCGCGCCTTGCTACTTGCACCCAGTCGCTAATCTGAAAGGAGACAGGAGCGGGATGCGTGTATTGGGCACGCTGGCCTTGCCACAAAGGGCTGGCGTGACGTCTTTGCTGTCAGACAGCGAGTGGGCAAGGGCGAAGCAGAGCAGAGCAGCAGAAGTGCGAACAAGCAAGTGGACGCGCCGACTGCACTGAAGACGGACAGCGAGTTTCGCGGCCAGATCCCTGCACACAATCAATGTGAAGAACGAGACCCTGCAGCAGGCTCTCGCGTCAGCAACAGGCCGGGGTGCGGTGCCGTTGGGGATGCAGAGGGCCTGCGCGTACCCTGGAAGCGAGAGGGGAGGGGGGCTCGGGGCACAATGCAGTTCGGTAGACGGTTCGCAGCAGCAGGTCGGTGCAGCAGTACAATAGCCTAGTAGGATGTGAATGTGAGGGTGGTTGTGCATGGTCCCCACCAAATCCACCAGCTCCCAGCTGCGACGCTCCGTTTCGTGCCGCTCCTTGGTTGCAGCCAGGGGGATCAAGGCAGCAGAGTGCACGTGTGATGATTATAGTACCTATTGATCTATGTACTGTCCCCAGGTGTAGTGTACGTATGGAGTAGACGGGCGCAAGCAATTCACTGCAACACGCCCTCACTCGCACTCGCACCCTTGCACCGTGCAGTCCAACCCGCCCGTGTCTTGTCTCGTCTCGTCTCGTCTTGTCTCGTCTCGTCTCGTCTCGTCTCGTCTCGTCGCTCTGTGTTCCCTCGCCTGCTCTCGCTCGCTCGCTTCGCCCGTTCTTTGTTCCTCCAGGGATCTCCCGGCAACGCTCCGCAAGCCATCCTGCACTACCTCGACGCTACAGTGACCGGGGCCTTGTGCATCGCCTTTTGGCCAACCCTCAAACGCACCTTCCCAGTTGTTTCCACTGTACTCTCCCAGCACTCTTGCACGCTCCAGTCTGCGCCTTCCGCCTGCAATCCCCCCGCCAGCATGCGTCTCTTCAACCGCAAGAGCTCCAAGCCAGAGGCCTCGCTCAAGGGCAGCTACCCAAACTCGTCAAATGGCTCTTTGAGATCGGCCTGCCCCACTCCCACTGGCTCCAGGCCCACGAGCTTCCCCGACGTGCCTCTGCCAAAAGCCCCCGACCCAACCCTCGATCCCGCCGGCTATCTGCGCAGCATCCATGCCGTGCGAGAGCGCTCCCGCCTGGTGCTCGACAAGGCCAAGAAGAACCAGCTCAAGCACTTCACCGTGGACATGACCAAGTTTGGCGATGTCGCTCGCTTTGTTGTGTCGATAATCAAAGTCCGCCTCAGCCTCACCTGCCCGTTTTTGACTCGAAGCTAACACACGTCCAGCGCGACTATGCGCCCAACTACTCGTCCATTCCTCCCCATGGCCGCTGGCAGCACTTCGAGGTCGGTGGCCGTCCGCGCATCGACCAGCTCATGGCCTCCTGGCCGTCTACCGTCGACAACCAGGAGCGCACCCGCCGCCTGATCGATCTCTTCCTCGTCTCTGTGCTGCTCGACGCAGGCGCTGGCACGAAGTGGCAGTACAAGAGCAAAGAGTCTGGCCGAATCTACCGCCGCAGCGAGGGTCTCGCAGTCGCTAGTCTGGAGATGTTCAAGGCAGGTTTCTTCAGCAGCGATGCGAGGGAACCATGCCAGGTCGACAGTGCCGGCCTCAGGAAGCTCGACGTCGCCCTTGTGGCCCGTGGCTTGCAGGTCACGGACTCGAATCCTCTCGACGGCCTCGAGGGACGCACGAGCCTGTTGCTGCGACTCGCCGATGCGCTGCAAAACCAACAAGTCTTCGGTCTCGAGGCCCGGCCGGGCAACATGCTGGGTACGGTTGTCGACTTTTTGCCTCCTCTGCTTTTAGCTAACTTGAGTAGACTACCTTCTGTCACATCCCACCACTCAGGCGTCATCAGTCCCCATTGTCCCTCTGCCCACGCTCTGGCACACGCTCATGGACACTCTAACACCTATCTGGCCTGCGAATCGGACCCAGATCGACGGCATTACCATTGGCGACGCCTGGCCCTGCTCCGTCATGCCGTCACATCCAACTCATCCTTGGGAAAACATTGTACCCTTCCACAAGCTCACACAGTGGCTCACATACTCATTGATGGTCCCCATGACGAAGCTGCTCCACGTCCACTTTGCCGGGGCGGATCTCCTTACTGGCCTGCCAGAGTACCGCAACGGTGGCCTGCTCATCGACACAGGTCTCTTGACGCTCAAGCCAGAAGACCAGAAGCGAGGGTTGGCACAATATGAACGCAACGCCCAACAAACCGGGCAGCCGAGTATGGAGGTCGTGCCCATGTTCACAGCCGACGACGATGTGATTGTCGAGTGGCGCGCAGTCACGGTTGGCTTCCTCGATGATTTGCTTGTCGAAGTGAACAGCTTATTGGGCTTGAGTGGAGGCAACAAGTTGAATCTGGCACAGATGCTGGAGGGAGGCAGTTGGAAGGTGAGTAAGCGTCTCTTGCCCATTAGATCAGTGCTAATTTGAGACAGGGTGGTCGAGAGATTGCAGAGGTGTCGCGTCCAAACACCAAAGAGCCGCCGATCATGATCCTCTCTGACGGAACCGTTTTCTGAGA
This sequence comes from Plenodomus biglobosus, assembly GCA_022343325.1. Taxonomy (NCBI): domain Eukaryota; kingdom Fungi; phylum Ascomycota; class Dothideomycetes; order Pleosporales; family Leptosphaeriaceae; genus Plenodomus; species Plenodomus biglobosus. Next base: position 664,479 of record JACTNT010000004.1, read on the forward strand.
TACCCCTTACTCAATTAGTGTACTTTAACTTTCACTTCTGCCAGCAGACTGGGTGTCACAGCACACCCCACAGTAACGTCGCTGAGCTTCACTTCACGGACACTGGCGCCGGATAGGATCTTTCATTTACGGCTGAGCGGGTGGATATGTACGACACGATTTGGACGGTCGACATGTTGGAGGACTCTTGTTAATACCACCTCGTTTTTGGGACCTTGGTTGGGCAGAGACTTTTAAAGTTTACCCATCTCTTCATTGGGTCTTTCCATTCACTGCACATCTTGCGTTTCACGCTTTGGCTTTTTGCTACAGTCAAATCAGCTCGCCAGAATCCATTAGCCATGCATGGGTCGTCCATAGCCAGCCGATGATTGGTGCATCTGATGTCGAGCATGCACGGAAATGCGCGCCATGCTTGCAGGCAAATAATAGTAATCAATAGAGATTCATGCATTTGCAAAAAGGCTTCGTTGCAGCACAATTCACACAAGTTAGAAGTATGGTGGCAGGTACCATGTGGGTGTGGGTGCTCATGGCACGGCTCACATGGTGCGGAGCGGGAGTGCCCCACTTTGTCACCGCCAAGTCAGCGGACAGTGCGGGTGGATTGCGCCCAAGCTCCGAAGCTCAGCGCTCTTCCAACCCAGCGTGTTTACCCATACGTCATTTGATATCGGCTTTCTTCAGCATCATCGGCCCCTGGTCCTATCCCTGTACCGCACAGTGTCGAGTCCCTCGTTGCTATTGGCTTCTGTCTTTCACTGCACTCGCTGGTTCTGCACGTTGCATCCCAGCAAAGTCGGCTCCTCCTGTCCTTCGTCACTCTGCTTTCAAGATGAATAGTGTCAATGTCAAGCGTCAGAAGCAGCGCAAGGTGCTGCTGATGGGTAAGAGCGGGGCTGGCAAGTCATCAATGCGAAGTATCGTGTTTAGCAACTACGTGGCCAAGGATGTTCGCCGGCTCGGTGCTACCATTGACGTCGAGCACTCCAACATCAAGTTCATGGGCAATCTGATGCTCAATCTCTGGGACTGCGGAGGGTCAGTACAAACATTACGCACCGCGCGTAATACCATCTGACAAGCTCCAGTCAAGACGGCTTCGTCGAAAACTACCTCAACCAGTCACGCAACCATGTCTTTGGCTCTGTTGCCGTCCTGATCTTCGTCTTCGACATCGAGTCCCGTGAATTTGCTGGCGATGTTATATCCTACGGTGCCATTGTACGCGCCCTCCATGAATGTAGTCCAGGCGCCAAGGTCTTCTGCCTAATTCACAAAATGGACCTCGTCCAGGCTCGTCTGCGCCAGACCATGTTCGACGAGCGGTCCGAATACATCAGGGATGCTAGTGAAGGCTTCAAGGACACGGTCGAGTTCTTCGCGACGAGCATCTGGGACCAGAGTCTGTACAAGGCGTGGACCAAGATCATCTACTATCTGATTCCCAACGCTGGCACAATCGAGGCGCTGCTGGAGCAATTGGCCGAAGTCATTGATGCGAGGGAATTGATTCTATATGAACGTACAACCTGTCTTACCGTCGCACATGTTACCAGGCAGACAGAAGAGCCCAACCCATTCACAGATAGATTTGAGCGGATTTCTAGTATTCTCAAGACTCACAAGCAGAGCATGGCGTACGGCCCCGCACTCCCATCCTATCATGCTCGGAACCCAGGCTGACCACCCCTTCTAGCAAGCACACCAACATCCCCGCTGGCAGTGCCAACTTTGCCGAAATGCAAATCAAAACCGGTCGCTTCATGTTCTTCATCACTCGACTTACCGAAAACACAAATCTCGCCGTCACCATCCCACCCTCCGAGCAAGTCTTCAACGCCGCACGCGTCAACATCTTCCAGGTACGTCCGAAATTCGCCGAGCTGGATATCGCAGCGAAACCACGCCCGCCTATCCAACAAGCCTTCGCGGGCTCGGCGGATACGACTGATACCATGGAACGCAACAAGGGCAAGGAACCGATGCACCAAAGCGCTGGGATGTAGAAAATACCTGGGTCTTCGTCGAGGTTCATGAAACTTGGGATCGTCAGGTGGGCAACATGTGAAGACTGCGTGGTCGATGAAGATGAGACATGGAGGCGTGGGGATAGTGAGGAGACAGAGAACCGGACAGTGATGCGTGCGGATGGCAGAGAAAAATACGAGCGTGCCAAGATACGTGAAGTTGCCACGCAAGACGCAGTGCAAGTCGATCCACATGTCCCACTCCAGGAGAACAAGTCAGCACCCTCTACCGCTCCACCATGTGAATCTATATCATCAATCGACACGACATTAACGACCTGGGGTGATGTCCTCGCCTACCGTGCCATTGACTCAACAATGACGAGGCAGCCCACTGTCCCGGAAGCATACATTGACGACGAGAAAGAAGACGTAGAATTCATGAGTTGCAGGAGTCGCCAGTCAAACCTTACAAGCCATCACACCAGCATCGTTTCCAACACACCTGCGGACTCTGGTATTGGAAGCGATGGGGATTTAAATGCGCTTTCACACTCGTACAATGAGAATGAGAATGAGAAGCATGGGGAATGGAATGGGATTGGACAAGCGTGGTGTGAGGATAAAGGCAAGGCGAAGGCGAATGCGAAGGTGAAGGCGACAGTGGGGTATGGCATTGATGTGGGCTTGTGGTTTGATGGCATTTAAGTGGTCGTAGTAGGAGTGCTAGTCGGACGAGTTTTTTATTCATAGTCATGGTGACAGTCGTAGTCATAGTCATGTTCATAATGATCAGCGATGCTGATTTTTTTGATTTTTTTTTCGTTTCCCCTTTCATTTACCATTCGCTAGCTAGGCGGAGATAATCACGTTGTGTTTTCTTATAAATTAAATTAAATTAAAATAGTGATTCTAGTCTTATCTAATGGTGGATGTGGAAACGATATCATAACTTGCCTTGTCTTGTCGTGTTGGTTTCTTCCTCGCTTGCCTGCTAAGCTAGTTGGAGTTATAGTGATGGAGATGTTTTTTTCTTCGCTCACTCTTATACTGTTACGCTTTTTCGTTTTTGTGGTAGTTGCGTTGTGGTGTTGTGTGTTGTCGTATTTTTTGGTAGGATGGTAGGATGGTAGGATAGTAGGATACCTTCTTCTTCTTCTTCTTCTTCTTCTTCTTCTTCTTCTTCTTCTTCTTCTTCTTCGTCTTCTCGCTTTCTTTCTTGTTCTTTTTACACATCTCTCTCCCACCCCTCAGCCCTCTACCCAGTGAATCCATCTCCTTGGAAGTAAGACTTGGTTATAGTAGTGACTGTGAGTGCAATTGTGACTACGATTGTGAGTATAGGCATACGCATGACGCGTGTGTTAGGGTTTGTATACTTTTTCCCAGGGAGAAGGGGGGAAGGGGATGTAGGTGGTAGTTCAGTAGATACATACAGGATGTATATATACATATTTGATAGTGATAAAGATTACGCAGTGTTACAGTAGTTTATATGTGATTTAACGACAGTAATTTTTTTCTAGTGGTCGTAGTAATAGCTATACACGTAGTATAACGATATAGGTTCATGCGTATCCAAGTATGAGTTGTTGGTTGATATGTGTCAAGTTAGCTGTGTGTATTTGTTTTTACATGTTACTATACTGTGTATTGGATGTAGTTATTTTTTTGTAACGTGGCGTTGGCAATGGTATGGCTGGTTATGCTACCTGAAGAGGGTGGAGAAAGGAAAGGGCTCCGCGGGGTGTGTATTGTCTTGGATGTGGAGTTGGGGGTGAGGAGATTTGTGAGGAGATTTGTATTTGCTGTTATTGTTATTATCATTATTTTCATTATCGCTATATTTCTTGTTCTAGCAGCTGACTAGATCGGCATAATCACGCGATGTAAACGAAGTGGTGCTTTCAGACTACCATGATCCATCTACAGCAAATGACGTATCTGAAGCAGCTCTACGGCTGTATAGCCTTCTGTCTAGTAAAATGAGGTTGTCTTCTGCAATATGGCTTGAAGATGTAGTATAGGCAGGTCGCTTCGTATAGTAGTGTTTCTTCATCATGCACAAGGTACAGCGCCCGTCGCCATTTAGTGACTGCGCTTGGCCTCGGCTTCCACAATGGCCTATTAATAGTGTAGAGTATAGACTGAATAGACTGAAGCCCAGAGCAGGCACCTTGGGCATCGTTGCGGCCCAAATAACGGAATCTTGGTTCTAGACTGCACTTCTGCTGGAGCGACGGTGTTCAAACTGGAGAAATAAGCTCGACGTTACACAAAAGCTTACACTTAGGCTTTCGATAGCGTACCCCAAATCTTGCTCATAGCCAACCACGCACCTAATCAGTAGTGCTGGCATTCCAGCGGCGCTATTGGGCCAGTGTCGGTACCGTGCTGTCTGTCCGTCGGTATCCGCCAAGAAGACTGATCCACGGCTTCGGCATGTAGAATAAAACTAGATCGCGATCTTTTAGGCGTCCAAAGGCAGGTGCCATAAAGCTAAGCCCGATCCTGCTGTCCATTCGATAAAGTTGGCTAGCATGTGGCATCCATGGTGGTGACGTCTAGTAGCGAGAACCTTCCCGCAGCGCGAATTGTCTCATTGCCACACATTGCGTTTACCAACACCTCCCATCTTGTGGCCACGACTTTGCCTCTCCGCCGTCTCCTTTTTCCCGACAAATCGCAAGTGCGGCGGACTAGAACGCCCCCGCAAGCGTTGCAGTACCAAGACCAACTCCCCAGACCCCTAACCCTGGATCCGTCCAAGTCGACTCTTCGCCGCTCATCTGGATTTACGGCTTCAATCGACTGTGCGAAGTCTTCTAGACCCGCGTCTATCCATCCGTCGGATAACGTTTACACAGGGTCCTTGTTTTAGGGCCTGGCAAAGTTTAAAATACGCTCGGTTCACATTCCTCCGTGCTAGTTTCGATCACGATGACGATCAACGCATCGAGTGGGAGCTTTGTGCGCCTTCTTCACCCAGCCCTGACAGACTAATGCGTACACATTTTGGATAAGCTTTCGATGTTTCTTGCCTTGCTGATGACGACATCGAACAAGGGACATCTCGACACGGGAGCATCTGCAATGAAGTTTGGCTGTCGTATCTCGTCGAAAACCGCAATAGGAGTGTGGTGTGTAGGTAGTAGGAAGGTAGGGGGCAGAGCATTGACTATATGTCGCTGGTGCAGCGACGTTCGCGAAGAGTTCAGCAGCCTGCGTACAGGAGAGGGCACGCACATGTATTACAATTAGAGTTTCCGAGGTTGCGTCGAATTTGGCGATGAAGGAGGAGAGCGAGGTGACATGTAGCAGGGTCGTGGGATCTGGACATGGTGGTGGTGGAAGCGTGCTGCGGACCTGTCTCCTGCAAAGTCTACTGCTCCCACCCAACCTCGACAACAAACACACCATGGCTCCTGCGCGTGCTTCCAACACAGTCCATGCATAGTACATACCCCATCAAGCCCAGGGTACATGCCGCAAGCGCGCACACCACTGACCTCGAACGAAGCCATGCTTGTAAGCCACCAAGTTAGCCATGATCAAATTTCCGCCGACCCTCTGCATAGCCTCTCCTCCGCATCCACCGCTCTGGCAATACCCTCGTCCTGCAATGACACATGTCTCCCGTCTCGGTCTCGGGTCCAAAACACTCGCACCAAAAGCGCCCCGTGCGATGCAGCGCAGACATGCGAATATCTATCAGTGGGGTGCAGACAAGGGTGTCACATCGGTAAGTAAGCCACAGGTGCCGAGAAGATCGACGGGAACAAACCGCATGCATGGTTCCGGTGCTCGGCTCGGGTGGTCCGCGAGAATGCGCTGCGTGTGCCTCGCCCCGCTCTGGGAACCAAGGTGCAGTCGAACGCTGCTTTTGCAAAGGCCGCACGATGGTCGCTGGTCGCTGGTCGCTTTCTCCAACAACCCCCCATGGCAATTCGAATAGTGGCATATTGAGTTGCTATGTGGTTAGCTCGGCGAAGGCTCGCGAATCTGCGATGCTTGACCTGATCGACGGTCCGTGTGACTGGACTTTGCCACGTGCTTGCGATGAGCGTGGGACGACGGCCGGTAGCAGTTGGGAAGATATCGAGTGGAGGAAATGGTCTGGAATCGTGCTACATAGCTGGGGTACGGATCTATCATTTTTGCTACTGGATGAATGCTGGTGGTAGTGATGCATCGGTGATGATTTCCTTAGCATGGACAAAAGTGACACCCGAGGTGATATTGGAGCTGCCATGACAGACGCGTCATTTACCCCACATGGAAGCTGGATATGGCAAATGCAGTAATGCATCGTCTTACAGCATTTGAACAGATCTGGGTCATTTGTGACTGTCTTCTGTGGGCAGAGCCAGGTTATTGGGCGTGTTCTCTTGTAGGCATGACGCGAAACCAATGGCAGCGGAGCTCCGTTGACCAGGTATGCCACATCGCTAGGATGGGTGCTCACACAACATATGTAGTTGCTTCCGGCACCCAAGACCTTTGTACCGGTGGTTGCTACTACGACAACTGAACCGAACATGTCCGTTCTGTTATACTGCTATCGACCGATTGCCAGGGCTGTGATCATGGGTTCCCGCTCTTAGCTTGCCCAAAATATATACGGGTACAGCGCGGAAACCCTGCTTCCGGACTGTTTGCAGTGCCGGCATGCTGAATGTTGCACACTTTTCACAGTAGCGGGTCCAGCAATAGCCATAGAGGTAAGTATACCGTGGTTGCACAACAGGGCACGACGGGATGTGGCCTATCGCTATGACACAGGCATGCTCATGGTCATGAAAATGCTAATCGAACGTGAGCCGAAAAGGTAGCACATAGTGAGCCATAATTTTATATGGCCAGGGTGGGACTTATTGGGGTCGGCGTAAACAAGTGGACCATGTTGCGGATTAATGACCCGGTCTGACAAGTACTCGGATAACTTTCTAGCATTGCTGTTTCGGGCATCGAAAGACGCCTGTAGCGTACGTACGTGCCAATTACGACTGACTAGCCAGTTGCCCGACCACGTCGAACAACAATTGATCGTTGACCTTGTACAACACATCGTCGTTTCCAAAAGCTGAATCCACACTCTCCGGGAGCTTCCAATGAGAACCGTGGCTTCCATTGCGGACACCTCGCTGCTCTTGACCAGCAGCCTCCGTCAACTGCCTGAGACGGTTGACCATCATCTTCTGCTGTGGTTGTGCTGATGCCCAGAAATCGACGAGCTCGTCCATACAAGACATTGTCACAGTTATCGACGCTAACAGGTCTGGTAAGGTGGAAAAGGTACCAGCGGAGGTCAGCACATCTACTGATTGAAGAAGTGCATAACTGGGAAAGGGCGTCGAGTAGGGGAATTCAGATGAGGTGCCAATTGTGAGCCGTCGTTGGCGACTGGTTGAAGCCAGTGAATGCATCATGGACAAGACGCTGGACGCGTTGCGGATAGCTTCTTTCACGTTGCGATGTAACTTGTCGGTAGACAAAGCACGTATGCGAACGTGACGATTGAGACGAAGCAGCGCTGCGTGGTGGAGCGCATGTATGGAGATGAAAGCACCTACGCTGCCTTCAATTGTGCTGGCGTCCAAGTTCTGGGAGCTATATCGGAGGTTGGCTGGCAAGATGCTGCGCCATGTTGCTAGATTGTCGTAAGTCCTCGTGTAAAACTGCTCATAATGCGTTTCATAGCCGTACTCGGGCCGGCGGGCTGCTCGTTCTGTAAAGGTAAATACATCGCCCCATATAGCTGCTATGAGACAAGAGTACGCCATGTCCCCCAACAAAGGAGCATTTGAAGGGGATCGTCCGCTGAGAAGTGCTTCCTCGAAAAATGGTGATTCGGACGGCGTCGATGCTTCATACATGCTATCCCGACATGGTAGACGCACGAAAGCGTCCTCGAGACTGATGATGAACAGTGTTCCATCGAGAAATCCATTGTATCGCTGTCATAGGGTCAGTCTCTAGCCGTTTCACGAGTGGGTGAGCTCAACTCACTTCCATTAGAAATCCAGACCAAAATGTGCGACGACAGCATTCTTCAAAGGTCAAGCGATCAAAATCAAAGACAGGGTCTCGCGTCTGCTCTGTGAGCTCTCTCACGCCTTCCTCAGTATTCAATTTGAGGGCACTAATCGCACGGAGCCCTGCTCCACAAAAGTCCAAGGCTTCCTGTGATTTGCCTCGAGCAAACGAGTAAAGCGCAAGTAGCAGCCGTGTTTGACAAAGCTGTAGACTAAATCTGCCAAAACTCTTCTCTGCTGCGTAAGATGCAACACATGCAAATCGTTTTCCCAAAGCGCGTTTGTCTGGATCTGTAGAATACAGCGAGCCCATGGCCAGTATCGAGTACAGGAGCATCAAAGAGTCTTGATTCTTGTCGCGATTGGACTCTACCCATGCGAGGAAGGGCCTGCGCGGGAACATTCCGTAGGTCGCGCGGCCAGCGTGTAGGAAGTAGAGGTCGAGAAGGTGCATGGTAAGCCTGGGGTCCGATTCAAAAGGATCCTGTTCCCATTGGATAGCTAGTCGATCTTGGTGGGATCCACGTCGCGGATCATCGAGACCCTGTTCTGGCATGGATCCGCTCCAGTCTGATTCCACTGATTGTACAGACATGCCTCTTGAATCTGCGGTTGGGTTGGGGCGAAAAGTTCGAGGCCTGAAGGGTGCGCCAAGGCTCCAAATATCAAGTTTCGTAGCTGGTTCCTGCTGCTCTCCAAGACCTTTATTCCGATGCGAAATTGCTGCAGGACTCGGGCCTTCGAGCGACGAATTCTTATACGTTGGCACGGAGTTGGATGGCGATGTCTCGCCAGGCGCATTGTCGGTGCCTGCCTGATTGATACCACTGCTATTGGTTAGCATTCATCGTTTTCTGAGACGTCAAATGAGATTGTTCGGGCCAAAGGGTATAATAGACCCAATAAGTCAATGCAATGTTGCTGCTTCCGAGAGCACAGAAGCAGAATAGAATGAAAGCGGGACAACAACTCACCCTCGGCACACCCTTTGCGATTTTGCGCACTGATGGCATTTTGGAAACCCCGGCTCACACTTAATCTTCTTTTCCCGACAAGTCAGGCAGGCTTGAGCAAGCCGCTTCCGTGGTTTCCCTGCTTTTGTGATTCCCCATGATGGATTGACCGGCTCACCATCAATAATAGCGCGACAGTAAGTTCCATCCTCGTATACATAACAAACACCTTCCCCTGCTATGTTGCGCTGGCCAATACATCGTGAAGCCCGAAGAGGAGCACGTGAAGAACCGTCAAGCCGTCTTCTCACAGGCCTGTCCGTGCCCCCAAGCTCATCCTGAGCGCTATGGTTTGCGATCGGTTCTAGTGCTTCACCTGTAGACGAAGGTAGTCTGTAGTCTGTGCCCATCGGATCATGATGCGAGGGTCGCACATAACCATCACCACGATGAGGCTCGAGCCGACTATGATGGAAGGCAGAGCCTGAAGTTGAAGAAGTCGAAGACTGTGAATCGGCGTGAGAGATTGAGGGGGCCGGGCGTTGGTGGTATGTTGCTTGAGAAACGATAGCATTGTGTTCTGGGTATCCTCGGGCATGTCCATCAGCTTCATGCCGCCTCTTCAACGTCGGGCTTGCAGATCCGAAGCGTGCAGATGAGCTATAGACGCCTGTAGCACCAATTGTTCGCGATGATGCATTAGACGACTTCTTGTCGAGTAGTTCTGGTTCGAGAAGAGTGCGAAGGCTCGGCAATTGTGGCGGATTATGCTGACGTCCACTGTGATCTCTAGCACGGCCCTCATGATCAGATGTGATGAACTCTGGCCGCGACGGCAAAGCATGAGTGGATGGATAGGGATTGTATGACGGCGGGGGACCCGGATGTGAGGGTATGCTAGGCGGTCGGCTCATGTTGATGAGCATAGCAATTGACGGTGGTAGGATTTGATGTTGGGCGCTTGGAGTGGCTCGTTTGCTATGATGCACCCGTTGACCCACCCCATGGACGATTAGAGATTACAGGAAAACTGAACTGTATCTGGGGGTCCGAGTTGCAGGCACTGCTTCAGCATCGAAACTGATGCAATCACAGCATGAATTGAGACCCAAAAGTCGGGTACATAAGGGTACTTGATGAATTGGGCAGGTGGCCAGCGAACAAGAGCGCAAAAGGGAGCGTCTCGTCTACTATAGTATATCCGCTAAGAAGTATTGCAGATGGCAGGGTTCTAGAAAATAGGCCAAAGTGTAACCAGTCCGTGCAGGGCTGACGTCTGACTATAGTCCACCACACTCCCGGCTCCTTGCGAAGCGTAGCCGAAGTGCAGTGCAGTAGGGTAAGGAAGGGTTATGTAGGGGGCAACGCGGGAGGCAACGTACATGCACAGGGTCTGGAAAGCTGCGACGCAAACAGGCACTCTAGACACAGGAGACCCTGGACACTGAATCCACACGGCTAGCTGACTGTGGACAGGGCGGAGGATCACGACAAAAAAAAATGATAGTACTAGGTGACAAAGGCCAAAGTACAAGGGCAGCTGGATCCCGTGTTCGGCCACAAATCGATAACAAGCCAGGAATCCCTGGTGGAGGAAAGCCTCAGAACAGAGCGACGACGGCGCTCACTGCAGCTAGGCCAGCTGTTTCACCGGAGATGTGCATCAACGGACAGCCAGGGACATGGCCGTGGAGCTTGTGCTGTTTGAGACCCGGAAACGCTGGGACAGGCCGGGGTTTGCTAGCAATGCTAGCGGAATACTGGCTACAGATATCGAGTAGCGGCAAACAGAACCCTTTGTAATCTGTTTCTGGAGCGCTCTGTCGTGCGAGATGACAGACAGTGCATGAGCAAGTGCTGTTGGTTGTGGATGGCGTTGGGGCGGTGGCCCCAGATCGCGACCAACAAGAGCTGGCCAACCGCATTGCTGGCTAAGGCGCTGATGACGGGTGCGATCATGCACTGCGGCGTGGGAGCGGAATGCAGAGGCCTATTTTGCCGGCATACCTTTCTTTGGACGTGGGCTCATAAGCCCGTGATCCAATAAGCTTCGTTTAGATTGAGTTCAAGGGCTGAGCGGAGCTATAGGAGCACGCTGCGGCCTGTTCTCCGCAGCTATTGTATAGGATGCCTCGAGGCAAGAGAGCAAATAAGCAACATTGGTCTCCATGTCCTAGGACAGACGGCTGCCGGCCCTAGGCTACCACCAGTGCTATTTGCACCAAATAGTGCCCATGGCCAAGACGCCAGTCGCAGCGTGGTCGACCTGGGATGCGTTGCTGTCAATGAAGGTGGTGGAGAAAGCTCAAGTGCTTGTGCGGCGCGGCTTAAAGCAGCGCTGAATCCGATCGGAACGAGCTCACAGCAGCCGTTGAGCGATTTGAGCCATCTCGATTCCTAGTGCGGGACTTGAGCCTTCCCGGGTCCCCTAGAGCCCTAACGCCTCGGCCTTACGTGCATGAAGCGAGCTTGGCTGGTGCCGAACGTACATGGGGCCTCGCGGTCGTGGTCACGATGCGGCTGCACGCTTCCGAGTTCATGCATGCGTCCGGAGGATTGAGGAGGAGCAGGCCGAAGGGGCAGCATACATGTAGAGCACAATCTGAAGACTTTCCTTGAGGTCCACGGCGCTGGGGTCGAGATGGCGCACGGTTTCAAAAAAAAAGGCTCTCGAAATGAAGCCACATGCGAGTTTCAAGTGCAGTTGATGCTGGCTGCTCTGACAATCAGCTGGCTCGCACAAGGCCATGGGTCCATGACACCCTGATGCTGCGGCCGCTGCCCGTCTGAGAGAAAGAGTGACGATTGTTGAAGCGAACGATCCGGCACATAAAGACAGGGCCCATAGCGCAGGCGCAGGCACAGGCACAGGCAGATCGACGGCACAAGCGAGGGAGGCTCTCTGCTCTCACGCCTGAGTCAGCACAGGATGGGGAAGTGGAGTTTACGTTGGTCCCGTGACACGCCAAGCCACTTGCTCGCGCTAGCGCCAGGGCAATCTTCAGGCCTGCGACAACGTCGGCGGCTCTCACCACAACACGTCGCCATCGCAGCAGCTTGCACGCGGCAGTTTCTCTTCCTAGCAGACCAGGTCTAATCCACATATATTACAGATACAAAGCATAGGCCTGCAGAATGTCGGCCGACTCCAGCGACGACGCGCCGGCGCGGAAATCCTCGCCATCTCCCGATGCGCCCCGTAGCGACAGCCCTGGCCACGAGGGCAGCAACGTGTCACCCGCACACGCCGTGAAGAACGCCGCAACCGAAGAAGCCGGCAGTGACGCTCCAGATGCCAATGCGCCCCGCCCAGATGAGGAGGAGGCGCCTCCGCTGCCCGACGAGCCAACTCCGATTGACGAAGATGATGGCTGGGAACCCCGATGGGACTACAACGCAGGTGCCTACTACTTCTTCAACAACAAGACTGGAGTCTCTCAGTGGGAGAATCCCCGTGTCCCTTCGGCTACGGCTACGTCCTATTATGGCTCGTATGACAGGTTTGCTAAATTTTCCATCATCTCCTTGTCTCTTTCACAACCTAATGTGTAAACCTTGTAGGCAACTCACTAGTGGCGCTGCTTCTCTATCGACAGCCTCTGGTGCGCCCGGCACCAGTTCCCCGCCTAGGCGCAGGTGGGGAGGCTATAATCCAGCTATACATGGCAGCTATGATCCCAATGCAGATTATGCTCGAGAGGCGACAAAGGAGGAAGAAGAGGCCGAACAGGCCGCCGCCGCTGCTTCTGCCGCTGCCGCTGCCGCTGGTCTTCCTGTCGTTGCTGGACATGACTACACTGCCACTGCTCAGTTCAACCGCTTCACTGGCAAGTTTCAACAAGCCGGTATGGGCCCTGAACTGCACAACGATGAGAATAAGAGCAAACGTCAGATGACCGCTTTCTTTGATGTCGATGCTGCTGCCAATAGCCATGACGGTCGTAGCCTGAAGGCTGAGCGCCGTGGCAAGCACTTGACCAAGCAGGAACTCAAAGCCTTCAAAAACAAGCGTCGTGACAAGAAGGAAGAGAAGCGCCGTGCTTGGCTCATGGACTGATTGCTGTTGGGGGGTAAGACAAGGAGACAGCAAAGTCATCATGTCCACTAATGCACATTAGGCGTCGGCAGTGGGTTGGGGCTTGGACGTGTTCTCAGGCGTTTGAAGGTAGGACTTGATTAGCCTTTTTGGCACTTCGTCCTTGGGTACGACATCATCACATTGGCGTTGGTTATGCGGAGTCGATCTGAGCATATTGTCTGGTTTCACTACGACATGGCGGATCTCTCTAATGGTTCTTTTCACTGGATTTCCAGCAAATGATGCGAATGTGGGAATCTTGGCATTGCTCAGAGGAGTCCCCGTATTCACTGCAGGATCGGCATGCTTCTTAGACATGCAACATGACACATCTGCAGCAACCTCAGCTCGTAGCTCCACTGAAATCGGATCTTTTCCCACTTCGTATGTGTGTGTCGTCTCCGAGAGTACTGTTCCGAGTGTCGCATCCCCCAGCTTTGACTTCAGCTGACGTATGTTCGTACCACGTGGGAGGACCCTGCTATATGTTGTCTGGTATAGTAAGCATCCGCGGGTCCTGGCAGAATCGACCAAGGTCAGCAATATAAACATATTGCGCTGACATAGCCGTCCCGCTCAACCATCCTTTGGCGTATTCTGCTTAGTACTCATGTCTTCTATTTGTTTCCTCACGCCTTCCACGGAAGAACCCGCTGACGCATTACTCTGTCCTGCGTCCTGACCCGCTGCATCGTCACCAGCTGCATCTTCCATGTCCTCATGCCTAGCAGATCCTTCGTCGGTCGGCGCAATACCGGTTTCCAGCTCCTCAACAGCTCCAAGCAGCCAATCTACCACATTCCCCTTATCATTGATCTCTGCCTCGAAGACGGCGTCGTGTCCTGCTTTGTTGATTATGGTCACGTCGGCGCCTGCCTCAACCAGCAGCTTAACGCTTTCGATATGACCATTGAGTGCAGCCCAGTGGAGCGAGGTGTTTCCGGCGTCATTGATGGCGTTGATGAATGCAGGTGCGGGCGTTTCAGTACCAGGCGCAAAGAGTAACTTGATGATATCTGCAATAGCAGTCAGATATATGCTATCGGAGGTCGAAGCACCAGGATTCTACCTGTATGTCCATTGGCAGCAGCATAGTGCAGGGCAGTGTTCTTCGAGTATGGGTCCACGGCCTTGGTCAACAACTCTGCTTTTGATTGTTTTGTCTTCTCCGACAACTCCGAGAGATACGACTCCAGTTCAGCCGCTTCATTGGCTCGTGCCAGATATAGGATATCGTCAATGGCTTCTTCGTCTAGCCCTGCCATGTTTGTGTGATTTGTCTGTCGTTCGCAGTCCAGTTGATGTGCAGTATCGCAGGAAATTGTTTTTTGTTCGCGGTCGCCCGATTAGGAAGGCGGGGGCGGGGTTGTCTGTTAGCCGGTTGCGGACTAGCGTGGCGTGTCCCAGCCCATCATCGTGATGGACCCCCTCTGCATGCATTCATCATCAATATACATTAACAGTACTACTCGGCTATATGTACGCTATGCTCAACTAAGGCCTTTTACCTGCTTATCTCTTACCTCGATATCCAATTGCTTTGACACATGCTCTGGCAGCAGATCCCGCGTTACATACGAGCGACGATGTATTGATTGAATTACGAGCTCTGTACATATGTCGTGCAGCACACATATCGGGCACGACCTCCTAGATCTCCTTATGTCCTATTAGCATCTGCTAGCACTAGTGAACTACCAAGACTAGGTATCAAGGTACCCCCCGTTGGGCTCGTGCTCTCATCGGCAGCTGTTTAAGCAGCACGAAGGTTTCCCTCCCTACCCTCGGACATAGCATGCATCCGCCGAGAAAACGGCCTCTCAACTCATGCTTCCTAGGTACTCACTTTTCTCTCCATGGATTCGACAAACGTGTAAAAGAAAAAGTAAGACTCTCACGCTGGGAGGAGCCTACTACAACAAACCCTCTTCATCTGGCTATGCAGTGCAGGCTGCAGAAGAGCCTTTATTAGGCCTTGCTGCCCAAGCTAACGACTGACTTTTGTAGCACGTTGACCAACTCAGAACAGTATCATCTGCGTTCACGTTTTGGTTTAGCCTTCATTTAGACATTACATCGTGCTTCCCTGGAGGATCGAGGCCAGGTCGCGAGTTTAAGCAACAGCGGTATCCTGGCAAACGACATTCCTTCGCCTACCCTAGGTGCAGATAATATCGGCGTTGACGGCTACGGTCCACGAGCCAGGTTGAGCAACAGTGCTCCGAGATCATCGCAACTCCGGCGGCCAAGTTGCCATGGAGTGGGTTTGATTTAATCAGGTTCATTGCATCGACGAGCAGCAGCAAGTGGAGCATGGCGGCCCTACTGACGTGAAGTCGCTGCTAAATGTGGAGATTAGACCAATCCTTCACCCCTAGTTCAACACCAACTCGCAAGTTTGATCACAGCTATTGGTTCAAAAGGGTACACAGGATCTACTTACGCCGTAGGATCAACACGGCCGTTAATATCCATCCATATGGAAGAGTCCACGAGCCGCTCGGAACACAGCCGAATCAGCATTTTACGCAGTCAACGATGCATGTCAAGCCGGCTATGGCTGCTTCAACGGTATCCATCCTGCAGGTACGCAGAAGGCCACCCCCTCGCGCTCATATCCGCCTCGGCCCGTCTAGGCTTACCGGTCTTCGATGCATTGAGATGATACGTTTTGGAGATCATCAGGCCAAACTTAGTTTCGTCCGTGCCGATCCATCTGATCTTCTGCTGAGTTACCTTTGCAGAGCGAAGGTCTTGTAGTACGCGAAACGATATCCTGTCTCGGTATGAAACTCGCAGTCTTTCCCAGATGTGACACTGTGTCCTTGTCGAATACTAATGTGCATAGATTAGGCCGAAAGTTACCAAACCCTCAGCCTGCAAGGTTTACTGTGCTAATCATTCGCATGCAAAGGAATACTACAACGGCTCGCAGCACTGTAATCTAACACTACATTTGCTCATGTACTGCACGTAGTAAGCGTCGCTCCTTGTCACTTCCCAACGAACATGTCCTGCATGAAGAATCAGCATTGGATACACGTCGACGCCATGTTGCCGACAATGTCACTCCTGTGCCGTCTCCGATGCTATTTTGTTGTTCAGGCTGCCATACTACTTACCCCACTGCGCCTCCAGCCGCAACGTTGAAGGGAGGAGACGGCAACCGCAGCCGCTGCACGGGTATGCTACTGTAAGCGGTATTCGCACAGCGATTTACCGAACGTTTGTTTCGACCTGCCGCGTCGCACACATGCAATACGCGCCAGTTTTCGCGGCATGTCACTCGATCTGGCGTTCGGTTATATTGCCGTGCCGTAGGCTTGCGTCTACCGAGGGAGTTCGGCTTCGAACATTTCCAACGTTGTCGCTGTGCCGGCACATGTCTGAAGAGTGGTCTTGCGGGATACATTGTACAACATGTGAGGGCAGAAGGGAATGCAGCTATGACTTGCTTTGACCACTAGATTAGACCATTGTCTCCGACACAGGGTGTCAAATGTCGTCTGATCGAAAGCGGCTCCGAGATGCATGGGCCGCCTGGTCCTGGTCTTGTCTCGCCTCTCGGAGCTCGGCTTGAAGCTGCCGCAACTGGTAATCTTGTCAGGCCTCCAGTATGGTTGCAAGTTACACAGTCTGCGGCATGCAATATAGCCTCTATGAAACATGATTAGGGCAGCGCCCTCAACAGATCAAATAGCCGAACTCACCAAGCACCGTTGGGACCAGTCCAGGCCAAAAAATACATTGGCCCAAATATTACGTTGGAAAGCATGTACCTACAAGGCCGACCAAGACATGTCCCAACTGATCACTCTAGTTTCTTGATCTCATAGGGCCAATTTTGAACGGCATCTAATGCGCAACGCGGAAAGATAAATACGACGTGCGGCTACTGGATAAAGGAGGCAAGCGACTTTGATCTCGGATTACATTGCAGCGACTTCCCGTCGATATACAGATATATGATCGACATGTAATCACAGACATTACGGCGTATGCAGACGAGGGTAAGACCCGGGTAACGCATGCTCCGATGTCCTTTGGATTGGACGGGGGTTTATTTAACCAGGTCGGAGCTCAATGACGATGTTCGGTGCGGGGATCTCACGACAATCACTACTCTGATGATGTCGAGAATTACATGGGACACATTGAACACTCTTGGATTGACACCCATACTGTGGCTGCAGATAAGCTGACCATTCATGCGTCTGTGACCTGGTCTGCCCTTCCTCCTATCTTTGTTGATCATCAGTGCCCATGCTATTGGCTTTGAAACACTCCTACCTGCTGGTCGAGACATGATGATGGAACAATATTATAACCCCCATTTACGTCACTGAAACTCCAGCTGAAAAGCCGATATTGACTATGGCGCGGAAGGTTTACCTACTGCTGCGTAGCAATGCTAGTAGATTATGGAATTATTCGCTGAATCGGGATACGTGTTGAAAGATTTGGGGTTTGAGAGACGATTCCAAGTAACAAAACACGAAATATTAATCTTTTGTCATTGACACTCAAGTGAAACCAAGTTGTGCCCTTTAATATCATCGCCATCGCACGCAAGGTGCAACCTTTTGATGGCTGCAAGGCACACTCAGTATGTACTTGTCTTATTATCCGGTGTACCTATCAAAAGGCCACCTTCAACACAGAGAAACCAGAGCAAGCCAGCGCCCATGCGCTCCAAGCGTCAAGGCCCCAGACCACGACGACGATTATAACGGAGACCGAGAACTGCATAGCCATGCTCATCATTCTGCCCATACCCACTTCCTCGCATCCAAGTAGCACGACACAACGGACACAGCTTCCGATTGTCCGGCTGGTCCATCAACATAGCTTCAAGGCAATCTCGGCCAATCATGTGATTGCAGCCACGACCACGCTTGATTTGCACACAACCTCGAGCATGGCGGTCTGCAGGCTCCAGACAGACGGGACATTCGGAATTCGCGACTTCGGCGCCAGCGGTCAGCGGCTCGGTACATCGAGCTATGAAGACTATGGCTCGACTTCCGGGTGGAGCCTGCGCGTGGAAGTCAAAGGCTGCGGGCGCAGTAGAAGACGGGGTTGGGGGTGAGCGAGGGATATGGGTGGGGAAAGCTGCATGGCTTGGTGCAGATATGTGCTGGGCTGTAAGAGGACTGTGGACTGATGAAGCTGGGGGACTCATGGTGATGTGACGACTCGAACGTGCCGGTTGATTAGCTGAGTGATGTACAACTCCATTTCTAGATGGGCGGGGATAAACGGTAGAGGGTCGGATGGCCCGCAAGTCACGGGTATCATGGCGCATGTTATCATTAGAATGACTTGCAGTGCCATGCGCGGTACCAGCTACCAATGGAAGCGGACCATCAGACTGCGATGAGATATTGGCAGAAGAAGCCCGGGTACTTCGTGGAACATCAGAGGCTGTATTGCTCATGAACGACGGACCATTGCAGTTGATGTTTGTCTGAATGATGCGGATGCTACCACGAGAAATGGTGATCTGTGACGTAGAGATTTGCACATTGAGACGAGAGTCATCGTTTGTGTTTACATTATTCTGACAGATCTCCATGCTGGGAGCTGCGAATTGCTCAGGCATACGCATGTCACGCGCAGCATTTGGTTGAGACGTACGTTGACTGCACAAACGAGATTGGCGAGCAGCACGAGGCCCAACAGGCACGTCTGGTATGCCTTGTTGAATGGACTCCAGTTGTGGTATACTGCCATAGCGAGAAGGTCTGGCCCGAGAGTTGTACAAAGAGACTGCTGGCTGGTCATTTGTAGATCTCCGACAAACCATAGCACCGACGTTGCTGGAAGTAGACATGTTGAAGGTAGGAAGTCGCGAGACTTTCGTTTGGGTGCGTGTGTTGAAAAGTGTTCCAAGCTCACTGCTGACTTGCAATGAGAGTGTGTAGAAAGAGGACGACCAGAGTACCCGGAGAGGAGGTAATGCTGGTGAACTCAGTTGGGTCCTATGGCAATGTACTGCAACTCAGGTATTTGCAGTAGTGGTAAATTCACCACACTGGGACAAGATTCATCTAGAAAACCATGGGCTGGCGCTTTTAAAGCCGAAAGGAGAGTGAAAAGAAACAACATGGTGTGAGATTGCGGACACTTTTAATCTTCGCGTAGTGAGCGGATCTCATATGATGCCGTCACTGACGGTTGTTAGATATACCGTGACACAGTCACTTGTGACATGATGACCTGTGCTGGTGACAGTGATTGACTTTTCAAACGGTATACCGTCTGTTCGCATGTCGCGGCCGTCTCGTGTGGCCAACGAGGTGGTTTGAGAAGGCGAGTAAGATAGAGCCTGATGATTATAGGCGCATCGAAATAACGCAAAGACACTCTCAGACATCTCGACATTGCTATATTAGCTCTAGAGAAGAACTAAGTGGCAGGCACTTGGAAGCCGAGTACCGATCCTTTGCAAGCTGGCTGTTCTGATCGACGTCTGGAAATGGTCACATAGAGGTGCGTTACAAGGAAAAAAATGATAGAAATCTGTAGAATCATTTCCCTGAAATCTAACGCGTTGTCGCAGGTGCGAAGGTAACTAGCTATGTTTTTGCCGTGGTGACGAAACAGGATGCGGTTTTCTGCTGATCTCGGCCCTCTCACACCTTCTATATCCAGTTGCAGTTCAGAAAGCGACTACAGAGTCGCAAAAAGCACCCTTTAGCATACAATGGTCAAAGTGTGCGGAGATAGGATCGCACGTAGCTCCTGTAAATGTCGGTAGATCATCCAACGCGGAGCTTCAGTGTCTCATGGCAGTATCATCGTCTACTTCTTTCCTTTCTTCTTGCTATCATTGTCTTTACCGTCCTTTGCAAACCCACCCAATACGAGAGCCTCCCGTGCTGCCGTGTTGATGATGCGAAAACGATCAGGCCCAAGCAGAATGCCACCATACCATCTCGTGACTACAACCATGACATTCCATACATCCATCAGCTGCATGAGATGTAGCATACGTGATCCAGCAGCAGTCTCGCCATCATCGTCGCAATCCTGGTAGCTGGTGTCGTTTGGGCCTTTGATGCGCCAAGCAGTCATATTGTGAGTAGCGCGGGCAGCCTTCTTATCCGTTGCCAAAAGGTGGGCAACGTACTGCTTAGCCTGTGCTGGTGACGAGACTGGTGCCACACGTGCTATAAACGTCGACTTCTTCTCGACAAGCGCGGGTGCGATGATCCAAGGCGGGTCTGGGCCTAAATCGATGGTCGGCGCAGGGACATGGCTACTAGTTTCCTGTTCTACTGACAGCTCTTCAGATCGCTCGTGTAGATGTATTTCCCCTTGCTCTTCTGCCCTTTCCAAGACTTCTCTTGATTCCTCGAGCAAGTCGTAAACGCATACCTCCCCTGGCCGATACACCTCGGCCAAGACATCCCTAATGACGTCCACGGCCCGCGTGCCCATACCTTTCGGGACATCTTGACCTACAGATTGGGTGCCCAAGATCGAAGGCGGTGCATCTGGATAGTCTGATGGAAATTCGATGCGGAGGAGTAGTGATGGGAGAGACGGTAGTCGCAGGCTATAGATTCTCGCGTCTAGATCCACTGCTGAGAGAGTGCCTTCGTCGAAGATGGAGTTTATGGACGTTAGCTCGTCCTCAATTGCATCATTCATAGACATGACTGAGGCTGCCGTGGGCAACTCGAAGGGCAAATCTATACGGAAGGCGCGCTAGGCCTAGCGTCGCACGGACCTACCTCTGTAGCAACATTGGAAACCTGGGCCGACCTTCTTTCCTCGCATTGTCAACACACCAATCACCAGCAGCAGCAGCAACACCGACAATCGAGGCGCACGCATGGCGCAGAACGATGATGCAAAACGCGCAAATACTGTGCTGACTATTGCACAGCTCAAGTTCAAGCAAGTCCTAAAGAAGGAAGACCATGAGGCGCGATTGCCGCCAGTTGCTCTCGACGCCAGCTCGCAGTTCTTCAGCAATATTGATGCTGTTTTCAAACAGAACACGCGCGTGAATGTCCAGGTATCCGTTTCTCATGCCACTCACTACTTTTCCTTGGGAGCAGACTAATCTCAGTGTGTAGAAATGCACAGAGTGGATTGTCAAGCACATAGCTCCCTCCAGAAGCCGCATCCCAGTCCTCGGCGACTATTTGGTCGCTGTCTCAAAGTCACTCTTCGTGAACCAGCCAGCAGCAGGAGCAGCAGCAGCAGCAGCAGCAGCAGTAGCAGCCGCTAAGAAAGCAGCACGCAATCGCTTTGATCTTTTGCTGATTGTCAATGATGTCCTCCATACTGACACATTTCATTCTCGCAGTGCAGCAAAGAAAGGCATCTTCGGCCAAGAGTGCGCCGCCTTCACTGCAGAGCTTGTTGCGCAAGCCGCTGCATGCTGTTTTGGAAAGACCTTGCTGGTCGAAAAGAAGCTGAAGGGCTTACTCAATTACTGGGCGGTGAATCAGCTTCTTAGTGTCGAGGATTTGAAAACTTGTCGCGACAGGGCGGAGGAAAGCTCACTGCTTGCGCAAGGCATCACACCTGTACGAAAGCGCCACTATCTTTTGCCTGATTATCACGGCGACAGAACTGCACCATGGTCCGAGCTGCCTGCATCATACATGCTCGAGCAGATGATCAGGGAGCCCCAACGACCCATCGACCCCAATCGCATCAGGGTTGCGAAGCTTAACAAGAAGCCGGTCACACCTCATGTGCGCAAATTGCTTGACAATTTCTTCGAGAACATTGATCTTAAGTTCATGCCAACCGGAGACAATCCAACCGGAGAGACGGACAAATACAAACTCTGGCTGGATCCACTTGGCCAGACAGTGAAGCAGGACAAAATTACCGGCGAAACCGCAGTTGTTTGCAATGGCTACGGTTGGTCGAGGAACTTTTGCCAGGACATGCAGAAACACGGAGTTCCACAAAACATCAAAACAGCCCGAGAGGACCTCGAACGCATGGAGGAAGTACAAGAGTCGCGAGAGATACCCCGAAGACAACGCGACGACCGACGTAGGACTAATTCACCGCGGCGCCGTCGAGATTCCTCCTCAGAGTCCGATCGTAGGCAGAGTCGCAATAGGGACCGTCGAGGAGGACGATCAGGAATCGACGGACATGATTCACGTTCGCCTTCAAGATCGCGCGAACGGAGACGCGGAAGTCGTCATCGTTCGTCCAAAAGCCGAGATCGATATCCTGACAACCGAGGCCGAGACCATGACGATAGAAGATCAGACCCGCCAAGACCACCTTCCATGCCGTATGGCTGGAACTCCGCGCAAGACGGCTCGCAATGGAATGGAGCGAATATCCCTCCCCCTCCCCCTCCACCTCCTAATGGACCCCTCGGAAACTTCGTCCCACCACCCCCGTCATCTTATGGACAGAGTTACTCTCAGTCTCCCCAGCCGCCTTTCTCTGCTCCTCACTTTCCTCCTCACCCTCCGGTGCCAGGAATGTACGGAGGAAAGTTCCCAGTGCCACCATTTTTGCCACCCGCGCCACAGCAGTTCCAAGGCCCAGGGGGTTATGTTCCTCCTCCACCTCCGCCGAACTTTAGTGGACCGTATATTCCACCGCCACCCATGCCTACGCAGCAGAATGCTACTTTCATGAACAACCAGTTTGGGAATCAGTATGGCAACAACGTGCCTTATGGTCAAAATCAACGTGAATACCAGGGAGGACGTGGAGGATACGGAAACGGACCTCGAGGCGGTGGTTACAACCAAAACAGAGGAGGGTATAATGGCGGTCAACGGGGACAGCGTGGTGGAAGGTATTGAGACGAGGGGCAAGGAAGAGTGATTGGGCAATGAAGATGATTTCCCATCTTGGGTATTAGTGCTTTTGCATAGGGTTTGAGACCTGACTGGGAAGGAGCCGGTGAGAATATGTACTGGCAAAGCCTTTCCCAGATTCAGTTTAGACTGCCTACGGAAGCCTTGAAAGCGGTCAAGTTGAGGGAAACGAATCATCCTGTATACGACAAGTCTAGTGTGTCGGCTGCACATGACTGCAAGTACCCAGTGTGACGGGTGTATGAGTTTCGTTTTCCCATTGCAATGCGCGCAAAGACAAATGTACTCTATAGCAATCTGCTTGCCTTGAACTTGGCCATCACATTGGCTTTCTCGACACGGACTAATATGTCGAGACTCGAGAGGAATTTGACCAGTCGAAGCGGGCTAGGGATGAAGTTGATAGAGGCCGCCCCTGACAGTTATTCTGATTCAATAGAAGTGACTGGAAGCGATGATCTATAACGACAGTAGTCCTTGATTGCATTGTGGTGTTTCCGCATGGGGTCTCCCTGTTGACCATAATTATTTGACTCAGATCCCTTGATTTAGTCGGTCAGGCAATGCATCTTCCTCTATTACCCCAATACTCGCTGTATAACTATCTAACTACTTAGCTCAAGGTTTCTGACTTTACCCATACGCGTCTGGCCTCACCCACGTGTCCACGCGTCTCACTAGCGCCAACAAGGTGCCTCGGTGGATACTCGGGCACCCCCGCCGCCTAACGTTATCGCTATTAACACTCGCCCATTGATTAAGTTGGTCTCACCGACTATCAACTCTACCGACCATGGCTGTACCCACCAGTTCCTCTTCCATTCTTTCGAAAGGTCGCCCTTCGTAATGGCAGCAACAAAGCGAAAGCGCAAATCTACTCGCACCAAGCCCGAGAAACGCCCCAAATACGCAAATTCGAGCGACCAGGAAGCGCCAAACGGTACACAAGAGCAGGGCGCAGAAAAAGACGAGTTTTGGTTCGCAGAACGAATACTCGAAGAGAAAGTGGAGAGGGGCAGAAAGCAGTTCAAGGTCCAATGGCAAGGGCTTGATCCAAAGACTGGCACGCCGTGGGAACCGACCTGGGAGCCAAAAGAGAACTGCACAGAGTTGTTGTTGGCATCGTGGGAGATCGAGAAGACAGTTTCTCATAGCACTACTCGCGAGGGCAGCAGAGGCAAAGGCAAAGGCAGGAGTCGCAAGAGTGATCGTGAACGACCAGCGCAGCGCAGATTGCAACTTGGACGCGAGGCGCTTGCTCGCGGGTCCAGCCCCTCAGCATCCACCTTGCATTCGGTGACATTTGACTCTTTGCCTTCGACGCCTGCAAGTGCCATACTCGAAGCACCACTTGCATCAAGTGCTGCAACGACGCCCACAGGTGCAGACACAGGCGCGGCTGGCATCCCGCGCGAATCTCCTCGCATAGCTATTTCTCGACGTGGCAGCTTCAACGCCGAGGAGTACGATCGCTATTCTCAGTTGGCCACCTCGCAAACACAGTCCCGATTCTCTTCTTCGCAATTACGAACCCAAGCGACCGATCTCGACAGCTCGCAGCTGTTCGCTGCTACGCGTGCGCCCTCACCCCAGTATTCTTCTGGCATCGTACTAGATAGCCAGGACTCGGCGGGAGAAGCGACATTTCTACCTGCGACGCAGCATACGGAGGATTCAAACCAACAGAGTACAGCTACGACGGACGAGTCGCAGGAGGTCGAAGGAGAAGAGGAAGAAGAGGACTCAGGCCTTCTCGAGATCATACAACAGGGTGTTTCGGTCGAGCTATCGCCGGCGCGATCGATTGCAGAGACTATTCCAGACACAAATACAGCTGGTATCTCACAAAGTCTAATTGAGATCTCTGAATCGAATACCCAGACACAAGACGTGATTGAGATTTCGGACAGTGCTGAGACAATTGGGGAGAGCCAGAGTGAAGGGACACAGGGTGACAGCCAAGAGGGGACCGTGCAGGTTGCAGAGGAAGCTGTGTCGCAGCGGAAGAACAGCCGGGTAGAAGACGAGCCGCAGATTAGTTTGCCAAACGACCTCGTAGACGAGTGCCACAGCGTATTACAGGAAGCAGAAGTATCGGAAGTATCTCCCCAGGATCAGCAGCAGGACGCACAACGGCCCCGAGAGGACGAACGCCAGCAACAAGAACTGTCTGTGGGCCGATCTGAGAGCGCGTCTGGCAGCACTGTGCATCCTCCGGTTCATACCTTGGAAGAACAGTCACTGGCTTGTGACGACACTACTGAAAGTGTGATACAAGTCCCACATACTCAACCTCAAGAAACGAACAGAGTCCTGGACCAGCCCGTTCTCACTTCTGCGGAGGCTAGCACTAGCGTCGCACTGCCCCCACGCCAAGAAAGTGCTCCACGACCTGCATCCGGGGAATCCTCCACTGCACCTACATTGTCTCACGTGCAGCCTCATCAGCCGGGCGCAACACCACTCGAACTAATTTCACGCCTTGAAGAAAACCTCAAGTCGTTAATAGAGAAACCTGCAACACAAGAACCTGTGCGCAGTCCATCGTCCGGCGGCGTAGCTCAGGCGCAGTTGCTTCAAGGTGACCCGCACAACACAGCTTGGCAAGCGACTCAGCCTTCTCAAACTGTACCTGATACTATCCTACGTCGAGACTTTGCATGCCAGTCGCAGCTGCCTAACCCCACGGCGCAGTCGACAGCATCTCGCGAACAGAACGCGCAAATTGTGCCACTTGAAGTTGAACTAAGCACGCAAGAAGATATCACCGAGAGCATAGAGACGACAGTGGAAGACGAGCACGGCAAGGAACGTGGAAGCCCTCAATCGCGTCACGACTCATCCCAGGATTCGCCAGTGCGACCGGGATCTCTTCATCACAGCTCTTCGCCCATCCGCAACCCACCCAGCTTCTCGCTCGCTACGGTAGCTTCTAAGCTGCCGTCACGACCTACCACACCACTCTCTACATCATTTTACACTAACATGTCCGGCGAGAGCACTGGAGACCAAGTGAAGCGAGCTCTGCAAGAGGCGCTGGAAAAGAGGCGCGCGGAGAATCCATTCATTCCTACGCCGCGACCATGGAGGCGGCCCACACCAAGTTCGACTAGCCCCTCGTTTGCGTCAGTCTCGACGCGCAGACTGTTTGGAGCGAATGCGTCACCTATTGCCAACGACGGAACAAGATCGCCATCAGCAATACCTGATCATGCACCCATTCCACCAGCACCAACGTCCCTCAGTGCTGTTATCGCCGCGCCAAACAACGATACACTAGAGACAGTATCCAAAGTTGCAGAGAAGCAGACTGTTGTTGAGGCAGCACCGTCGACCGCCGACATCGAGGTCCTAGCGGCCCCAGAACCCGAGCTGCCTTTGGAGGATGCTGAAAGCATTGACGAAGACGAACAGCTGAGCGATGCTGACGACGAAGATAGTGGGAGTCTCCTCCATGATGATCTAAAGCTGGAACCAGAAGAATACATAATCCCACTCTTCATTGAAGGGCGTCAATTAGATATGTACACCGCACACATTCAACAACAAAAAGAGCTTCTACAGCGATTCCTGAAAGATCCCATCGGCTTCACCCCACTGTCAAAAGTAGAGGAGATTCTCAGCTATCTTAAGGCTGTCGAAACGCACATGGACTTGGTCTTTGCTGAGGCTGGACCGTCATCAGTAAGCGAGACCGTGAGCCAGGTTGAGTTTACAGCCCAGTTCGGCATGGAGAATTCAGCAAAATTCAGGTTCTTACACACCCTCTTCCACCGCCTGCGAGAGTATGAGAAGCATGTCGTGTTGGTGATAGAGGACGACAACGATGCGCTTTTTCACATTCTTGAGATCTTCTGCAAGGCCGAACACGTAAACTACAATATGCCCACCCAGGGTCGTCAAGCGGATTCACTTTTCACAGACGGTGCCATGCCAGTCACTATTATTCCAAGCAATGCATCGCCTATCATCCGCGCCCCAGATATCATCATCTGTCTCGATGGCATGCAGGAGGCGGCCAGGATACGACAGAAGAATTGGGCCCGATCTCCAGTCCGTAGGCTCGTCCCTGTGTTTCACTTGGTTATACCTCGGACGGTGGGTCACATTGAACGATATGTTTCACCCTCTTTGAGCCACCTGGACAAGTTGCACACAACTGTGGCAGGTTTAGCGCAAATGAGCATGAGCGCTGAAATTGGGCAGCCTGTTGATGAGGCTACGGAACGTGCCCCAGTTATCGCTGAGATGGTAGTCGACTGGCTTGTTGCTGGTGGCACTGAGGACCTCTGGCCATTGCCCTCAATCGGTAGTATCAAAGACGTAATTGAGTATCAAACGCAAGTGTCCTCGCAAGGGTCTTCAACACCTCCAGCGCCGGAGAATAATAAACGCCCACTACTAGTACGTAAAGCTAACCTGCACAGCTGGAGGATATCTAGCTAACAAGTTCGAACAGGACGAGGATCATTTCGATTCGGCGAAGCGGATGCGCTATACGCCTCAGCCCCACAATACTTCGAGTGTCAACCATGATCAAGAGATCACACGTATAAGCGATTCTATGCCTGGAACTGCCGGGAACCTTTCTGGTGGTGTCATCGAAACTAATCTTCGAAGGCAACTAGCTCGCACGGAAGAGGCGTTGCAGGAAGAACGTGCTGCCCGCAAAGCGGAGCAGGAAAAGATGCAGATGTGGGAGAGACAATTGACCGAGCACGAAGACCTCCGACGTGAGCACCGGACCCTGATCAGCCATGACAAGGCCACGGAGGCTAAGCTGGAGACTGCGAGCAAGAGTCTTGAAATCACACGCGAACGCCTGAGCACCCGTACAGCTGAGTCCAACGAAAAGTCGCGTCAACTCGATGAACAACGTGCTACAGACGCTCTCTCACCCGACGAAAAGACTGCCGAAATCACTAGACTACGCCAGGAGCTCGCGACAGTGCAGCTCGAACGAAGTCGCGCTGTGAATGACAGCACATCCGCCGAGTCACTGCTCGAATACACCAAAGAGGCACGCCGGGCTGCTGAAGACTCCCTCTCGGCCGCCCAAGCCACAATTCAACAACTCACGGCTGAGAATGAGAAACTCAAGCACCAAGCTAGCGGCCAAGCTACGAAGCTCAAGGCCCTGCATTTGGACCGTCAAACAAGTAACTTGAAAAAGCAGCTTCAGAGTTCCAGGAATGAAATTGCGATTCTGAAGAGGACGTTGGCGCAGAAGGAAGAAGAGTTGACAAGGGCGAAGAATGGAAGGCAGGGGGTCGGGACGAGGATGCAAAGTGTTACGCCGCAGCCCAAGACGAGGAGTCGAGCGGGGAGTCCGATGGGTGGGCGGGTTAGTAATTTGAGGAAGGAGTAACGTAGGGCTTGGGGAACTGCGTATGTACTGCCTGGCGGGTTGGTTGCATGGAGATGATTATGACATGAGGTTACGACCATTGGGTAGCTTTGTCGGTATTACTTGACTAGCATACTGGTATCCAACATCCTTACTAGGAAGTCGGCCAGCTTCAATAGGAACCAGACTTTATCCACTGCAAATAAAAATGTTGCCAAGTGCATGACACCACTCGTCGGCAGTGGCTAAGCCAAGCCACACAATGTGGCACCTCCGAAGCGGCCGCTAGTTAACCCGCCACTTCCATCGCCCATGATTTCAAAGCGTCAACCACCGTCCGTCTGCACATGATGCGCTCTCTCCTTACTACACCCACTCCTCCCTTCAACCCGCGTACCCCGTCACGTGCGCCCGACTGAGCCCACGTCAACCCAATTGCACCGAATCAAGACTCGAATATTGCCCCGCCGCAAGCAAACGCCACAACCCCACCACAATGCCCCTCACAAATGTGCGCAACATCCTGCTCGTCCTCTCCGGCAAAGGCGGCGTTGGCAAATCAAGCATAACGACTCAACTCGCGCTCACCCTCTCGTTGCAAGGGTACAGTGTGGGCGTGTTGGATGTTGATCTTACGGGGCCGAGCATACCGAGGTTTTTTGGCATCGAGGGCGAGAAGGTGAAGCAGGCGCCGGGAGGGTGGGTGCCGGTTGACGTACATGAGGGTCAGACATTAGTGGCGCCGAAGAGCCGCGCAGGGGCCGGCGCTGGGGTCGGTGAAGGAGAAGGGGATGCGAATGCCAATGGCAAGGCACAAGGACAAGAAGTAGGGCCACTGAGTTGCATGTCCCTAGGCTTCATACTCGCCAATCGCGGAGATGCGGTGATATGGCGGGGACCCAAGAAGACAGCCATGGTGCGACAATTCCTCACAGATGTCCTGTGGCCAGAGTTGGACTATCTCCTGGTTGATACACCGCCCGGTACGAGCGACGAGCACATTTCGCTCCTCGAGACACTACTCAAGAACACCACATCCACGCCACCCCCTCCCCGCTCCACCACATCTCCCACAACAACGAGCCTACCCTTCCTCGCCGGCGCAGTCATCGTAACAACACCCCAAGCCATCTCAATCTCCGACGTCAAGAAAGAACTCAACTTTTGCAAGAAAACTGGGATCAAGGTCCTCGGCGTCATTGAAAACATGGCAGGTTTCGTCTGTCCAAATTGCTCCGAATGCACCAACGTGTTTAGTAAGGGCGGAGGGGAGGTCATGGCGAGGGAGTTTGGGGTAGAGTTCTTGGGCAGCGTGCCGATTGATCCGGCCTTTGTGGTGTTGGTTGAGGAGGGTAAGAGACCGATGTATCCAGAGGGCACAAAGGTGGATGGCAAGGCGATAGGTACGGGTGTGGCGGAAGGAAAGGATGGTGTAGAGGATGACAAGGGAGGGTTGCTGGTGGATAAGTACCGTGACTGTTCTCTTGCACCGATCTTTGATGGGTATGTCAGGAGGCTGGTTGGGGGCATTGAGCGATAGTTGGGTGAATATTGATCAACATTCAAATCACCCACTGATAATGAAGATTTTGAAACGCAGTGAAGTCCTAGATCCATGTACCTGCTTCCTTTCCCTTCTTGCATCTGACGCCGTTATCGTTAGGAGGTGCACCGTCGATGTTTACTCATAACTCAAACCGTACCCGGCTGGCATTTCGTTTCTCCGCTTCACTCGACTCTGAACCCTCTCCTCATACTTCATGCTGTTTTCGTTATTTGTTACAGTGAGCGTTGCGTCAGTATGGCAACACGATGCGAAAGTCGCTTCTTGGCCTGCACTTCGATGCCCACGACCTTTCATTGACCCCAGTACACATGACTTGTCCCAAGATCATGCATACAGTCCTAGTAACTCAGCAATTCAGCACCTGAAAAATACTATTGCCTATCGTCCCTACTAGCGCCGGGTGTTTCCACAGTTTCTATTCTCGGCGCAGATGGTACAAACGCGTACAGTACGTCTAATAGGTGAGAGACGAGCTCGATTTTTTTCCTGCGAGAGCAGGTAAAGGCAGGTGCCGCACTCGCTAGGGACCACGTGTGTAAAAAAGGGCGCTTATCCATGCCTCTTTTCTGCCTCTATTTCTCACAACACACACCCCTCCGCCTGAACTCAACACCTCGAGTTCGTGCACAACGACTCTCAAGGCACTTCCATATTCTTTCTTGGAATCACTGATCCTGGACGTAAGTGCGAGTACTGTTGTTTGCGTGCATCTGGTCCTGACGAGCTTGCGATAGGCGACCGCCTGGAACAGTGACCTTCAAGCTTGCCGCCATAAACGAAGCAACTGAGTTCACCTCCCGAAACGGTCCGCAAGACCTCGGTGAGTCACATCTGAGCTCGAATACTGAGCCGCAAGCTCAAGGCGACAAAGGTGGTGCGCAGAGCCTGCGTTCAGAAAACATCCCCGCTCCGCCAGACGGTCAAGTCACGACACCACTACCTTTTGAGAGTAGCGGCAATATGGCTGTAGATCAGGGAGCAGATAATACTTCAAAATATGGGGTCGATGCAGCGATCTCAGACAAAGCGCGCGGCGAGACCGAGGTGAAGCAGGTCACTGTCGCAACCAAGTTGCCCGACGCCAGGCCTACTTCTTTGAGCTCACCAGATGGAGAGAAGGTACCTGGCGGGACCACCAAGCACCCCCAGCTTGCCTCTGAGAAGGAAACTATGGATGTCATACCCGCCCATTACTCTTCAGAGCCATTCGAGCCCCAGAAAGAAAAGCGAATGGCTGATGCTGTGCCTTTCACCGAAGGAGCAACATTTAATGCCGCAGCTCCCGCGGACTCGGGCATGGACACGCCCATGGAAGATGTACAATCCAGCCTGGAAGACGTCAAGACTGAAGGCGCTGTCAACAACGATGACATGATCCAACTCGATATTGCTGCACCTGTGTCCAATTTCGATAACCTGTCCGACGTGAGCATGGAATTTTCTTCTCCTCCGCCTGAGCCTGCTGGAAAACAGCCTGCAGACTCTGAGAACCATCAAGGTAAGGGTTCTGGAGAATTCCAGAGTTTAGAATTAGACTGATCACGGCCACCCTCGTAGTCTCAAAGGAAGAGCACCAAACCGTTCAGGGTAACCAATCTTATGGGATGACACCAGCCATGATTGAGCGTTCGCAAGCGGCCGTTGCGTCGCTACGTCGTTCTCATCAGCAGGCCATACAACGCGATGAAGCTCATCGTGGTTTCCAGCAACTGCAATCTTCCCGCCCAATCCTCAGTGCAACTGAATTCGAACTACAAGTTCAAATCCGACGCCTTGAGTTAACGGCTAAAAAGCGTCAGGAGGCGCTTAATGCTGCGCGTGCTCATTCAGAAGCAGCATTGGCTAGTTTCAGTAAAGGATGGAGCATGGCTCCTGCTCTACCTGCACTACAATCTATGGGGCTGCCACAGCAGATGGGACCTTTTTACAACCAGCATGCATATGCGGCACAGGGATATCCACATGTAGGCCAGCAATATCCAACAAACCAGTATCCTGGTCATGGACAAATCCCGTATAGTATGCCTCCAGGCCCAATGCTTCCAGGCCCAAATGATGCCATGAACAATGGGCAGGACCAGCAAGCATTACAATCTCAGCGACCCCAGTTCTCCACAGCTCAGCAGCAGCGCGAGCAAGCTCAACACCATGTGGCCAGCTCCGAATCCGACTCCGAGGATCTACCACTCAAGTTGCGAGCTCGACCTCAACCCTTTGCAGAGCACGCTTCTTCGAGCAAACCGCCTGCTCCCCCCAAAACATCCCCTGAAACACCCCATGATCCGGACGACTCCGAAGACTCTAACATTGACATCCAGCCCAAGTCCATCGACCGCTCCTCTCCAGCCTTGGTAATCGATTTCACCCTCCCGCGCTACGAAGTGCAACGCCAGCCGCTCGGGGGAAAAGAAGACGTTCCCAGCGCCAAAGTGTCTCTCCCCGGCCTCGTCCGCGAAGAACTACTCCTCTCGCCCGACCACGCAGACCAAGAAGTCCATTTACTCGTAAACCTCTTCCTCCCGAGCCAACAACAGCTCGAGACGCCAGACGCAGAGCCTGCCACCGCAGTCCTCAACTTCCACAACATCGCCGTCATGGTAATCGAGGCCTTTGTGCAGTTTGAAATCGGCGACGAGTTCGGCACGGGCAGGGGCCACTGGCACAACGACCACGACGAGGATGGCGAGGGCGAATACATGCGTCTCCGCGACGCCAAGGATGCGAATCCAGACGAGATCTTCTTCGCCGTCATTGACAGGTGGCGTGCGGGGATTGAGAGCGGGAGGAAAGGCGTGTTGCTGATCCGCGGCGCCCAGGAGTTCTGCGATGTCGCCCTAGACATCATCTACTATGTCAAAGAGCATGGGCTGTTGAAGCCGGAGCCGAAGACTAAGAAGGACAAGGGCAAGGTTAAGGCCAAGTCTGAGGAGGAACAGGGTACTGAGGACAAGGGGAAGAAGAGGGGAGCCCAGAAGGTGGTGAATGATGTCAAGCCTAGGAAGAAAGCGAAGACTACACCTGCAAAGGCTGCACCTGCAAAGGGTAAGGCCGCCAAGGCCAAGGTCACGGTTTCGAAGTCCGTCGTGGTGGTCAAGAAGAAGACTTAGGTAGGCTGTGTGTTGGGGTTTTCGAGTCTTTGTCTACCGACGTGGGTCACTGCGAGATGGTTGACACGACTTGACTCTGTGCCGGCCGACAGTAACAACTTCTAAATCTGTCCCATACCCAACCACACTATAGCATATTTTATTCTACGGGATGCCGTTTGAATATATACTTTTGCGAGGTAGTTTCCTTCACTTGAGAAACTACCACAACACAATGTTTTCAAGATCTCACAAGCCCATGGCAAGCATCATGAGACATCAATGCAATAGTGAGATCAAGTATGCATATTTGAATACATAAATTACATCCCTACGACATCCCTATCCATGCGATACGACACTGCGGCGCACTTGATAAACATAAGACATGTGACCTAAGAGATGTTTCTTCTCCACCTTACCTCAAACTCCATCGTCCCTTCATCCCTCGTTATGTAGAAAGAATATCTCCAACCAGCATCTCAATCGCACTCTTCATGTCATGTCTCAAACGGAGAGAATGGTCTAAGCACACTTGGGCCTCGTAAGCACATCCTTGCACGTCTTCTCGCCGCAGACCTTGTCACACACGACGCCGGGCGCAACATAGACAAACGGCTGTCCGTCAACGCGGAACTGCTTGCTGAAATCCTTTGCGTTCCACGCACTTGCCATGTAGCCCGCTCGGCACGCACAGTAGTCCTTGCTGCCGCCACTTGTCGTGCAGCTGGTAGTGATATCGCAGTAGTTCTTCTCGGCGTCGGGATCGCATGTCTTGGGGCAGATGCCGGCGAGCGTGTCGCCGGTGTAGTCGGCAGATGCTGCGGGCGCGTAGCCAGAGACGGACGAGACGAGGGTGGTCCAGGTGGGCGAGGCGTAGGAGTCGCTGCTGGTTGTGTTCTTATCCGGTGCGTTGTACCAGGGCTCGTCAGTGGGGGCGGGGTCTACGTAGCCGGTTGGGCGCATGGCGGGCTTGGTGTAGGCGGGTGCTGGGTCGATGGGGTACTTTTCGGTGGGCTTGCTGGGGTATTCGTCCGTGGGCTTGATGCAGCATACCTTGGGGCACTTGGGCTTGGGCTTTTCC
Source organism: Plenodomus biglobosus (assembly GCA_022343325.1). Taxonomy (NCBI): domain Eukaryota; kingdom Fungi; phylum Ascomycota; class Dothideomycetes; order Pleosporales; family Leptosphaeriaceae; genus Plenodomus; species Plenodomus biglobosus. Next base: position 698,414 of record JACTNT010000004.1, read on the forward strand.
ACACCGGCAGAGTCGTAGAGCCAGTCGGGCAGATCTTCGCCGTCGCTTGCACCATCGCCACCGTCATCAGAAGCACCTGGCCAGTTGAAGGCCGCGAAGCCACCGGAGGCGGCCTGGCGAGCGCGTAGCTTACGGCCATAGGGAGCATCCTCGCCGTCACCGCCCTCAGCATAGGGATCGTAACCGCCATCGTGTTCTGGAGCGGGCGAGTAGGGGGGAGAGCTGTAGCCTGGTGGGGGAGGGTAGCCTTTGTCAGACTCGTACACCGGCTCCTCGCAATGGCAGTCCGCAGGGCATTCGACATCGTCACCGTAGCCGTAAGAGTCGCTGCCTTCAGTCTGACCGTCGTCCCAATCATCGCCGTAGTCCTGTCCATCATAGGAGCCGTCATCTCCACCTGACCAGCCTCCTCCAGGCTTCACGCTACCAGCGTAGTTGGCTTTGCCACGAGATCCTGCTTTGGCACCTCGCAGGCCGGAAGCTAGGTTGCTAGCTCCAAGGGCAGTCGAGACTGATGTCGAAGCCGCTGAAGCCACCAAAATACCAGGTCCTAGAGGGATGACCAGCGCCTCAGTGATAGACGGAGCAGCAGAGGCAAGAACGGTAGCATTGCCGCTTGAATAGAGTGGAGTGGCACTGATAAGGAGTCTGCTAACGATTAAATTCTGCTCATGCCATGGTGAAGAGGATCTCTTACGCGTCGAGACCAGAGCCAGTCTCTGTCTCCGTTGGAATCAGCTCGATTACATCAGTGGGTAAGAAGAGGTCTGCCAATGGAGACTCGGGGAGAAGCACATCAGGAGTGCCAAGAGGAAGCGGCAAATCAGTGACTATAGGCAACACGGCGGCAGCAGCAGCCTCTGAAAGTTGTGACTCAGTAGGAGCATCAGCAACAGGCGCAAGTAGCGGTGCTACAGTCGCGGAAGCGGAATCCGCGCTGGAGACCACAGAATCAGAAGAAACCTGTGCATTAAGGGTCCGCAAGAGCAGAGCCCCAAACACGAGGGACCTCATAGTAGCCAGTCGTGGGCAGGTACGTGACTAGAGACAGATTTGATTCTCAGCCAGTGAAAAACAACGTCTGTGTCTGAAAGAGTGACGAGAAGAAAGCTTGGCCCAGACATGTTGTGAGACGTGTTGATGTCAAGATATAGATAGCTTTGTTGAATTCTTGTTGCTTCAGATCAAAACAAGCCTTGTGATCATATCGCCAGGACAGCAATTAGAGCTGTTGCTACTACAAAGAGTCGATGTTGTTGGGTGGGGGCATGATGGAATGTAGTACAAGGGGTCGCTTCTCCAGTTCGTCGTGGAATGTAAAGCAATCAGCTGCCTATGACTGGTCAGCGTCCACCATAGTACCAACATACCTAGAAGCGAACAGTGTTTCAGGTTCCCTGCGGGCCACGAGTCCATTCCGAATGTCATGTGTCTTAGAGAAATGCGTTGCTCTGGTGAGCATGCTGTAGTAGAAAAGCCAGCTAATTGGCCGGAGGGCAGGCCGGCCTATAGTATGCCCAGACGGCAAGTAGTTCTCTCTTTGAAGCTCTAAGCGCTGAAAGAGTTATCATGCACAGTTACCCTTCATATAGCCCGAATAAATCTCCCTTCCAAGGATCCACAGCAGGCCTTGTGCATGACGAATGTACAGCCCTAAACCTTCACGATGGAGTATGCGACCGTGAATCAAGTCAAGCAATGCCCAGATAGTCCCCATTGTATTTCCGGTTGACTTAAAATGTACGCTCCTCCTAGGTATGTAGCATGCTTGTGGCATGAAAAATCACTTATTGTCGTCTTTTGGCAGACCCTAGATGTGATGTGCATGACGTGCAATGAGAGGGTTGTTCACCGACTCAGCTCATTTACCTGTGAAAATGCATGGCGAGTCATGAATTGGTCTTCTGTTAGTGCCCTATGAGGACATGCAGTCTGGTGCTGCAATACGCCTGCTGTGGTAGAGGCCGTTTTGACGACATGGTCGCGTGTGGCTACTCTTCACGCTCCGCACATGCCGTTATGATGTCAACGTTAACGAAGGCAGTAACACCACCTGTACGGTCAGGTAAAAATCATGGGTCCTCAAAATGGTGTGATCTGCAAGGCCGTATTGGAGGCCAGATCTGAAGAAGAATCGGTGTAGAGTCGTGGAGCTCGCCCAGCTGAGCTGCGAACACATGCTGTGCGTCAAGTAATTGGCCTGGTCAAAGACAAGCCCATCATATTCAACAAGGCCTCAGCGTATCACTTCGATAACATCTGTAGATATGGCACGTCATAAGCCGACAACGTAGCATTCCGCTCCAAACGTTGGGTGCTATGCCTTGTGGGTCAGCGGCGAATCGACGTAAACAGACTGTCACAGGACTGCATTACCCTCAACCTGGAGCTGCGGATGATGAATGTCGAAATGCAATGGATGTGAAAATCCACCGGGGAGTCATCATGTTCACCAGAGCATTGCATCGATATTGGGACGTGGAGAGGAAGAGAGGAGGTGTGAGGGGCTGCGTCGCGCTAACTTAGTGTCGATCCATCTCACATCGAACGGAGAACCGTGTCTTGTTGCCTCACTGACAAGAACTCATGAAAGACTTGTAGGTTATGAACCTCATCTGCGCCATACTAGTTATACACCATCATGAAGCTGGTATCCCATAACCCCTCAAATAGATCCCCTCACACCAGCTCTGCTTTGCGGGCCACCAGCTCAGCTTTGCGGGCCACCAGCTCACCGTTATCTTCAACGTATCTTTCCCACGCCACAAACTGTAAGTTGGCAGACTTCCGAGTGATACTGTTGATGCAATTCATGAAGTCTAGACAGATAGGGCAGACCCTGTTGCTCACGATGACCTGTACATCGCGGATGGCCGAAGGCGCTACACCAGCGATGCTGACGGTCTGTTGATGGGTCGCTTCCACATCCAGACATATTCGCTTCACCTTCAGATATTGCACAATTGCTTGGGGTTCTGCGTGGCTAGCATAATAGCTGCCTTCTACCGACTGCTGAGCGTCGCGCTTATCGTTCTCATGCGGTGGGAACTCGATCATGAACTTGTTTGCGAACCGGAGAACTTCCCATGTCGAACTGCCTGGGATCGTATGCCGATCGTCGTGGACCCAGCCACTCATAGCGTCAATGGCCACCGAGCCGTCCACGATGCGCGCGACCGTCTTTGGACGCCTTGCTGGGTTGGGCGTTGTGGGGAAGTATTTGAGGACGAGATTGGTATATTTACCGTCTAGAGACCGATCGAAGAATGCGTAGTTGATCCGGGCCTCAGCAGTCTTGTTCGCGACGATTACTCCTCCTCCCGGACTCAACAACTCAAGAATCTTCAGGCGGTGCTGCTCATCTAGCCACGGACGCTCAATGAGAAGTTCCTTCAAACCACGCTTGTATCTTTCGTAGCTGTTGAGCTCAACTGGCTTTGCAAGGTTGAACGCTCGATTTCCTTCTTCGTCTTTGAGGTCTATATCTGCCCAGCTAGCCAGCAGGATCTGCACAATGCTCAGTCTTCCCCACAGTGAAGCTTCCATCAACGCAGTCCTACCCAACAAGTTCTTCGCATTAACGTTCGCGCCTTGACTGATTAGTCGATTAGTCAAAGGCTCGTTACCAAAAGATGCCGCCGCAATGAGGAGAGTGTTGCCATCCGAGTCTCTCTGATGCGTGCAAGTAGTCGGATCCAGCGAATCCCATATTTCGCCGCGCCTTAGCAAGTTGGCCCATGTCCAGATTGTTGTACTGGGTCTTCTGATTTGCTCTTCGCTAATGCTGAGCCGCTGGAAGCACTCAATCAAATGGTCTTGATCGGTGGAAGGGAGCTTTAGTGGCATGTTTATATCGCATAGATGGCATTCGGCTGGGGGCAATCCTCTGTAATGATCGAGTTGAATCTAGCTGAATGCTATGCAGACTTCAGCCTGAATCTATATAAGACGAGGTACTCACCCCACGAACAGCTGAAAGCACTCAGCCCCATACACCTGCACATGGCGCTGACTGGTAGCACCGCCAGCCCTCTTATTTCTTATTATTCAGTGTCAGCCTTCCGCAAGCTTGTCTTCGACTATGACCGCCTGAGACGAATGATTTTGGAGGCGAGAAGACTTGTCGCCCACAGGGCCATAACATCTATGATTCTAGAGGTTCAATGCGTTGCAGCATTCTCCTATGCCAAGGACTGGAAGTATTGGAGAACGCCACAGCGCTTACCGCTACCCCGCGCCTACACAGTCGTGTGCCGATCCCTAGGACACACGATACTAAGCAGTCATAGATATGAGTCAATGGGACCTTCGGGCCAGCATCAAGTTCTATGCTGTCCGCATTCCTACTTCAGCGCAGCATCCCGCTGTCATCTATGTTTCTTGCTTCTCGCGATCAGGACTGGCAGTCTGAAAGGATTCGAAGATATGGGGTAAATTATTACTCGATCCGAATGAGTCTGAGAAGTGTGAGGGATATTTGATCAATTGGTAATTTATGCGATGCAGCTATACCACATCGTCGCTTTGGAGCGGTTGCTGAGAAATGACCCCACTAGGGAGAGGCCATGTCATTATGCGTAAATATACTTACACTTCTAAGCTCACCTCTGAGTGCTATTGTGTAATAGAACCGTCAATTGTGCTATCACATTCACCTTGAACGGTCTCAAAATACTAGTTGGTCGATTGAACATAATAGAAGGTATTGTACATCCGTTACACTGTGAATTGTTGTAGGACCGCCCTAAGCCACAACTAGAAGCTGTGCAAGACGATATCAAGGTCGTGATCATGACGCATGGCCTACTATCTCATCACTCATGCGTAGATTCGTCGTCATTAATGTTTTATGCGAATTTCCCGCGAGTTCTTCCTGGCTGCTGTGTGTATCATCCCAATATCCATCGTTGAGGGTGGGTTTCGGTCCACTCCCTGAACTTGATATATCCTTTAGTTTTACCTCGTCAGTTGGTTGCTTTATGTACCCCTCAGCATTGTATGGCGATCTCTGGGTGTTTATACGCTTGCGGATCAGAATTGCGAAAGCTGGCGAACATCCAATCAAGATCGCTGCCATGTGTCAGTCCATTACCAGGTAAGGTTTATCAAGTATGGGAGGGCGTAAGTACCCATTGAACATTCAAGTACTGTCCATAGCAGTAACCACTTAGGCTCAGGTGTTGTGGCATTGCCGTGCCCATCAACTCCAAGCTTGACTACCCTGAGAGTTGCAAAAGCAATGCAGATCAAAGCGCTTCCAAACAGGAAGAATACCCCGACCTTCTGCTTTCTTGGCATCTGCAAATTCCAGGTCAATCGAATGGGCAGAAACATGACTACTCAGACGTCAGCTTGTATCATAGAAGCTCATCAACACTGTGCAACCTACTTGCGAAATCGGTTACAACATCTACGGAATAGGCAAAGTATAAGCTGAAGATGATCCGTTGATTCTCGTTTGGCGTACCGCCACATCTCCCTTTGGAGAACTTCTCATGCAAGTCATTACACGTGAATACGCTTGACAGTGCACTCCCCAGCCAGGCCTATTGAACAGTTAGTAAGATGAGTTGAAATTCGGGACCTGACTTACCAGAATGCAGAAAAACATCACACCAAACCAAATCTTCTTGTATATGGTTGGAAGCCCTGCGAGCAATTTTCGATAAAACGTCAACAATGACATCTTGACCGAGAACAGAAGTGTGTAGAAGCACATCTGGCCCGCCGTGATGAATCTGAGCATTTTTGCAGCATCCTCCATCATCGTCGCGTATGGCTTGGCCTGCCCACCTACCACAGCGTATACTCTGAACATTGGCGGGGTGACGATGAAGTAACAGCTCCACAACGACACAAACAGTGCGTAGGCAAGATAGATGAAGAAATCCGGCAGCTCGAAGCTCCTGCGCTTCCAAATGTGCAAGACCGCTCGTGCGAGAACAAAGAGAGATGTAAGAGTCAAGAACGCAGCGTTTGTGTAAACCAACTCATCTTCAGTGATGGGTGTACTTGGCGGGACTGTTGCCATGCTCGCCAACAAAGTTTCATTGAAAGATGTTGAACCTGGGACATATGCGGCTTCTGTGTTTCTGTGGAGTTACTCTTGTTTCCTGGGAGGTTTTTGTGATTGTGCAATGGGAGTGGCTTACACGTGCTTGTAACCCATGGACGTCCTGATTGGCTGTGAAAGTTCTCGGAACGAGATACCATGTTTGAGCCTCTCGTCAACGGAGCTCAACAGTAACCTATTACGGGACAACCATTTCTCATTGACCATTGGGACGGACTTCGGTGATATATGGGTAGAGTGTTCTCGCTCAACAAGTAACGGGAACTCGGACCTAGTATGCGCAGTTGCTCGGAACCACGCTGCTGGAACTTCCTTATTTTGTTGCGCCAATTCTGTGCTCCTCCCGTGCTTTCTCCCAGACAGAGACGTCTATGAAGCCAATAGTCTGCTGGTTGCCTTCTAGCACCTCACACTTGCTTCTGCTCCTGGATCAGCACAAGTGCTGTGGTAATGCCTCCAGGTTTACCCAAAATTACGTTATAGAGTCTAGATGAACCTCCCAATCCTCATGGCTGGCGTAAAATGACAATAACACAAGAAGGCCTTCTTTGAAAAGAGGTGCATTGGTGAAGATTGTGCTTGCGACTCCTGCTCCCACTCAACCGATATAGTTAGGCATAATCTCCTAACCGAAGATCTTGCGCGTAAAAATGCGGCAGTGGCATGCGGGGGCTGAGTGCAATGTACAACAGAACTGTACGGCCCTCGTCCGTGAGGCATGCATATTTCGTGCAGCTAGGATCGCTGGCAGAAGAGCAAAACATCCATACAAATGGTGTCGCCAAGACAACCCGTTGCGCTCTCGGCCCATTGTCACTTGCGGCTCGGGCACCTCGCCTGGAGGTATGGTTTGAGTGGTGTGTTCCTTCACACGTCCCGCGGCTTCAGGGTTCACCGCGCTAGTGCCAACTAGCGTCACGCTACCAGCCCGTTCCCGCTGTGCCGCTTCGTTCCTCCGTCCTCTCTCCACCTCGCAAACTGGAACCACATGAGACTCATGGTTCTCCTGCTGTCGACGATTATTTGGATCGTGTGATTTGCCACTCATTCTTCCAATTGGCTGATGCACGCATAATGGCTAATTGATAGAAACATGGCCAGGAGTAACAAGCGTGGTACACATTCTTTACGCGGCCCGTTCACTGCATCAACTGTTCCAAGCGAACCCGAGGGCTTACCGGTCCTGTAAAGTCCCGGCTTGTTAAACGAAGACCAACGTAAGCTTTGCCGCCATCTCCTGCATAGTGTCAGAGCTCCGGTCTCTGATATCTTGCGCAAGTTCATTTCAGGCATCACAGGTGCCGTCCGATAACATGGTCCACGAATGCAGGAACCGTCTAAACGAGGCGTCTGGGCGCAATTTGGACATGCATACACCAATAAATGTCCGCGGACTCCTGCATGTATTTGACAAGGTTAGATTGAATGAGCCTTGCACTGCAGGAACACAGTGTTTGTTCCCGAGAGCACGATTTCTCTCTCGCTCCAACATTACAGGATGAACATCATACTGTTCCTCTTTGGCGCTCTCACTGCAGCAGCGTATGCCCAGACTGATATCTTCGAAGTTCCAGATTTCAATATCACAAAAGGCTTGATAGAGAATGGCGTCGACGTCTCCGCCATCGCTGAGTTGGCTGGACTGGTTGAGCGAACGTCGCTCGCCGGCTGTTCGATTGCAGTCAGTATATATCTCGGACCGATCGACCGGACTGCTGACGGAGATCTAGTGCTCATCACTCAAGGTGATCTACGGAAACGCCAAACTATTATCTGGAGGGACATCAGAGTATGACGCTTTTACAGGAGGTTATTGGAGCGCTCAGCAAGGCGCAGTGAATCCACGCTGCATCTTCAAGCCAACTTCAAAAGTCGAGGTGTCATCACTCGTCCTTCTATCACGCCTCACACATTGTCCTTTCGCCGTAAAGGGGGGTGGACATGCTGCCTTTGCTGGGGCTTCCAGCATCGATGGCGGAATTACGGTGTCCATGGAGAACTTCAAGCAAGTGAGGATATCGAAGGACAAGAAAACAGTGGATGTTGGTCCCGGAAATCGATGGGTGGACGTGTACCGTACGCTCGACCAAGCAGGTGTCGGGGTTGTAGGAGGTCGAGTGAGTCATCCAAAGTCGTCTCGGTTGTACAGTTCCTGACGATATTATAGATGGCCCCTGTCGGTGTGCCGGGGCTTGTACTCGGAGGCGGTATCTCATTCTTTTCGAACAAGCTAGGTTGGGCATGCGACAACGTTGCTAGCTATGAAGTAGTCACTGCTTCTGGTGTTGTTGTAACAGCCAGCCCAAGCACTTACTCTGATCTCTACTGGGCTCTGCGAGGGGGCGGCAACAACTTTGGCATCGTCACCAACTTCAGGCTCAGCGCTTTCCCCCTAGGTAAGATGTGGGGTGGTCAACGGATCTTCACCGAAGATAAATTTGTGGCTGTGCTTGATGCCATCTACAATTTTGCTACCGTTGGATCTTCGACGGACACTGATGCTGCGACAATCGTAGTAAGTCCTCTCATACTTCCTACTAGTATGCATCGATACTGATGATTCCTTGTAGTCTTTCGGCAATATTGCGGAGCTAGGCAAAATCGCAATTGTCCAGATGCATCATGCTCAACCCATCAGCAACGCTACTGTCTTTTCTGACCTCAACGTGATTCAGTATGCCATCTCAAACACGAATATAAGCTCTCTTGGCGATCTCACGATCAAAATGAACGAGGGCGCAGGGGATGGCCTACGCCAAACACAATGGGACGTTTCATTCAAAGTCGATCGGAGGCTCTTCACTTTCCTCATCAGCACCTTCTACGCGCTTCTACCTGATATCCAAGGTCTCGATGGCGCATTTCCGACAATTTCAATCCAAGCTATCACCGAGGGCCAGCTAAAGGGCATGCAGAAGAATGGCGGCAATGCGCTTGGTCTCGACGCAGCCAAAGGCCCCTTGTTCATCATGAACATGAGCTCGAGATGGAATAACGCAGCAGACGATGCAGCTATTCTCCGGTTCTTCTCGACGGTTATCAAGCAGGTCAAAGCTGAGGCGCAAAAGAGAGGCCTTGACAACGATTATATCTACATGAATTATGCTAGTCAGTTCGAGGACCCCATCGCGAGTTACGGCGCTGCCAATGTCCAGAGGTTACTGGCGGTGAGCAAGAAATACGACCCGACTGGTGTGTTCCAGGACCTGCATCCGGGCCACTTCAAGCTAGCAAAGGGCCCTCCAAACTCCGACATGCCATAGACGGTGGAATGTCATTTATACGAGCAACAGTGGATCCTCGGATCAAGAAAAAAGACTATTCCTACAAAAATAACTGAATAATACAACTCTTCAAGTGAGACATCTAATCACGTATCCAGTCCTTGATCTTCGCAATCGAAGACCTCCTTCTCCGTCGCGAGCCGCTTCCTTCAATATCCGGAATCTCAAGGCTTCCGCGCATGCTATCCGATCTTGATCTCCGTCCCTTCTTCTCCGTGTCCAGCACCACGACAATAACCGTGCAGTTGTCCGCGCCTCTCATGTTACCTTCTCTGTTCGTGAGTTCCTTTGCAATGACTGCTGCTGTAGCGCCCTGCTTCCATCGATCAACGGCGAGTCTGGTGACTTCCTCTGCATCTTTTGCATCACCCACGCCATCGGAAGCGAGGAGGACAAGACTCTGACCATTGAGGTGACGCGTTGCGAAGTGTGCCTTGTTCGAGACTAGGTCATGGGTTGCACTTGCGCCTGGAGCTAGCCCAGTTTCTACACCAGGCAGATCGGACAAGTTGTGGCCTGCCAGACGGTTTACCCGGGGTTTCTTGTAGTCGATGTCGCCCAGTGCGCGCGACATGTTGACGGCTCCTATCCTGGCGATACCAGTTCCATAGTTTACTTCTCCGCCTGCCGCCTCGATCCTCCTTTTCTCGGTCGGGCTATCTGGGGCATGCTCAACGCTGAGGGTCTCGACGGTCCATCCGATCGGTAGTTCATCATCGATAGGATTGCTATCACTGCTTCCGCTTCGCAGTGTGGGCGATTGTGATTCAGGAAGGTGATCTGCGTAGACGACATGGCTGTCACCGAGGTTGGCCTGAACGAGGAGCCCCTGCTTGGTGTCGATGAGAATGAGGGCTACTGTTGACCCGCCGCTGAGATTTGCTCGATCCAGGTCTCGGTCGACAGCTTTCAGGGCTCGCTGGATGGCTGACTGGTAGGCTTCCGGTGTCGAATCTTTCGGCTTGCCAAAGTGTTGTTCGAGATGTGTAACGAAGTTTTGGGACACGTGATTCACGGTCTCTGAGCCGCCGCTGTGGTGATCTTAGCTTGAATTTGATATGTGGCCCATGACGTGGGAACTTACTGCCCATCATAGACGGCGAACAGCGCAAGCTCTTTCCGCGACTTGAGAGATCCAGGGGAAAGTGCGATATACCTGTCCTCCTGGTCTTCTCGTGATCCCAAGATCTATAGAAATCTTCATGTCAGCAACTACTACGAAAGGAATGTGGAGAGCCCGCCACACAAGGGGTCGTGTGACGTAAGCAGCATCTTCTAATTGAACGGGACCTACTCTGCTGACGCCGGAATCGACAATATGACACCCACTCATAACTCGGTTAGCGATAGTCGTAGATGATTATCTGTAGTTTCGTGCGCGGGCAGTCTGGCAGCTATGAAATCAAATCCACTGCTCAGGAAGGAGCCAAATGCGTTGCCGTCATGGTGTTGCCAAGCCAAAGCGCCCAGCAAGAGGCGATAAGCGCGCACGCGACATCATCGCCATGACATCATTTCCAGCTGGATTCAAACCAATGGCTCGACTGCCCGCTGTTCCAAAGCACTGGGTTTGGTGTTTTGATGCACTCAGCCTCAATGGCCTGTATGCGCAAGCGGTAAACATTATGGTGGCGCCAAGCGATCTAGAACGCCGGCGTTCTCCGCGGGGGGGATGAAGACAGGAACAAGTGGGAACAAGTGGGGGAATGCTGTGTGGCTATGCAAAGTTAGACATTCTTTTAATCACTCAGAACAACACCTTGGGTGCAATAGTGGATGCAGTTTCGGATCAAATGAACTGAAACAGGCCATCAAATGTGAGCCAGTGGCTTGTGTTCACAGTACGGACAGTATGTGACTACTCCCGAAGCCCCTCACCTCATTATACTTCCTTTGTGTTGTCTAGCCCATGGTCTTGATCTGCCACATCGTTTCAGTAACCCTTTCACCGTTTGTCGTTGTCATCCGAGTCACTCTTTCCGTACTACACCACTGTCCATCCAGGAATTGCAGATGTGCTTCCATGCAGCGTTTTCTCTGAACCCCCAAGCTGCCATCTCCCTGTTAACTTCTCGCAGCTTCTCATTCAGTATCTTTTCATGCTCATCGAAGCCTGCGTTAACTCCATCCCTCTTCTGGCCATGGACTTCGGCCAATAGCTCCTTGCATGCGATGCTCATGCTTACGCATGCAGCAACAACTGCATAACAGTCTACATATTCCATGTTGTAGCTGTTATTCAGCTCTCGCACAGTACACATGGCCCGACGGTCAATTCTCAATTTCTTCTTTACCATATTGGGCGCTGGGGGAGGCCGTACGCCTTCGATCTCTACCCGACAAAGCGGACAAGTCCGATGCGGATATTTCGCTGGGTCGATCTTTGGTGTCTGCATCCACTGCTCAAGGCACGCCTTCCCTACAATGTGTCCGCAGTACTTGATGCGAACAGGGTAGTCGGCAATCAAATCCTGGATTTCGAAATTCGACAGATCAGTGTAAGAGTGCTGGCAGATTGGGCAGGCCCCAGCGTTTTCATCAACGACGGAGGTAGTAGCAGGTGGCTGGAGTGATGAGAGGGGAAAAGCACAAGCGAAGTGGTCGACTTGTATAGAGCAGAACTTCTCGAAGATATCCTTGCATGTCTTGTGCAAGTCAGGGTCTGAGTCTTTCATACGCAGAATGCGATCCACAGGCTCTGGTGTCAAGCTGCTAACATCTTCCAGGCGCACTGCGAGGTTCAAGTGCAGTACCAGAATAGATGCAGATTTCATCCGCTCTGCTGGCGATGGAATAGCGGGAGTCGTCAAAGTCATGTATAGATACTCCTTCTCTGACCAGCGCTCTTGGTGGCCGGCCATCTCTTTTTCGACTGCAGACCTGAACATTCGTATATCATGCGGGCGCCCGAATGCCCGGTCGTGGTAGTCCAAGACTTCGAATATCCACTTCGGTACCTCGGCAGCCTGCTCATCAATTTCGCTGTCAGTCAGATCCTGGAGTCGCGATGGGCTACGGGCAGGTGGGAACTGTTGCTGTTCGAGTGTTCGGATTGCTTCGACGGGAATTACCAATGTTTGCCTGCTCCATGGACTGCGGTACTCCTGCCTGAACTTGCGGAAAGCTTCTAGCTCTGTAAGGTGCATCTCTACCCGGTTGTATGCTGTGATTGATTAGCTTTTGTTTCAACGTCAACAAACCAGCAGCTGTTCAACGCCAAGTGACATACTGATTGTACTTGCAGGCGCAGCCATTGAATACGATAGCAGGCCCTCTTCTCTCATTTGGGAAGTCCCTGGGGGCTCTCCTTGCACGGTTGAAGGCATCTTTGTTGTGTTGTCGCGGACGTGGCTATTTTGTGGCGTTGAGACGTGCAGCCCAACGTTGAAGGTGAGTACCCCAAGTGTATGTAAACGGGTGGGGCCGATCATTTGCACCCCGCACGTGATGAGCCTGCGCACCTACCTATCTTAGTATGCATCCCAGCACCAAGGCAGCATTAGTCACTTTTGGGTTGTGGTGTACGTGTCATGGTATCAACATGGCCGGACAGCTAAGGGTCCCGTCAGTATACCTCGCATCTTACCCATAGCCTCTACTGGTGTAGCACGATCTTCCGGATTCAGCGGTGTGAAGCTTTTGGGCTAGCGACATTGCTCTAAGATGCCATAGCAGGTTGTCGAATTGCAGGTTTGTCGAGCAGTACATTTTCGGAAATACTTGATGTCAATTCAGGTGAGCAGGTCAATCGGACTTTGCCAGTATGAGTGAGCCTGTCGAAGTTCGCTGGCCAGATCTTATCAGACTTAAGAAGTGTGCTTACTTTTGCAAATGAGCAAGTGGAAGCAGTTCCGATATGCTGTGTACATTCCAAGATGGGCAAATTACCATATGATCAAATATACATCTAGAGTTCGACCTCCTTCATTGGATGCTACCTATATTCTTGTACTTAAAAATCACGTAGAGTATCTATTGTAGTAATTGAGAGTATATCTATAAGTCAGGATTTACATTTTGCACGAGATATGTTAAGAAATGAACCTCCTGTCGCTTTATGGTGTACCTCGCGAATTCCTCACCCAAATCTTAGCCTCTTTCTGCGGCTTGACCAATTTACCGAGAGGATGGCTCACCGTTACATACAAGTCCTTATCAATTAGGCCTCACCATATCGAAGAATGCATTGGAAAACTCTGAATCAGCAGGATTCATGGGCATTAAACAGTGTAAAGCTAATCTACAGAGCCGCCTGACAAACTCAGTGTGTGAACTGGAATACAATTTGACGGATAGCGAAACGCCATACCGCGAAACGCCATACCAGGGCTGCAACAGCCTTCTTCCTCATGATTGCGACCTCTTAAAGAATTGTTTGCTACAAACTAATGTATGTTAGCCAGAACGATCCATGCTGCAAACACAATTGTCGCAGCCCAAATACAAATCGCACAAGAAGCACGGGTTCACCACATGGTTACAAGACTTCACCACCTGGGTCACAGATTATTGGCTTCATCAGACGACCTCACTTCACAGTGATCCCGACCTGCCGATTGATATCCGTCAATACAACAGCGTTTAGTCTTTAATTCCTGCACCCACCCCAACCTCAGGATATCGTACTCCCGTACCACAACAACCCTTTCTCACAGCCAGCCCAGCAGCGACGAATAGTTGTCATGGCCGAGAGACAGGTAAAAGCTGCCATCAAGCATAAGTCAGTAAAAAAGACGGACAATAACTTGTCGAAAAAAATTTACAAGCTCTACCCAACACATGCCTTCGTAGACTGCAAATTCGTTGGGTGGGCCGCCTTTGCAAACATCATCATCCGCATGGAAACTGGTGCGACTCCACTGAGACGGCAGTTGATTAGAGAGAAGTTGGAAGAGTGAGTTGTCCTCTCATCAAGAAAGGAATACTTACTAATGATGCCAGACTACGCAAGCCCGGACACAAATACAGTCTTGAAGACCCGGCAGATGTCGAAAAGTCTCAGGCAGCCGAGCGCAAGCGTGCCGGGACAGCTAGCAACCAAAAGGTAGGCAGCCAAGGTGCAACATTCGTCAGATGGCCTGAGATCCCGGAACTGATAGCGAAGAACGCGCAGCTTGCACCAATCAATGTCATCTCACAGAAGATGCAAGGATCCGAGTCTACCAGTGTAAGCAATACTCCAATCTAAGGCCGATGTTGCATTCAGAACTTGGCTAACGATGAAGCAGTCAAACGGTCCACACACGACGGACCGTGAATCAGACAGTTCATTCACAACACACTCCGAAACTGAGTCTGACATCTCCTCCCGCGAAGGCCATGATCAAACTGGTGGTGATGAAAATGATGAGCCGGACTTCAGTCTCATGCACGAATTGATGCCCGACGCAAATCGTGACGGTAAATCCCATGGAATGGAACATGGCATTGAACATGGCCCTCTCCTCTCACAGAGTATTGTCGCCGAGCACGCCAAAGATCTCGTTCCTCAATATGGGTTCCTGGGCTGCCTTCACGATGAAACGGCATCAGGCTCGGCAGATGTGAAGATGTTCCAAAACACCAACGTCCCGTTCTCTGCCTTCGTCTGCGGAGTACAGGGTAGTGGCAAGAGTCACACAACAGCGACAATGCTAGAGAACGCGCTCATTCCATCCAGACACCTTGGACGCCTTGTTGCTCCTGCGTCAGCCCTCGTATTTAGCTATGGCGATTGGGTCGATGGCGGCGTTGGCTTCCAAATCAGCGAAGCTACGCATCTCGCGAAATCGCTACCTGCGTACCCCGGTGCCAGGGTCAAGAGGATCACTGTGCTCGTGTCGCCCTCCAATCCTGGAATAAAGAACTCTTACCAGGGACCAAACATACGAGTCGTGCCGTTTACACTCAACGCAAAGGCGCTGAACATCAGTGCCCTTCTCACACTCATGGGCGTTAACGAAACGGCAACGACGCCTCTGTACATGGCACGAGTCGAAGCAATTCTTCGTTCCATTGCGAGGAATAGCCTGGACGGATCGCTGGATTACAAGCTGTTCAAGGACTTGTTGGCCAAGGAGAAATTCGACATGACGCAAAAGACCATGCTCGACATGCGTCTGAATCTGCTGGAATCGTTCCTCGACGTCACGGGTAAGGGCGCCGATCTGGAGTACCTCCCAGGAGAGATGACTATTATGGATTTCTCCGATCCGTTCGTGACTCCAAACACAGCCTGCATTCTCTTCAAGCTTGGACTGGACCGCTTCATACATTCATCTCACAGCAGCGCGAAAGTCGTTGTCCTGGATGAGGCCCATAAGGTTTGTCTCCCCCCGCCCTTTGCATGGTTATTCTCGCTGACAGGTTTTAGTACATGCTCGATACACCTGGAGCGACGTTGCTCAACGAACGCCTCAAGACTGCTGTCCGGATGCAGAGACACGAAGCTGTACGTGTGATCATCTCGACACAGGAGCCGACCATATCCCCGGACCTCATTGCTCTATGCTCTGTCACGGTCATGCACCGATTCACAAGTCCGGCTTGGTATGCTGCCTTGCGACAACACATCAGCGCGATGGTTGGCGGTGACGATGGAGGCGTCATGCGACAGATTGAGGAATTGGAGACTGGTGAGGCGCTCATATTCTCTCCACTCGCTGTGTTATGCAAGGATGATGAGGGCGCGCTGGTCAAAGCTACTGGTCGCTTGATGAAACTGCGCATCCGGAAGAGGATTACGACAGACGGTGGGGAGTCTATCATGGCAGTTTGAGAAGCAGGTCGATTCTGGTGGTATTGAGTTGAGCGAGGGTGATTGAATGAAGTACACCATACTGTGGGAAGGATACACGGCGTGTATCCTTCTTGTATGGTTGGAAGGTGTGAAAGATGGGTTCCTTGAGTGATAGTATAGCGCCATAACAAGATTCATGGCACATACATGAGGACGGGATGCGCATAAGACTGTGTTCATGAGCTATCAGGCGAAACTTTCTAGGTGGCCTACATGACTGGCATATAGGAATTAACAATGTCAAGAAACTCGGTGCTCGTCAAACTCATCGTCTTGGACTATCATCTGCATCGTCTTGTAGCCCAGTCGCGCCTCTCGTATCCCGGGAATCGTCAAAGTGAGCATAAACCCACGTCCAAGGAGAGCTGAAGTCACATCAGCACCTTTGCAAATGCATCACCCAAGCCTCGTTCAATCAGCCATTCTTCCACTGCCTTCATATCGCCCCGATTGGCCCGCTGACCGTGCCTCTCACCAACCGTATTGGTAGTCTCAGTCATATCCGCGAATGCCCTCTCTTCGATGCGCTCTCTAAGGCGTTCACTAACTTTCTTGTGGTGCGCAGGGATGTCGCCCCAGCTTTCCGTTTTGATGAATTTCATGTAGTCATCGATGCTCTGCGAAGCGCCCTCGACACAGAGGAGGCCCGGTTTGCCCGCGTACAGAAAGCCCGTTAGATGGTATGATGGTGCATTGGTGATGAAGTCGTCGCGCTTGGATCGCGTGCTGATGGAGGGGAAGTAGAACCAGACTCGCACAAGGGGACCTGCTTGCTCTGATGCGTCGTTGACTGATGAACGAGCTGCCAATGCGCTATTGCTCAGGTCGAGCTGGTGATTCGCTTGCTCTCTGATTTGCTCGAGCGTACTGAACAGGTCTTCTCCATTCTGAGCATCATGCATCATTCGCGCTGTTGCTACTCTACTCAGCCATGATGGTTGTTGTGCTCGGATTTTGGCTGACGGCGGGTCATGGACATCGTCATTGTTGATGAATGTGAAAGGAAAGGTAATATTGAGCTGCAGTGCTTCATGCTGTGCAAGACTGTCCTGAATGGCTATCCGTAGAAGTACCGAAACATATGGTGCTTTGTCGAAGCCAACGCCCATATCCTCTGCCGATTTCCGTAGGCAGTCCAGCATCTCTTGCGAGCTTTCTTCAATGATGGATTCATCAGGATACATGGCTAGGAGTAGATCGATTTGTCCAAGCTGCAGCTCCAAAAGGTCAGGTGGGAGCAGATGCCATCCATTGGAGGTTTGAGCGGCGGCTGCCATACTTTCGATTTACCTCGAATATAGTCTTATTAGGGTTATCTTCGGGAAAAATTGTTGTATTGTGATGTATGAGATTTTGATGTTATGATCAGGGACGGTGAAGACAAAAGGTTTGCCATTTTCCACCGTGGTTTAGTTCACGATGGCCCCACATTGCAGCCAGACGCTACTCCATCCTCACAGCTCCCATCTTCACCAACAAGCTCAACGCTGTCAAAAGGGATACTCAGTGGCCAGAAGCCACCAACGAAGTATCAACAACATATTAGATCATTACGATTCTTAGGCTACGGATCAGTACCTTGTAGTGTGTCCACCCTGATATGCACTGTGGAAGCGGGGTTCCCATACCAAGCCTCAAGTCTCGACCGACATCACACCGGGACCTAGAACCGGCATTGAAGCCCATGTGTACAATAACACCACCTAGTACATAAAGCATCATATACTATTCGCATCTATACCGCAACTAAAAAGCGCCACTTCCCGTATTAGCTACCCACTAGTTAACTAGCCACGAACGATACCTAACCTCACACAACTCCCACCATGCGACTCACCAACCCCATCACCATCCTCACAAGCCTAGCAACACTCACAATGGCACAAGCAGCGCCTTCACCACCAGCCCTGACACTGCTCTACAGCATGGAAGTCCTGCTCGGCGAGCGCTTCTCGCTCGGTCCCGTGCCCACAGGGGAAGAACGCATCGTCATTCCCATCATTGGGGGTACTTTCACAGGACCCAGAATATCGGGTATGTCACATGTGTATTGCAACATTCATAATCCAACAACAAACCAAACCCAACAACCATCATCAATCGAAACAACACGAACATGAACATGGACATAAGAAACATGAAACTCTCCCTCCCCATCCCCATCCCATGACGTCACCCTTCCCCCCCACCAAAAAAAACCCCCCCAAACTCCTCAAATCCCCATAGCTAACATCCCACCCCCCGTTTTCCCCCACCTACAGGCGAAATCCTCAATCTCGGCGCAGACTGGCGCCTCACCGACGCCCAGAACCGCATCCGGCCCGACGCGCGCTACAACCTGCGCACCACGTCCGGCACCTACATTACGGTGCAGACGGCGGGCCTCCCTGCAGCGCCGGATGGGCGCGCCATGTTGCGCGCTGTGTTTGAGACGGCGGTTACGGGGCCCGAGGCTTGGTTGAATGATGTTGCGGCTGTGGGGGTGTTGAGGAGAAATGGGACGGTGAGCGTGCTGATTGATATGTGGGAGGTGAGTTTTTGTGGAGATTTCTTTTGAAGGCGTTGGGTGGTGTGGAGGGAAGGGAAGGGGATGAGGGGGAGAGGATGGAGGCGTCTTTTCTTGTGTATGGTTGTGGTTATGATGACTGACTTTGGATTAGGTGACTCCGCCGGCTTAAGGGGTCTGGCTTTATCGGGGGTAGATCAGGTGGTGGTTTTATAGACGGGTGGGGACTTCATACTTAAATTCCATCACAGTACGATACGAATGAGCACAAGGGGAGAAGAAAAAAAAAACTTCCCAATCCGACCACTTGAATATCCCAAAATTATATCCACTTACCAGCCCACCCTCATAACAAACCAGCGCCCGTGAAAAACAGAACAACACCCAAGACCAGAACAAGTAAGCACTAGCTCAAAAAAAAACCCCCAAACCCCAAAACACAAAGCCAACCCCAATTCCAAAACCCTCTAAAATGGCATACCCTCCTCCCCAACCACACCCTCATACAACGCCCTGAACAACCCACACCGATAATCCACCCCAGTCTGCGCCACCACACTCACACCACTCCCCCCAGCACCAGCACCCCCCACATCCCCCAAGACGCCTAAATTCCACTGCTCAGTCCCACCCCCCACCTCCCCCCCTCCCCCCAACACCCCCCCGTCCCCCGTCCCCAGCGCATTCCACCCCGGACCCGCACGTGGATTCTTCGCAAAGCGCGCCCACGCGGCCTGCATGTAGAGCGCGAGTGCGTATTGCTGCGTCGTAGTGTTTACAGTGTCGTGGGTGCGAAACACGAGGGGGATTTCCGAGGCGTGGTATGCGCCGAGATTGAGGGTGAGGTTGAGGTTGAGGGTGAGGTTGAGAAGGGGTTGGGTGTTGGGGAAGGAGGCGTTGAAGTAGTAGCGCCATGTGGGGATGCCGATGGAGGATGTGGCGTTTGTCCAGAGGGCTGCTGGCTGTGGATGTTGGTTGTGTGTTAGTTGGGTGTGTGGGTTTGGGGATGAGGGTGGGGGTAAGGGACGGGGTGCGTACGCATTGGAAATGGAGTTCGGTTGTGATTTGGGAAATGATGTCGTAGTTGGTGGTTAGGCCGGGGCTGCCTAGGGGATATGCGGCTTTGATGGCGGAGATCAGAGGGGCAGCGCTGGAATGGCCGAATGTGGATTGTAGGTAGGCTGTCAGGTTGGTTTGGCCGAGTTGGAAAATGCTTTGCTCGGCATTAGTTGAATGAATGGTGCAGTCTCATCGGTTTTTTGTGGAAAACATACCGTCCTTCCTGAGCATTCGTACCTGCTAGTACCGGAATGTTTGCAATGTCGCCGCTAAGACGACGCGCCGCTGGATTAGCAGCGACTGTGATATTGTCAGCGACTGGGCTGAAGATGAGCGAATTGACATTGATAATGTTTTGAATGGTGGTTCCATTTGCAGCGCGCACACATGTCAAGTTGCTGCTGTGAGATCCTGGACAGCCGAGTGAAGCAGTCAAGTTGTTCCATGCAGGCACACTGGAGAAGGGTGGAGTAGCACTGTAACTAAATTGACCAGATTGGAGAATGGCAGCGCGAAACGGTGGCGTGCTGTTCTTCGGAAAGCTGGTCAAGAGCGTGTCGATTGCTAGGCCCAGTCAGCAACAATACTAAACATGTGTTGCATGACAGCCAACTAGACTCACAGAAAGCGCCTGCACTCTCGCCAAAGAGTGTGACTTTTTCAGCGTCTCCACCAAACGCATGGATATTTCGCTGCACCCAATCGAGCGCGAACCGTTGATCCAAGAAGCCCAGATTCCGGTCCGTCAATGGCAGCTCAGGGGAAGCCGGGAAGCCAAACACTATATATACATATAGACTTTTGTCAGAAGACGCAAGAAAAAAATTATTCACACAATACCGTAAAAATACACACCATTGGTTCGGTAATTGGTCGTGACGACAATGACATCTTCGTACGCAGCAAAGGCGCTGCCATCGTATTGCGGCTGACCTGAACTCGCCGTTAAACACACGAAAGCAAGAAGACAGTGTCTAAGAGGGAAAGAAAGAAAAAACACGAACCAGCATTCCCAAACTGGAGAGAGCCGCCATAGATCCAAAACATGACGGCCCGGCCCCTCCCTCCAGCCGCAGCAGCAGACGGAGCATAAACATTGAGGTACAAGCAATCCTCCGATTCCTCCGGCGGCGGCTCATTAAAAATGGACCGTGTGAGTTGCGAACTAGTCAAAGGATAGCGAAATTGCTGGAGGCAAGCCGGTTTCCACTGAGTAGCATTGATGGGCTTTTCGTTCCTTGCTGGAGCGCGTGGCGGCGAGAACCGCTCTGGCGGCGACTGTGCAAATGGAATGCCGAGGAATTGGTTCACGGGCCCCAATGCATTGGGCAGTGATGTAGACTTTCCAATTAGTACGCCTGCATCTATTGTGGCTGTGGGTGCTGTCGACTCGTAGGCTGCAGTGGCGGCGGGGAGAGCAAAGATACGAGCGGCTAGCAAGATGAGCGTGTAGCGGGATTTTGTAAATATCAACATGGTAGACTTCTTGGGCATGGGATTACCTAGAGGGAGCATGTATGAGATCTTATGTCAAGGCATATAAGACTAGCCGTGACAACTTCAGCCATCATACTCCACCAAGCCGAGGCCGCGCTCCGTAGCCAAGTCAGTGATGTAGGATCAACTATGCACAATAGAAGCCGCATGTTGCAAACTGGCCAACCAGATGCACAATGAGATCTCGATACCGAGGCATGCTATCCTTCGCGCCATGTGCAATGCACCCAGATGTTCTAGTGTGTCTTTGAGATTGTGTGCCACGGCGACGCCCCTTCGGAAATACATTCCTTGGTGCTGTAGAGCCTCATCAGCGGCGCTGAGACATTTCCTGTAGGTGGTGAGCTACTGTGGTGTGATGATGACGACGGCATGGATCTGTAATTAAGCTAGGTAAGTGAGCCTCATCTTGATTGTTAAGATCATCCCGAGATACGGGACGGGATTTGCGGGGTAGCTGTGCTGGAGGAAGTGCGCTAGGCGGATAAGCAGACCTTTGTTTCATGTCGTTCGCGATGGCGCTTTGCCATGCATCTCAACATGAGGAAAGCGGCGTGGAAGAACCTAAGACGGTAATTATGTTAAGTCGAGTCGACCGTGCAGCAATTTTTCCTAAGAGCACGGTGGCAGCTCGTACGATGTGAGTATTGACATGGTGGCCTCTAGACGATTAGTATCTTGCCCTACTCGCTAACCTTGCACTCTTCCATCAACTACTAGCTCTTTTACAACAGCGCATCATTGCCAAACTTCTTCGCATACATGCCCAGCGCCTTGATGGGGAAAATGAACTTGTAGTTCGGATACGAAATCATACTATGTTCTGTTAGCACACATGCACACTCTTCTACATGTCCAAGACACCAAGCAAACTTACCAACTCTTGTTAAACACACCCTCAATCGCCTCCTGCAGCCACTCCCCATTCGCCCTCTGCCTCTGCATAATCAACCTCACCGCGCGTTCCAACGGCTCTTTGTGCGGGAAACCTCCCTCAATCATGGCAATTACCACCCACGCAGTCTGGACGACCTGGCTTTGTGGATGCTGTCTCCAGACACCATCTTCACAGGACTTGTATGTCTCACCCCAGCCACCATCTTCCATTTGCTTGTCGAGGAAGAACTGGCAGGCACGACGCACGCGTTCAGAGTTGGCGTAGGTTTCACCGCCGCAGGCTAGACTCTCGAGAGCGAACATGCCGGCGTAGGTGAAGCAGATGCCCCAGGACCCGTACCAGGAGCCGTCAGGGCGCTGTGCATTGCGAATGTAAGCGACGGCGCGCTCGCGAAATGCTGCAATCTCGGCGGCACGGTAGGAAGGGTAGCATCTTGAGAACATATGGAGGGCTGTTACGACGGCGGTTGTGCACTCGGGGTAGTCGTATTCGATCATGATGTTCCCAAAGACTTCTGCAGCATTAAGATGTTCGAGGAGGACACTGCCTCGTGTGGGTTCGTAAGAAGCGCAGCCGCCGGAGGCGTTTTGCATAGTGAGGAGTACGTCGATGGCGTCTTTAATACGGCGTTCCGAGATGAGAGTAGGATAATTGTGTTGGTTCTGCAGGATGAGTGTTGATTTGAGACCTTCGGATGTGCAGTCGCTGACTGTATAGCCTTGTTTGCGTGTGCTGAAGCCCCACGCACCTTTTCTTTGCTGGCGGTAGCAGGCATGTTGGTCGCGGCATTCTTCCAGTATCTGCTGGTCTTCAAGAAACTCGAGGGCTTTGTTGAGCATGGGCTTCCACTTCTCGTCCTCGCACCAGCCGCAAGACTCCATGGCTTGGATGAGGAAAGCAGTGTCCCAAGTCTGCACGCCGTTTGTGCCGTTCATAAGCATTCCCTCGTCTTTGACCCACAAGAATTCCGGGAGGGTCTTGAGATGTTCGCGGAAGTTGTGAGAGTCAGGACCCAACTTAATGTATGAGACGAGAGTGTTCATTGGCCCATTTACAGGTCCAAGGTTTGCGTAGTCGGTGTTGTCGTCTTCTGCCTGGATTAGCCACCACACATGCTCCTCAGCACGCTTGATCATCCAATTAGGGCGGAGATAAGGCACCCAGATGACTGCAACGAACCAGAACAAGACCTTGAGCAGCCATGTTTTGGGGTGGTAGTTGTCCATGGGCGAGATGGTGTTGCGATATGCTCCAAAATTGACAGTCTCGATCGGCTGTGGTATGAGTTCTGAACGCAGTTGACGGGTCAAATCATTCAGTGGGTATGACCACCTCTTTGAATATATCCACGACATGGGCAGCATGACCTGTCGCATGTGAATCCACCATCGCCACGGCGCAATTGGAACCCAGTCCGGCAGTAGCCACAATTCAGGCGGTACGGGATTGACGACATCCCACTCAGTCACACCCAGCACGCTGAGCCAGAACTTTGCCCAATGTGGTCCATGCAATGCGCCGCCCAGCTTCCACAGTGTCTCTCTTGCCTTGCGCATCCGCGGGTCCTCGGGGTCGACCCCCAGCAGTCTCAGCACTGTATAGTTCATTGCGGTGCCAAACACGCTACTGTCGCCTTCAATGTGTAAACCCCACCCTCCATCTTCAGGATGGGCGCGCGCAAACAGGTAGTTCTTGATTTCGATGGCGTGCGAGGCCGGTATGGGTGTCTCAGTGACATACCATGTGATTACGAGGCCGGGGAGGAGGAACAGCGGGCCGCCATATTCGCAAGCCCAGTTGCCAGGGGGTAGTTGTAGGTTCGAGAAGAAGGAGACGCCATTGTAAGCGGCTTCGAGGGGAGTCTTCGGGGGCTCGAGTTTAGGGAGATTCTGTGACAGCACTTGTGAGCCTTGGAACGCCTGAACATACTACAAGCCATGGATGTGTACAAGGCGCAAACGTACAGTCTCAAGACCCAGAAAGTACTTGTCCGCTGTACTTTGCGGCCATGCCTTGACTTCCTCGTCGCTGTCGAGATAGTGCCATGTCTGACACCCCCGCTCATCTCTGAGCCTCCATCTAGTGTAGTCCGTTTTCTCTGGACTCTGCGTAGCCGTCTTAAGTCCGTTGTGACCGTTCAACACCTCGTGCTTGTTTGCGCGCTTTGTTACGCCGTTGGTTGCGCCATTGGCGTTGGGCATCTTGATTAATATCTTCACGTTCGTCACAGGTGTCGTGCAAGCCTTACATGGCCATTACCATGGTGGTGGTGGTGGTGGTGGTGTGGTGGTGTATATATGTTGCGGCGAGGTCCCTGATCGGACTCCTTGGCCAGCACGGAGCAGGTGGCAGACGACCGGGGCAGGGTACCTGAAAAAGGATGCATATCACAAGAAGATATATTAGAAAAATTTACTCGAGGCCCACCATAGTATTCACTATCAGCCCCACTCCCCTATCTATTCAGATTGCAAAGATTAAATTCACAAGATTAAAATGGTCTGTATCATGAACGCCTAGGTAGTTCAAACTTCAAAATTCACTGGACCCTGGCGATCATTCTGCCCGCGCCTGTACCCGCTCCCGAAAGCAATAACAAGCCTTTTCCCAGATGTCACTCATCGATTATTTTTGTTCATTTGTAGAAACAATTGATCAAGTTTGCCATTCAAAGGGAATCTGCCGTGTGGCTGATCAAAACCCCTCGGAAGGCTTGGCAGGCACAAGTCGATGATCGACGCAACTTCTCCACTTCGGCTCGGGTACATGCGTCACCCGCCTGGCTGGTGAGGCGCCTTGCTGAATTGTGACGGCCAGAACCTCCATCTGAGATGGTCACGGTTGAAGATCAAGCACGCAAGCCACTGATGACTATGAGGCATGACATGAATAGTTGTCAAGATGTTGATGGCATAGATTCGATATTCTGCATCTTCTTGCCTACGTTATATGTACAGCACCTTCAGCGACCGCAAAGGCTCGCACACGCCTGCATCGCTTCCTCATGTCGAGTCAATAAGAAAAAGAACATGCATATTGTTATGCTTGAGATGAATGAGAAAAAAACAGTTAGATGAAACTCGCTCTCCAGTGGAGGCAATGTGTTGCTTTTGACTCCCAAGATATCGCCATATCCCCATGTCCCAGAAGTACAATATTTGAATGTCGAAATCGTGGACGAAAAATCCGTCGTCGCTGGGTATCGTAGAACATTACACCACACACTCATGCCTCAATCGCTGTCATCGTTGTCCGGATTCGCAACAAAGAGGCGAGTCCCCATGGTCATTGTCCGTTCGTCGACACTGCCTCTTCGCACCAGATCATCTTTCGACACCTTCTTCTTATCCTGCGCGGGCTTGGGTAGTGAAGCGGGCATCTCGCCTACGCCGCCAAAATTGCGTTCCCCACTGCTGCCGCTCCCAAAGGACAGATTGGTCTTTGTGTGCTCAAAGTAGCCATTCGCGTCCGTGTCATCTGGCGTGGGCTCTTCCTGGAGATCGCCGAGGTCTTCTGGCGACGAGTTTTGATGGGGACTGGAGTTGGAGGATTGACGGCCGGCGGGATTGGCGTACGACATGCGGCGGCCAGACCCGAGGGAGCTGCGCCCTGAGCCGGAGCGCTGGTGATATTGCCCGCCCTGCTGCGAGCCTGCGTCTTCGTCGTCGCCCTCGTCTACTTCGGATGCACTCAGGCGCATAGGCACGCCGGAGCCGGCGTAGGTGACGGGCGCGTAGAGCGAGGCTTTGGGGAGGCCGTGGTGGCGGCCAATCTTGGAGCGGACTCCGCCGGCCATGCTGGAGGTGCCTGAGGCACTCCTGGGCGGCGCATGATGTGGCCCGCCGGCCACCTCCATGTTGGCCCGCATCTTCAGCTGACGTTGCTGTGCCAAGATGCGCGGATCCTCATATTGGGCTCGGTCGCACCATACCGTGGCCTTTTGTTTGCGCATGAGGGCGACGTACGAGGTGGGCGAGTTGCCGCCAGAGCGCGACGACGAGGAGCGGCGGAGGGCGCCACTGTTGGAGCGGTTGGGGGTGCCGGTGGTGGAGCTGGTGGACGAGGTGGGTGTGCGGCGCAGGCCGCCCTGGTACTGGCTGGGGTACTGCGAAGTCATGGTGCTGGTGGTGGGCGAAGGTGCGACTGGTGGGAAGATGCCCGACGATGTTGTTCGTGAGCGCGAGTGGCCCATGTTGTGCGCGTCGAGGTACATTTGCTGCGACTGCGGGCGCACCGCGACTCCGGGGTTAATGGGCTTGCGGCGCACTGGAATGGCTCCATAGCCCGGCTGCGGGGGCTGCATCACGGCCGCCTGCATGGTTTAAAGGGTAAAGGGTGCTTCCTGCGTGCCTCGCTTGACGGCGGCGGCAATATGAAATGCAGATCAGCGTGTAGCGTGTAGCGTGCTGACGTCAAGGCGGCGCTGCGTCAACAATGGCTAATCGTGACGGCGACAGTAGATGGGCTCCGCAGAGAGGCTTGAGCGCTCGGCGACGGGCAAAGCTGCTGCTTTTATCACGTTGTACTCGGAAGATGGAATGGCGATGTCCAGTAGCAGACTGTAGCACCGTGTGCTTGGCGCCCCGCTTGCAGCAATACGATCCTCACGGCACAGGCTTCCACCTGCTTCCGGCGATGGCCTGACGCAGGACGCTGCAATACAGGAACTCGGAACTCGTGATGCTGGGCTGGTCCGCTGCCAGACGGAATCTTCGAGAGAGCCGCAGACGGAGGTGGGGGGCCTGGGGTGGTGGTGGGATCGTCTTGCAGATCTAGGTGGCAGACGGTGTCGCGCGGGGGGAAAATAGGTAGAGGCAGCAAAGATGGGATGCACGTCTAAAAACAAAAGACCCATCAGTTTGCAAACACAGCCGCAGCGGGTAGGAGCGAGCCCATTTGAATGCTTGGGTCAATGGCTGCACCAACACAACGTGGGAACAGCGCGGGTGCAAAGAGGCATAGCGCCGAAGCTGACTTACAGATGGACAGGCCTCCTCAGCTGAGCTTCAGGCCACTCCAGCGAAAACGTGGGATTGCAAGGCAAAGTAGTGAGCAACAAGAGCACCGTGTTTCTAGAGTATAGGGAGCCGAAGTCGGATGGGTGCAGGAATGTGCAGTCAGGTAGTCGTGTATGTACAGTACGTTGTATGTGCCCAAGTGGGTGCAGGCGTGACAACTTCAACAAAAGGTCGCAGACTTGCAGCCAGCGCCAGCGGAGCGGAGGCCCAAGGTCTTGTATCTACTGCCGAGTACGCTTCCTCCGTGCTTACCGTTGCAGACGATTGCGCTAGAAATGTGTGAGCCGACCGTGTCTCCACCCATGGCTCGCAATGACGAAATCCGCTTCTCTCAGCTTCTTCAAGGCGCGCCGACGAGGTTGCCGCACATGGACGCTCTGGCCGAGAGGGCCATGATACCCCTCCTCGCACGGCCATAACACACCTCTGCTAACGCGACCAAGCCTTGAATTGGCGATAGTAATACTGTGTATAAAAAGGTGCTGTAGCCAAAACATCCGCCCAGCGGGAGTCCATCCGCCTCACGGCCCATGCATGTCCTGCGGCAGCCCTGGTCTGCATGTCGCTTCAACGACGAATCCCAAGAGAGCCCCTTCTCCGTGTCAAATCATCGAGGAACGTGGCCAAGCTCGCAGCCTGGGGAACTGAGCCGCCCAGCGCCATGATCGCCTCCGTTGTTACATTGGCCTAGGTATCCAAGCGCCATCGTGAAGTGTTACGTTGGACAGCACAGCAAACAGATCGCCTGTGTTGCGTACACCTGCGTGGAACAATCGACTCTCCAAGCGTCGGCTCTGTCTTGGATACGAGACGATGACCTCAAGCTTCAAATTGCCTCATCACCAGCACCACAGGCAAGGAACATACCACAGTACCAGCAGCAAGGCTCTAAGCCGGCCGCATCGTTGCGAACCCTCTAGGTACTGTATTGTAATGTACAGGGTTACAGCCAAAACCTTGAGCCCTGTCCTGCACATAGAGTACTGTGGCTTGCGCTATTGCACTTCAGCACTTTGTTGCTGTGATGTGAGCCTGAGCCGCCTTCCTGTTCGCGTCCAAGTGGGGGGGCTCATGCACGATGCCCTGTCTGCACCATCAAGCCAACATCCCGCCAATCCATCCCCCGCTTTCTAGTCGCATCCAACAAGCAGCCGAAACACGTCCACAATCACAAATCGCGATCCTCCTCATCGCACCCACGCACATGTTGAGCCTCTTCCCGAGAGCATGTTGCAGACCATCGACTGTCGGTTATCGCCGATGCCTGGTCACAAGTGACAGCCACCTCCTGAACATCAACGTCAGTCTTCGATAAAGAATTGTGGAGATGAAAATGTATTTCTGGAAACCTGGAGTGTATTTATGCTGTGGCGCCTCCATCCTAGACGGCTCCAAGCAGATTCTCTGCCACAGGGTCTCTGCACGGCTGCAAGCGGTAGCCAAATGCTGATCATTGCTTGTTGCGCACAAGTTTCACCAACAGGCTGCCCCACTGCCTGCCAGGAATGTCTTCTGGCAGCAGCAGCAGCAAAGCTATTACCGTCGTGGTGGATGCTATATACACTACAGTAGGTCTGGCGGCATTGCACGACAACGAGTACGACATGCCCGCGAAGAGCTGCCGAGGCGGTCTTGTTAGGGATGCTGATGTCGAATACGTCTTGTAGTGGTTGCAATCTTGCATATGTGAGTACCAAGGCTACCGTAATCATCGCTTGCAATGGTTTTTCGGTGCGACAGCCGTGGTCCAACCAAAACAACCGAATGATTGTGTGCGACAACAGCTTTTCATACTAGCTTATCGTACAATACCTTATTGGGAATGGAACTCGTGGTCAGAGCCAATCTTGCGTCGTAAAAGTAGTGCTTTCATGCCTGTCGGTAACTCCGAGACTACGACGTCGTCCCGCTGTCAGCTGTGATTGATGGACGATCACTAGCGAACGAGTGATCTATTTACACTACGGCCGAGTCGGTGATAGCCTCGGAATGTCCTAGATCCGAAATAGCTGTACTATCAAAATCCCACCGAACAACCTTATGGGCCGGCGATCCTCTCGGCACACAACGATGGAGGCGTAATCAGGGCAAGTTTGACCCTGAGCTGGTAGAATTAAATGGTATCGTTGCAATACCTAACTAACAACGCTATACGCATGACAGGATGCAGATACTATGTTCCGACGCTCCACTAGTAGATGAAGGGGATCAGACGGTATGGTGTGTCCTTTTTAAATTGTTGCCAATCCTCGCCATATCGTTTCTCGCAATACTCGTTCAAGATGGGGATCGCCCGGGTTCCGAAATCCCACGCAAAGAAGGCGCCCACGAGCGCTCCGAGCGTGTATCCACCGCCAACCATGGCGTATCCAGTTCGCCATAGAGTGTAACCGCCATAGTTGATGTGTCGCGCCAACTGCCATAGACCTCCAGTGTACGCCTTGCCCTTGTTCCTTGGGTCTGACTTGAAGCGCTTGCGCTGGATCTCGGCAACAAGCTCTGTCAGTAGGCCAACAACATACAATGCGCTCCCAGTGATGAGTGCCGGCTGCGGAAACACCGATTCTTTTGAAGCAGATGTAGCCGAAAGCAGAAAGGCATAACTGCTGATGCTGTTGAACACCATGTTGAAAGCTCCAATAGCCAGAGCACCTCCCACTGGCATTGGCTCGCCCGACAAAACCGTGACCCAGATGTTCTGCTTCACGGCCGCGCCAACAGCCATACCAAATAGTACCAGTCTGTAAGGCGACAATTCTAATCCATCAACAAGCGCAATGCCTGTGCGTGCTGGAACTCCTTGAGGAAGCGTGTGTAAGCCCATGCGGTGGAAAAGAGATGTCCCCAGGCCATGTGCAAGAATCGAGTACTGCAGGGCAGGCTCCAGTCCCCGTACGAGAAAGAAGACCGCCTTGCCAGCAACAGTGGGTGTATAGTCTCCTCGTGCAATCAGATCCCTCTTCTTCGACTCCTCTGAGCGCGGGTCCTTGACACTCTCACATGCTCCAGGCATCGTATGGATGAACAGGACTTTCGTGCCTTTTTTTAAGTACTGATCGTCGGAAGACGGCAGAAATGTACTGCTTTTTTTTTCTTGGGTATAATCGTGATATCCCTCAGTACTGGCGAAGCTTGTAGGGTAATGGTAGGTTGTCGGTATTGGGAATGTGCACTCGGTCTTTCGAGAGGGCGAGGTAATCTCCAAATCGATGACGTACAGTCTAAATGACCCGGCCTTTGATTACCGAACAGGGGGACGGCTACATTAGTGACGTATATGGCACTTGCCATACTTCAAGCGTTTCACTTACTGCTTTGAAGATACTATGCAACACAACAGAGAGCAGCTACAATGGCAAGTCGGTCCGACCAGCGAGACTTACATCTCAAAACAGGCTAGGTGAGTCGCGTGTTCCCGTGATTACCTGTAGACAAAGCGCGTGCACCCCCACCACGATTCTTTCACCATTCGCGAGTCTGTCAACGGCTTGTCTTTCTGTACATTTATTCTTTGTGCTTTATTCCATTGTAGTCTCCTTCTTGACATCCTCTTCCAGACTTTCATAATCAACACATGTGCAATCATGGTGGAGTCTTCAGGCCTTGAAGCACTTTTTCGAGGACTTCAGTATCTTTTTATTGCATCTTCAAGTCCAGTCAATTAAGCTCGACACTACCGTGTTAGTCCTCCAGTGCGTTGCAGAAACCCTGCAGCGCTTGGTAGAATCTTGGAAGCAATACCGCAGTCCAACTACATCTGTTACAGCCCCTTCAACTTCACTTCAAGAGACTGCATTTATCTTCACCAAATCAACATCGATGACTATTGCCTTTGGAGCGATTTGCGATCTTTTGCAAAGTATCGAGAACATCACCTCTCAAAGTCCACAACGCGCACCGAAGCAAATCACGGAGAGCAAGCATCAGATTATTCGCAATTGGTACGAGAACCAACGGCATAATCTCGATGACCCAGCTACAAATGGCAGCGCAGTTCTATCTGTATTGCTCCCACATCGAAGGAAGGATCGAGTGTATGGTCTTGGACCACCACGACTAGCAAAAAAGCTGGCCACCTTGTTGAGTCTAAACCACAATCAAAGAGCGACATTTGATGGCTACACCAGTGGAACCCTTGGCGATCTGGGTGTCTACGCAGAAAGAGCACTGAAGTCTCGTGATGGCACATTCCGCACCAAACCCACTATCCCAATCGAACGCATCGATCGATTATTGGGGCAACTAGCTGCAAAGTCACGATTCTCTGACGCTCAGATCCGGAAGCAAGCCAACAACGAGATGAACACTGATGCGGAGTTGAAAAGCATACTCATCCGACTGGACTCTTGGGAAGTGAAGTGGCTGGCACGTCTGATCCTTCGGGACTGGTGCACGGTAGATCTAGACGAAAACTTTGTGCTTAAGCAGTATCATTTCCTCCTGCCTGATCTTCTGAACTTCCAGAATGACTTTGACGCGGTCTTTGGTATGCTGCGGGGTGAATTGAGCGGCTATCCTGCGAAGCCCGATCATACGCGAGAAATTGAGATGCGTATCGAAGCGGCGAAGAAGCTCCATGCCGTGGCGGGTATCAAAGTTCGGCGCCCAACATTTCACAAAGCTTGGGTAATTGCTTGCCACTCAATACCAACTCGGAAATAACTGTAGTAGCTGACCAGTGAGCAGTCATTCAAGCACTGTTTCAAGCTAGTCAACAATCGTGCTTGGGCAGCTGAAGTCAAATATGATGGCGGTAAGTACCTTTTCCGTCCGCACTGCGTCTGTATGATAGCCTCTAACATGTATAGAATACTGCGAGATTCACATCAACATGGAGGATATCTCGAACCAAATCAAAATCTTCTCCAAGAACGGTAAAGACGCGACGGCGGATCGCGAAGCTTTGCACAGTTCTATCCGTGAATCCCTACGCATGGGAAGACCCGATTGCCGTTTCAAGAAGCAATGCATCATTCTAGGCGAAATGGTCTTATACAGCGATAGAGAGAAGAGAATTTTGCCCTTCTCCAAGATCAGAAAACACATCTCCCGCT
Organism: Plenodomus biglobosus; assembly: GCA_022343325.1. Classification (NCBI taxonomy): domain Eukaryota; kingdom Fungi; phylum Ascomycota; class Dothideomycetes; order Pleosporales; family Leptosphaeriaceae; genus Plenodomus; species Plenodomus biglobosus. The sequence goes on from JACTNT010000004.1 coordinate 730,581, forward strand.
CAGGCTCCTTTCTTGGCACGCTTCAGGACTCGTTGCCACATGAATGGGAGCATCTCATGATCGTGTTCTTTGACGTCTTGAAAGTGGACGATGAGGACGTCTTACGTCATTGCCTTCAAGAACGTCGAATGATATTGCGCGATCTTGTCCGTGTTACCCCTGGCCGATCAATGCGTTCGGAGTGGACACTGCTCGACTTTAAGGCCGGGGACGGCATAACCGATCTCAAGCAGGCCTTTGCCCGCACAATCGCCGATCGTCAGGAAGGTCTGATTCTGAAGCCGCTTCATGCGCCATACTTTCCCCTGCTCTCCGATCAAGGGTATGCCAAATCAGCTTTCTTCATCAAGTTGAAGAAAGACTATCTCAGCGACATGGGCGGCGAGCGCGACTTGGGCGACTTTGCCGTGATTGGAGGAAGCTACGATGCGCAGGTTGCTCCAAAGTCCAACCTCAAACCGTTACATTGGACGCATTTCCACCTAGGATGTTGTATGAATCCGTGTGACGTGCAGCGATCAGGAGCAAAGCCGAGGTTCAAGGTCGTCGCCAGTCTGAGCCTGGACAAGTGCATACCCAAGTCAGATGTGAAGTTTCTTAATGCCCAAGGTTATGTGCGTCAATCCGCCCTGCGCGAGGACCGCTCTACCAAGGAATTCGAAATTGAGCAGTCAAAGGGATTTGACCGGCGTATGACTGCCGCCTTCAAAGAACCGTTTGTTGTGGAGATCCTAGGGAGTGGGTTCGAGAAGCTCCAGAACGAGACATTCGAAATGCTACGTCATCCCAGAGTCAAGAAGATCCACCAGGATCGGACCTGGAAAGACGCAGTCACTCTGGAGGAGCTTGGGCAGATGGCCGAGGAGAAGTGGGAGGTGCCTGATGCAGGCCAACTTGATAGCCATGCGAAAGATGTGGCACTGCTGGTAAAAAAGTACGTGAGACAGGCCCGTGGTTCTCAAGCCACGACCTTGACAGATGACACCACTCAAGCAACGCAACAGACGACACAGCGCAGCTCTCAAGAAACAGACCAGCACATAATCAGCGGTGCTGAAGTCGCGGAGACCCAAGAATCAACGCACACCTCCAACTCCGCAACACAATGGTCTGCAGATGGCAGCACACAAGGCAAAGGTCTCAGAGCGTCTCGCGAGGCCCGCCTGCTTGTGCGTCAGGACACCTCTGAACGCCTTTCCACTGTCGAGTCACCACGTGTAAAGATCCCTGCACAAGATACCGCTTTATTGCCCTCGTCGACAGAGCTTGCCCGACTTGCACTGCCACCAAGCAGCAAACGCAGTTTCACAAGCGCCATCAGTCCTCCCAAGCCGAAGCGACGCAGAGTCTTCAGCCCGCTCTGCGACGCGCGCACCAAGCAGAACCTAGGTTTGTTTGAATACCACGCACAAGAGAAGACTCTACATGTTTACGCGAAACGCGGGGTGAAGGTGCAGGTTCATACCGGTTATGAGGAGGAGCAGTAGTGTTCTTATTTCCTTGGTCTTTGCGCATGATATCCCCTTTTTTTTGTTTTATGTTGAATCAATCCAACAGTTATTTACTACATGCCACATCTGCTTTGAAGTGTTCGTCCTGCATTTCCAGTGTTGAAATGGAGCGATGTAGTACCAGGCCTCCGCTATCGTCGCTGCCTTCCATTTGTCCTGTTGTTTCATAAATTAACCCATCTGACCATGATACTTCGATTACCCCTCAGTCCGGAACTTATTCGACGCAGAGAATAACGTTGGAAAAAACACCTGTCACAGACAGTAGTGGATACTACAACTACCAGATGGCATTAGCCATTTTCTCGTCTTCCTAACTTGAAGAGTGATGCATAGCCTATTGACTTCATATTTAGGCAGCAAATACCGCAGCAGCAGCAGCAGCAAAAGAAGCGAGAGCTTTTGAAGCCACACTTACTTACCGTCGGTCGGAATAAGCCTGTAGCTGACCATTTAAAGGGATACGGGAATAGGCTAGTCATACCGACAACCGAGGCGAGCTTACGCCGATCGACATACCCAACTTCCAAATCCAGTATAAACCACTCCGATGGCATAGTCAGGCAGCCAACGTCCAGGTGCGTAATTTGGAAAGAGAAGTATACGCTTATAATTACAACCATTCGTATATAAAGGGGGCATATCTTTTTCTTGAAGAGTTCCAGGAGAGCAAGAAACCTCGAGATTTCCACTGAAGATGGAAACAATCATCCTGACCCCACGACTCAAGCTCACGCTCATAACGACCGCGGAGAGACAAAGTCAAGAATTGCAATGGCTGCATGAGTTGAGGAGTAATGAGCAAACGACATGGTGGAGGTAATAAGTTTCCAAACAGTCTTCTCACAAAATCATGTTGTTGCTTGACTATATGCTAACGAAACCCGCATTAGTATCCACGGCCGTTCCAAGACGCTCGAAGACACGGAGAAAGTAATAAAGGGTATCCTACCCCCCCCAACCACCGACAATGAAGCAAAATCCCACCGCGTCGTCTACGCCGTGCATGAAATCCTCCCCCCGCCCAGCTCCAACACCGTCTCAGCAACAAGACCAGAAGAACACCCAACGCGTATGATTGGCCTCATAACTCTCCGCTCCCTCGACTCAAGCAACCTCCCCCTACCACCACACCTATTCCCCGTATCCACCCAATCGCCGTCCGGCGTCCTCACCGTCGAGCTCGGCTACCAGTACCTCCCTACCGCGTGGGGCAAAGGCTACGCGACAGAATCTGTAAGCGCAGTCTTCAACGCATGTCAGCGCGCGACGCCGGCATTCTGGACGCCGTATGACAAGGTGTATGTTCGGGCTATTGTGAATGCGGAGAATGCGGCTAGTCAGCGGGTTGTGGGCAAGGTTGGCATGGCGTTGTTGGGGGTGTATGAGTGGGAGGGTGAGGCTGTGTTTTTGGCGGGGGAGTGGAGGGAGACGGGGGATTTGTGCGTGTATGGGAGGTTTTTGGTTTGAGTGCTTTGGGTGTCTGGGATTTTATGTCTTTTTGAATATATCATATGGGTTCTCTTTAGCACTTTTTTTTGCGTGAAGATTGATTGATTGTATTTGACGTTTCTCGACTGTCATGTGAAGTGCATTGGGGAATCGTGCGTGGAACAACAACATGTCGTTTCACTAATCTTCGTGAACGCCACAACCTGGCCACAAGTTGAAAATGCCGTTCTGGAACACAGAGAAAAGTCAAGATGGACATGAGATGTAACAAAGTTGCACGGTGGAAAAATGTCCAGATGGCATCCCAAAAGCGCCTAGCGTCTTGGCTCCTCCGAATCTCCGATTGACTTTTGAGATGCAGCGCGACAGCAGACATGGCACAGCCCGCAATGGCACGCCCACAATCGCTGCTCGCACCGCTGAGCAGACTCACCACACCGTCAATCATATGCTCGCGATCAGCGCTTCCCACACCCAACCTGTTACCGCACCAGACAATACGATGGGCAACCTCGAGGCCATCACCACCAATGGCCAAGAAGAAGAAGGTGTCGAATTCATACAAGCTATATGATTTGAAGTCGATAGAGCAGTTTCCGCTCGTCGACGCTATGCGGTATGTTTTCTGTCGAAGCCCCCCCCGCCCCTGTGGAACCATGTATGGATTCTGTGTGTATGTGTGTGTGTGTGGTGTGTTGAATATTAACGGGCGAAAACCAGATATATCCGCGCCTTTGAAGTCGGCCGCGACCCCAAAAGTTCAAAATACGAAGTGCACGTGCGTCTGCGCGCGCTCAAAAACGGCCCCGCGATTCGAACACGCTTCCGGCTTCCGCATTCCGTCAAGATTGAAGATCGCATCTGCGTCATTGCTGCTCCGGGCTCGCAGGCTGCGGCTGATGCGCGCGATGCGGGCGTCACGCTGGTCGGCGAAGAGGACGTGTTTGCGCAGATTAAGAATGGGGTCATCGAGTTTGATCGTGTCATCTGCCACCTGGAGAGTTTGCCCAAGTTGAACAAGTCGGGCGTGGCAAGAGTGCTGGGACCCAAGGGATTGATGCCGAGTGTGAAGACGGGGAATGTGGTTTCGAATATAAAGTCTAGTTTAAAAGACGTCCATGGTTCGATTGAGTACAGGGAGAGGAGGGGAGTGGTACGGTTGGCAGTGGGGCAGCTGGGATATACGCCCGAGGAGTTGCGGGACAATATATCGGCGTTTATGGATTCGTTGAAGAAGGATATTTCTCAGATGGGTGATCGGACAGTCAAGGAAATTCACGAGGTGGTAAGTCATATGTTTCCACACCGAGGCAGACATCTAGGCCCTCAATTGCTAATAGCTGTTGTTTAGGTTCTCAGCTCGACAAACGCCCCAGGCTTTACTCTCAATGGCGATTACCGAGGCCCCGACTCAATAGCGCCAAAGGAGCTGTCAGGGCCGTTGTAGATGTTTCGACGTGTAGCATATGATTCGTGTACAATCAATGTAACATATGATCAAAGTGTTTTTTATGCCTTTGATGATTTCAGCACCTTGACTGCCTCGGCTGATTCCTCCATGTCTGCGTAAATTTTCATGACCTTCATAACGCGCCCTGCCCCATTCGCACCCGCGCTCTTGGCGTGCTGCAACGCCGTGCTCAAATCCATCAGCAATGTACTCCGCACTTTCGTCACTCTCGCCGCCTGAGCCACAACAAACGGATGCTCGCCCAGACTCTTCTGCATCTCAAGTATAATCCTGTACTGCATGGCCGTCCTCCTCAGCTTCGCAATCGACACGCCGTAGCCCGCCTCGTCATCTTCTTCCTCGTCCTCATCATCGTCCTCATCCTCATCACTATCCTCGACCTGCTCCCCGATAATAATCGCCTCCCTGCCCGCCATTTCAATGACCAGTTCGCCCTCCAGCTCCCTCAATCTCTCCTCAAATCCCACCAGCCGTCGCCCAGCATCAATGCTCCGTCTCACCGCCCTCCGCTGCTCCAACAACATGCTCACCTCCGCCTCCCTGCCGCCCACTACATCTCTCAGCCCCGCCACCTCCTTCCTAAAGCCCAGCAAGCCGACCCTCACTTCCTCAATCTTCTCCTCGCCGCCATGCAGGCTGTTGCCTAGGTTGAGGAAGTCCTGGTAGTTGCTGTTGACGAGGTCGAGCAGCTCTTTGTTGAGGAGCTGGGAGCGGGAGCGTAGTTCTGAGCGCAGGTCTTCGAGGGTCTGGTGGCGGTTGGAGAGGGTGGAGAGGTATGTGGAGGGGGAGAAGGTGGGGGAGAGGAAATCTGAGCGCGAGAGGGGGGCAGCGAAGGGGAGGGTGTTTGGGTCGTCGTCGTCGTCAGAGGAGGTGGGTTCTGAGGAGGTGTTTGAGCGGGAGTCGTTGATCTGGGTGGGTGGTGGTGTATTGTTAGTTATGGGTGTGGTGTGTTGTTGTTGAATGCGGTTTAGTGGAGCGAGAGGAAGAGGAAGACTATTGGACATACGTAGAACTGACTCATGGCGGGTAATTCTCGTCCATTGATTGACGTTGACGTGGACGTGGACGTGGACGTGGACGTTGGTGTCGACACGTCTCGCGGCCTGGGCGAAGTGCAAATAACCTTATCGATTACCCTTCGGAAGACGTACCCACAGCCTCGGAACCACCAACTCACTGCCCACCCAACTCCCTAACGCCATTATTAATCCGTCCGGCTGTCAAACTAGTCTAGTCGGTTACCCCTCTGTGGGGCAAAGGTAGACGTCAGTCGGCATGGCCTGTGTACCATTCTGTTTCCGTTCCTGACTCTGATTCTTCTGAATCCTCCCCTTGTCGTGTTGAATCACCTTGGGACTGTCTTTTGGCTCACAAACAATAACCTCGGCTAGTTCACCTAGACTTTGCCGTAAACCAACTCCCCACGCACACAAAGGCGAAGAGCTCTAGACCCGGTTTTTGTCAAGGACCGAAAAACAATGCCACCGCTGCCTCTGCCCGCGCTTCCCGAGCCCGCGCACCCAGACGTCGATTCGATGCTGAGCCGCAAGTTTGGCAAGGAGATTGCGAATTATTTCTCCGGTATGTCACTTTGCAATGCGAGCCCCGCTTTCTATATAAAAATTCCGCCTGGAAATATTTTTGGCATTGGTTTGTCTGACAACAGCAACAAGGCTCCCCACTGAACCGTGTTTCCTTTCTCCGCGCCGACCACGCGTTCCTCTCCTCTGCGCTCAAACACCCCTCCACTGCCTTTGTCGTCTTCAACAACCTCGAGCCCCTCCTTAAATCCGCTTCGGAACTCGCCCGCGTGTCCTTTGACCATGTCAAGCCTGTCATTGGGGAAGACCCATTCGAGCGGCCCGAGGAGGATATGATCGCGCAGTATAATTCGGCTTTGTATGTGCCGCAGATCGTCTTTCTGGGCCTGGATGAGAGGAAAGAGGGGTTTGTGTACAAGGAGCATTACAAGGGGCAGCCGTGGTTTGCGGTGGACATCACGCCAAAGGAGAGTGTGAAGGAGGAGGCGGAGAAATTGGTGTCGACGTTGACGAGTGGGGAGTTTGAGTTTGGCAAGGGAATGAGGCAGATGCATTTGGTCGCCGAAGAGGGTACGTCTTTCCAAAAAAAAAACCCGAAGAAACACAACTGTCACCACGCATAATCAAATCCTAGTCTGATACTAACACACTATTGAAAAAAACAGCCGCCATCTACGCAGAAGCCCGACACCTCCTCGACTGGAACGCCCGCAACCCCTTCTGCGCCTCGTGCGGCTACAAAACGCTCTCCGTAAACGCCGGATTCAAACGCACATGCCCCCCCAAGGACATCGCCAGCGCCGTCTCAAACGCCGGCGAGCGTCCCCCCTGCGCAACACGCACCGGCATCTCGAACCTGTGCTTCCCACGCACCGACCCCACCGTCATCATGGCCGTCGTCTCCGCAGACGGGCAACGCATCCTGCTGGGCCGCCAACGCCGCTGGCCAAAGTACTGGTACAGCACGCTAGCCGGCTTCCTCGAGCCCGCCGAGTCGGTCGAAGAAGCGGTGCGCCGCGAGGTCTGGGAGGAATCCGGCATCCACCTCGGCAGAGTGGTTATCCACTCCACCCAGCCCTGGCCGTTCCCCGCAAACCTCATGATTGGCGCGATTGGCCAGGCTGTGCCGACGGGCGAGACGATCCATCTTGGGCACGATGCGGAGTTGGAGGATGCAAAGTGGTTTAGTGCCGAGGAGGTGCGGGAGGCGTTGAGAGTGGGGACGAGCGCGTTGGGAGAGGAGGCTGGGCCCGGGTACAAGGAGGGTGGGCTGAGGTTGCCGCCTCCGACGGCTATTGCGAATCAGCTTATTACTGCCATGGTGAATGGGTTTGCGAGTGGGAAGCCGATGATTTAGTCGTTGATTTGGGACGTGCGGTGTTCAGTTTAGATGAGGAGGGCCGGAGGCGTGGGAGTGAAGATGTCCTTTATTGACTTTACCATGTCGGCTCAAATAAATTACTATAGCAATGCCCAAACATCATTTCAGTATCACTAGTCGTTTTAAAATGGAGCGCCAGGCTAGACCATCACATCTAGAACTTTTTTGCCATGGAAATCACCCTGAATGCAACCAAGAAGAGGAATAACTGCTTTTGCCCCATGCCGCAATCCTTCATGTCCATGAGACGCTGCAAAGACAACAACAAAAGTGCAATGCAGTGTAGTACCACGCCCCCCACCTCCCTCCAATAAGACCTCAAATTGCACATCTTCGACGACTGCTCATTGTGCTTACCATTTCCAAGCTAGAATCTTCAACCTCCGCTTCACAAGATGGAAGACTGGACTGGACTGGACTGGACTAGGTGAGGCGGATGAGCACATATAACTATGGTGGATTTTTTTTGCCACAATACCACCGGCTTGGGATGGAGTGAGGGCGTTTGGTAGGCACTGTGCGTTCTTCTTATGATGGCATCTCAGTATCATGCTCAGTGACTCAACATTCACAACTTTTGCACCAATGCAATCTTTTTTGGGATACGTATGCGACATCCAATTGTAAATACAAGCTATTGAGATCACTATGTCCGTCATTACTTTGATGTCAGCAAAGTGAAGTCCAGTGCAGTTATACACTACTCTGTGTTATACAGCTTAATCCTGGTGGCTCGCAGTAACCCCCCAATACTTGTCTTTGATAGCTACAGACTTACTTCTAGCATTATACAACGACCAAGTCTTCCACTGCGCAATGCTGGTTTTGGAAAACTCGCCATGCGATATATTGGAATGGACGATAATGAAGTGTATGACGATAGCGATAGTGATGACAGTTAGAGAAAATCAGACAGAAGGCCGCTTATATTATTGGTATATAAGTATATATACGTATCCTTATATATGGGTCTAATATGAGACTCTAAAAACCTATTAAGCTGTATCTCTTCTTATTATCTTACTTGACTATACTATTTATCCCTAACTAGGTATCAAGCCCCTAATCCTAAGGAGTTTATAATTATTCGTAGATTTTTTCCCCTGGTAACACTTTAACAACGCTTAATACTATATATGTTATATATATTTAAACGATAGTCACAATTTAGGATTTCAATAAGCTACATATAAGTAGTAGATAGATAGATAAGAAATATAGTAAAGTATTGTTATGGACTAGCCTTAAGGTGGAACTTTGGAGAGCATTGATAATAGTATTGAGTGTCCCTAACCTATATACGACCTGACCTATACCTATACTCATAGCCTATGCAACCTTAGCCTAACTTATAACCATCGCCAGGTACTCCAAACCTATTTACTAGCCTACTCCCTGATAGCATTGTACTGCGCGCCTACACTTTGCCCAAAATCGTAATACTGTTCGCTAACGCCTGGCCTAGCATTCCTTTATTTGCGTTTGTTCCTTGTATCGTAGTCCTTGTCTGATTTGCGTTTGAAGGACGAGGGTCGTTACCAGTAGGATATTTGATCGGGGGTGCATACGGGCCGGTCTACTGAGGCTAGCGGATAGAGGACCATGTCGCTGCCGTCTTGACCTATACAGAATTGGCAGTGATTGACACAGTGTACGCAGACAGAATCGGGCTCGACGAGGTTGCGAAACGAGTTTCTGCCATGACATACCACGCAGGCCTTCTTCTGCTTCTTGGCCTCTTCCAACCAATCATCTCCCTTTCTGACGGTGACAATCCATTTGCGAAGCGCTTGCTGAACTTCATGGGGCAGCTGGGAGAATACAATGAGGTCGTTTCCTACGTTGGCCTTGAGATGTTGGAGGTCGGCAATTGCAGGGCGTTCAAGCGGGGTCGGGGGCATTAGGTAGATCGCGGCCAGGCGTTGTCATCTTAGCTTGGTCATCGGCAAGCATTGGTGTTGTCAGCTCAGCTTTATCGTCGGAGAGCATTTGGGCTGTCATCTCCATTTGATCACCGGGCACTGGTATTGTTGATCTTGACAGAGGCCTTTCGTCCGCTTCGGATTCAGATCGCATGATTCCCGCCATCAACAGCGCTTTGTCGGCCCTCAGCGAAGCAATCTCATGAAACAGTCGACGCATCTGTACCTGAAGCATATCACACCTCCTTTTCTCCTCTTCAAGTTGTGCTTGCAAGGCATGCTTCCCGGTCACAAGGGAATCGGCGCACTCAGCTTCCTTGTCTTCCAGTGACTTGGCATGACTTGACTTCAGCTCCGCAATCATGCCATCCTTCTCCGTGTTGGCCTTCTCTGATTCCTTGAGTTTGTCTTCCGCATGTTTGAGCTGCGCTTTCCGAGACTTTGCTTTGGAAAGGTGGTTGTTCTGCTGTTCTGCCATTAAGTTGAGCATCTCTGTGAGTTCTGGCGAGGCTTTGTTGGCAGCCTCGATCTTGGCATTGCCACTCTGGGAAGTCGCGGATGATGAGGAAGACATGGCTTGTGTGTGGTGACTGGCCGACAAGTTAGTGAGAGTGCGAGTGAATTGGACGTACTGTTTGAATAAAATAGAGCGCTGTGGTGTCACTCGAGGGGGGAAGCAAAGATATCAGAGAAGGATGGTGAGCACAGAGAGATTCTATACCCTGGCGGGGCGTCGAGGAAGTCGCGATGGGAAGCGACGATGGAGGCGGTCTGCACACCAAGGGAGCGGGATAAGCATCGACAGCACCATGGTGCGTTATGGAATCGATGCATTCAGATCAGGGGCCTCTCCTGGTCGTCACGAGGGCCTGCAACACTCAGACATCAGCCACAAACAGCACCTGTAGTCACCAGGCCATGTTCAAGACATTATTGTGCGAGGCCAAAAATACGTCTGAGGCTACTATACGTAACTATGAGTGTGGTTTCCAGTCGTATGACTGTGACGGTAGTGTACAAAAGGTAACACGCTGCAAACAATGCAATCGCTAAATATCAAGTTAATCGCCTCTGAGATGGTCAATTAGCTGGACCAGAACCAGCCACTGCGAGATACGTTCTTGCTGCTTGCTTCGCCTGCATTTGAGGATTGCAGCTGCCACGCCTGCTGAGACCTCGAATTCGTCTCATCGCTTTTCTGCGTGTGGATCGTCTCTGAGCTTTCCTCGCGGCCGTCGGCGAAGCGCTTTTTGAGCACGACCTTGGTGGTTACAAGGCCGTCGGCTGTGACTGTCCGCTCGGTTGTGGTGAGCGTGGACAGTATGGGAGATGTCGATGTCGCGCCACTGGGTTGAGTGAGTGCTGAAGGGAGTGCAGTTGCAGGGACGACTGAGCTTGGCTTGTCGAGTCCTGCGACAAGTTGCTCGTAGGCGTCCATTTCAGTCTCCTCTCCGGCCTGACTACGAGATGAGGCGTGGTTGGCTCTGGGCGACGGCGGCTCATCGTGTTGGTCTTCGTGGTCGTGGCTATACTCATAACTCGGCTCATCATGCGGCTCATTACTGTTGGGACAGTGTCTGCCACTTTCGCCTTCATCCTTCCCGCGCCATGAAACCCCAGCTCCTGCGCTCCCCGCTTCTCTTGGCTGGGCACCTTCCCAGAACGGCGCCCATGGCCGCTCCTGTGCGTCAGTCTTTTCTGTTGACGACTGGCGAGGATCATCCCATGCGGCCCCATCGAAGGCGGCAACCAACTTCTGCACCTCCGACTGCAGGCGCAGTAACATCTCCCATTCCTGGAATTCTCGCGATCGCTCGTTCTCGTCGCTGTCCTGCATGGCTCTGCGCTCGCCATCAAAAGGCTTGGGCACCCCCCAGTCCCACTCTGCTCCCCAGTCTCGGCCTTTCTGGCTGGCCACCCGCTCCACCAATGCCACCTTGTCGTCTCCGATACTGACACCGTTTCTGGTCGCTTCTTGAACAATACTTCGTCTAACCTCTTCGGCCTTTCTCTCCAACTCCAGCAGCATATCGCTGTGTCTCAGCACCGCCTGGACGTCGCCCTCGCGGAACAGCTCGCGACCCTGGCGGCGCAACTCTGCCGTCTCCGCCTCGAGCTCGTGCAGCTTGTCGCACTGTCTCTCGTCGGCCTTCCCAAAGAGGCACTGCTCGCGCGCCTGATGCGCATGGTTGTAGTTGGCAATGGTGGCGGGCAGCGTGAAGACGGTGTTGAGCAGGGATGAGACGTGCGAGTCGGCAAAGCGGCGAAAGGCAATGAAGGGGTTGTCTTCGGGGCGCCCTAGATCCCGTCGCGGGCTGCGATCGTCGTTGTTGGCCATGGTGTTGATCGTCTGCGGTTGGGCTGAGGGCTGGCGTGGGGAAGGGGGACGGGTCGGGATGGAGTTAGGTGGAAGTTCGGGCTTAACGATTCAGCACTAATGTGCACGTGTGGAGAACGGCACCTGGCCAGCCACATGTGCACTGCCGAACATGTCATGTGACCCAAAACATCCATCATCGTCCACTGCGCCTTGCCCTTCAGCCTCGCACATCTCGAGCCACCTCGACAGTCAGCAGGCACTCGAGCAACCAATACATGGGCGCCAATCACACGCCTAGTCGCTGTCCATTTAGCATGTCGACACTCACCGTATCAAGCGGCAGGATCTGCCTAATCCAACGCAGGCAACCACTAGCGAGATCTCTAGATCACCACCTCCACCTCAATCCTCGCTAAACAAAACAACCATAGTAGAGTGCATAATGCATGGCCACCATGAGAATGTGACTTCGGGTACTGGACACAAGTGCTCCGTCTGCATCCACCTACGTCGTGACAAGACGCGGCATAGTGCCTTGCATCTATCGCATAGCCTTGGCCCTTTGGCTGTTGGACAGAGGTTATTTGGCCTTGGGCACCACGTACGTCACCCGCACACGGAGCCTCACTCCCCTCCTCCGCCTCGCATGAGTCGCGCAATCTCAGGCTGGACCCTCTGATCAGCGCATGGCCGCTACCAACCCTGAAGAGATCCCGATTCGCCCTGTGCAGCCAAGGAGCCAAGTCCATGGCACGGGGCGATTAAACAACATTGGAACTCGAGTGCAACGAAACAACGAAGTGGGGATTGCAACAAAGAGCCCCAATGTTTGAGCTGCTTGCCCGGTACCCAAACAAACACACGCATTGCACATGATATACAATCCGTTCTCGTCAGCCCCACCCTACAACGACGGGGTCTGCGTCAAAGGGAGGCGAAGCAACGACTAAAACAGGTCATTCGGTCCTTCAAGTCTTGACAGCTCTTGGTGTACGCGACGACTTGGAAATTGCTTGTGGATGAGTGATCAGATTGCCAAGTAACATACAGCCACCGGAGTCGGGGAGCATCCGGACGTCACTTTGTAACACAGAGTTTGGCTTGGGGTATAAATCTTGCTCAATTTTCCGCTGTCTTCTTCATTACAACTCTCGGCCACTCATCCATTCCAACAGTCTTCAAAGCATCCTCTCAGCTTTATCCCAGGTCCTGTTCATACTGCACAGTTAGCTGGACATTAAAATCAAACACTTTTGATCTGATCCTCTCCACACCCAAGACTCTCCACTCCGAGATCCTCACTATCTCTCCACTTGAACGACTCCATCGCCATCAGCAAATCACCCATTCTCACCATGCGTCTCTCCATCGTCGTCGCAACCCTACTCGCCAGCGTCGCAGTAGCCATGCCAGACCCATTGCCTCAAGGCTATGATGGCCCCTGCTCCAAGAACGACTGCGGAGTCACCCACAGCAAATGCCGATTAATGTGTGTCGGGTGGCCTCACACGGATCAATCATTGAGAAAGGGCTGCGTTTGCTACAATGGTTAAATGTGCTTAATCCTCGTTCTAAATCAGGTTCGTACCAAGCTGCAACTTTCTTCGACATAAACTCACAAACCAACACAGGCATTGCGGCATTTTGAAGCGGACTCGTGGCGTGTGTGTGTGCGTGTGTTGTACAACGGTGGATAGAAATTCTATACTTCTTGGCAAAATCCAGTGGATTTATTCTATCTAATTCATAAAACCGGCCATTATTAGAACATGATGGTTGTCTTTTGCACGTCGATTCAGCACTCCTGACAACATGAAGCATTGAATTGTAGCCGTCCTACTTGCCCAATGAAGCATTTGAATTGAAAGACGTTTCTTACTTGCCCCAACGAAGCACTTGAATCAAAGACATTTGACACGCCCGAAAGAACCAACCCCCTTTTCATTTCCCAGTCACATATCTTCGGTCGGGCATAAAGAAAATCAAAAACAAGAAACAGCAGAAGGTGATTATCACGTCAGCCTTGGTCAAGGATCATGAGGCATGATTCTAGTCCTGTACACGGGCTTGGACCTCAGGGTATTTTACAAACTCACAGTACGCACTAGAGCGTAGTTTCTAGTTATCGCACACATACCAAGTTAGCACCACCACATACAAGTTCCCTTCCCTTTTACTCCCCCATCCCCCCTACTAACCATGTTAAAAGTGCGACAAAAAAAAGTCATTTGTTGTCCACTACAAGCAGCAATGGCAAGGCTTAGCTGCGGTCCACATGGTCGGCCATAAGCCTTCGGCTTGGCAGGGTTGGGGTTGGGGTTGGGGTCGGGCCTACTGTTTTGCGCTGGGGGATGCGGATGTAAGATGGAATGGCGCGATGGATAGTTTTGCCAAAGTTTTGCCATATGGAGTACATGTGTAGTCGATGTTTTGTTGGAAGGTGTATTGGTATTGTGTATGTAGTGTCGTTTACTACGTATGTAAAAGAGGCGAGTTTGTTGCGTGTAAATCGTGCAAGTTGGGCGTGTTATTAGTACGGTAGTAACTTTCCCAAGTCAACTGCAGCTATAGCTTTTTTTCCTTTTTCGTCCGACCCTCCAGCCTTGCGGCAGTGAAACTCGGTAGGTAGTCCACAGCTGTGTCTCGCGCATGGAACCCAGCGTTTCGTATCTGTCTATTCCGCCCCCCAATCACAGCAATGCACTCTGCCTAGCGGTATTAGACATTGTACCGTATGTACGTGGATAACATACCAACGGAGTTGACGTGTTCCAGTTCAGCAAAAAAAAAAGGGCCTACTAGCCGTAATTCTCCGCGTAATCGCACCGCGTAAAAAGGTCCGAAAAGGCTTAAAATACCTCCTGAGAAACGCTTAACTAGCTGGGTAAGGACTTAGCTCATTCAGCCCCAACATGCAGGCGATTCATTCTCTGCTCCACAGTTGTCGCCAGCCTCGGGCGCAAGGCATTCATCTCGTCAAATTAGAAACAATGTACTTTCGCGACGCAGGTGGGAGAGGCGTATCAATATCGGACAATTAGTGGCGCATGATGTGGAAGGCATAAGTGTGCCAGCTGACGGGACAGGGTTCGGCTGTTGTTTATTTCCTTTTAGCCGTTTGCTTCTGCCCATACAGTGTACATGCCAAGCAGGACAAGAAGCAGCCGCCGGAAGCTTCATTTAGATTACCATGTGTTCTGTTTCCAGCGCGAGATGGGATGCTCGTAGAATGGCATTGGTCGTTTACACAGTGGTGCTGTGGCGTCAGATGGATTTCCAGTCTTCATCCAATTGCTGGAGACGTGGTGAAATAGGGTGGGGCGCATCTTGCCCGACATGGCCTCTGGATATACAGTATAACGAGCCTTTCATTATTGTATGTTGAAGCGATGATGCCGATGGGGTATAAGAAGCGTGCTTCGCGTGGAGAAAACGATATCCGACATAGTTCGTTTCTCACGGTCAGTACAACTCACCATGAAACTCTCCCTTGCTACCCTTCTTTCCGCCACTGCGCTGGTCTCTGCTGCGCCCTTTGCCGGCCCAGAGCCTGTATTAGATGAGCGCCAGGCTGCGCAGAGCATCCACGATGCCATGGTCAAGAAGGGCAGGAAGTACTTTGGTACCTGCACGGATCCAGGCCGTTTAGGAGCAGGCTCCAACGCCGCCATCATTAAAGCCAACTTCGGTGCCATCACCCCGGAAAACAGGTGAGCGTGCACAGGACCCTGGAGCGGCGTGGAATGTGAGCTGATACAGGGCAGCTTGAAATGGGATGCCACCGAGTCCTCGAAGGGCAACTTCAACTTCGGCCAGGCGGACCAGACGCTCAAATTTGCAACAGACAACAAGAAACTGATCCGCGGTCACACCACCGTCTGGCACTCTCAGCTCCCAAGCTGGGTGTCGTCAATCAGAGATAAGGCTACCTTGACCTCTGTCATGCAGAACCACATCACCACCTTGATGGGACGCTACAAGGGCCAGGTCTACGCATGGGACGTTATCAACGAGATGTTCGAGGGTACGTAACGCTCCTCATGCGACAAGGAGTGCAGGCGACGGGGCTGACGAGTTGTTAGAGAATGGCAATTTCCGCTCGAGTGTCTTCTACAACGTCCTCGGCGAGTCATTTGTCCGGATTGCCTTTGAAACGGCAAGAAAGGCCGACCCTGACGCGAAGTTGTACATCAACGACTACAAGTAAGCTTGCATTTCCGACCCAAGTGCAATCTGACAGCCATTAGCCTCGACACGGCATCGTACGCAAAGACGCAGGCCATGGTCCGTAACGTCAAGAACTGGATCTCCCAGGGCATCCCCATTGACGGGATTGGGTCTCAGGGCCACTTGACGTCGGGCCAGGGTGCCAACGCGCCTGCTGCCATGGCTGCTCTCTGCGCTGCTGCCCCCGAGTGCGCGCTGACTGAGGTGGATATTCAAAACGCGCAGGCGTCTGACTGGACGAATGTTGTAAAGGCTTGCTTGAACCAGGCAAACTGCGTTGGTATCACCGTGTGGGGCGTTCGTGACAGTGACTCTTGGAGACCACAGGGAAACCCATTGCTGTTTGATAGCAGCTACAAGGCTAAGTCTGCGTACGACACCGTCCTGGCGGCTCTGCAGTAGACGCTGAGAATGGGAGAAAATTCTTGTAAATAGGTTCCGCGTTGTCTTGAGATATATGACGTATATAAAACGGGGAAATACAATGTTGGATGAGATGTCGCTCGGCCAGTATACTAACGGTAGTCCTCTTGCTGTTCTCGTTATATCTTTCTCGCCTTGATAATGTCCATGCTGGCGCTGGCATGGTAGCTTGATGGTGGTGAGCACTGCTTGATAGCCACTTTCGTTCAAGAAATATCGGGATATCATACTGCACAGACCTAATTCATAACTTTGTTCTAGAATGAAATTCTGGGCCAAGGATAGGACATTATTGACTCATTCTCTCCAAGTTAAGCGTCCTCAGATACGGAACCGCTGTACCCCTGCAAGCGCGACACGAAAGCACGTGATACATCATAACAGACCCCGATGCAGCTAGCGTATCTCAGCACTCCGCCTTAATCGCGTCCTCCAACGTGACCACCACCACCAACAAAGTCCCCGAATCCTGTGTGATTTCTTTCTCCAAAAACAAAATCACATCATGGAACAAAGCGACCCGTGACCCACCTGGCATTGTCTCCGTCTTCAAACGGTACATTGTCATTTTCTCAACCCACATCAACACCCACACTCCCATCCACCCTGTCACTGCCCCTCCCCCCTCACAAAACAAGCCATGCGGGAAATCACCGTATCATCCAGCACGCCCATGCCAAACGGCTACGGCTTCCTGCCAAAAGGCATAGCCTACAAGACCCTGCACTGTCGCAAGCTCACGCGCGAAGCACGGCGGACGTTGTACATTGTCCTTGACAACAAGAAGAAGCAGAAGAACAAGCAAATTGGAATCCGCGTCCCCACACGCATACTCCAGCGCGTGCATGCGCAAGCTAAACAGACACTTTCTAAGCGCCGCGACGCCGTTGCCAAGCGCGATGCTGCTAGCCTTGGCAAGGCGGATGCTGAGATGCGGCGGCAGTTTGCGGGGATGCCGGGGGTGGAGCGGGATCGTGTGCTTGGGCATGGGTTTTTGAAGGCGTCAGGGCGAGTGGGGAGGGCGGGCGTGATGCCGTTGGAGGAGAGGGTGAGGCGCGCGGTTGTGGCGCATGTAAGGCATACGCATACGGATTATGAGGGGCTGCTTGGGAAGGGGGTTGGGAGAGTTGAGGCGAGGCAGGCGACTGGGAAGGCGGTGGGGAGGGTGTTGGAACGCTGGGGGAGGGGAGTGGGTACGGTCTAGTACGAGGGTTGGATTGGTGGTGGTATTCGGATGAGAAGGCATGAGGGAAGTAATGCATCATCTCTTTCAACCTCAACACTACATGTCACCGCCACGCACATCAACAATCTCACTCGTCGGAACAATATACGGCTCCAACCCCTCCCTCGCCTTACTCGCCTGCTCAAACGCATACGCCAGCCCAATCAGCGTCGTCTCCGACCACCTCGCGCCCAGAAAACTAATTCCAAACCTGTCCTCCAAGTCAGCGAACCACACACATACATAAATATACATATGTATATATTATATATCGAACTTGCCAAAAGAAAGAGACTAGAAATACTCACGGTACACCAGGCCCCACCACCACCAACCCTCTCTCACTCCTCACCACCGGCGTCCCAACCGGATACGCACCCAACGGGAGCGCCACAACCGGCGATCCCACGCCCGCCGCCCAATGCGGAGCGAATTCCGACGGCAAGACAACAGCGTCGAGGTCATCGCGTTGCAGGGCGCCAAGGACACCGCCTTCAGTGCCATAAGCCAAATTCTGCAGGTATGCGGGCCAGAAACGGGGATCTGTATTATTCCAGCCTTGCTGGAGTGCCGCGTCCCAGAGCCCAGTGTCGCGGTCGGGATAAGCTTCTTGCGGGTGGCGCTGTGTGAAGGCGCGCAGGTCGGCGAGGGAGCGCAGGTGGTGCGGGTTGCTGGACAGCTGGGCGAAGTAGGATGCTAGGTTTGCGGTGTAGTCTGCGAATGTGAGGGATGAGGGGATGGGAGAGGCGAGGTAGGGTTCTGCGAGGGGAAAGGTGGTGGGGATAACTTTTGCGCCGTGGGCGCGGAGGAGGGCGAGGGCGGTTGAGAAGGCGGAGAGGATGGGGGCGGAGGTGTTGGTGGCGAGGAGGGAGAGGACGTTGTGGGGGACGCCGATGCGGGAGTTGTTGAGGGAGGAGGCGCTACATGCGGAGATGTAGTTTGGGATTTTGGACGGCATGGCGGAGGTGTAGTTGTCGTGGGGGTCTCTGCCGACAATGGCTTGTAGGATGTAGGCGGCGTCTTTGACGGTTCTGGCCATGGGTCCTATGGTGTCTGATCGCTCACTGACGGGTATGACCATGTATCTTGATGTCAGACCAACAGCTGTGCTGCGTTAGTCGGTGGCCACTGTGAGAATCGGTGAGATGTACTGGGTTTGATGGCGACGATGTTGTTGTACGAGGCAGGAAGCACAAGTGAGCCGTCCGTCTCTGTTCCCAAGCTACCCAGGCTCAAACCAAGGCTGTGGTAGTTAGTATCGAAAATGGGCCAAATAACATTTCCAAGACTTACGCAGTGGCTACTGCACTTCCGCTTGAGCTCCCCGATGCATCGCCCTGCAAGACATACGGACTGGTGACTTGGCCGCCCCGAGCAGACCATCCGTTGCTCGAATTAAACGACCTAATATTTGCCCACTCGGAGACAGCAGTCTTGCCGAGTATGATTGCACCGGCGTCTCTCAGCTTCTGCACAACAGTCGCATCATGAGGTACTCGGGCTCCAAGAAGCGCATACGAGCCGGCTGGAATGGATCAATATTAACTGGGAGCATCGAGAAGGATTCATCACCTGTCGTATTCATCTTATCGCCTGTCCCAATGAGGTCCTTGATAAGCAGAGGTATTCCATGCAGTGGACTGTTTTCTCTTAGTATCTCAAGATCAAGAGATATTTGCGACTAACCCACGACTCTTGCCTCGAGCCAGCTCTTCGTCCAGCGTGGACGCGATACTGAGAGCATCAGGATTGAGCTCGAGGACAGGTCTCAACGCATCATTGACTTCATTTATACGAGCAATATATGCCTTTTACTCCTGTCAGCATGTTCAAAGTCTGGTGGAATCATAGGTGTAGACGCGAATATCAACACTCCCACAACCAGAAACGTACCGCAACGAGATCCCGGCTTGAAAAGGCCCCACGAGCCAGACCGCTCGCTAGCTGGTCAATAGTCGCATCAATCAGCAAAGGAACGCCGGGCTCTTTAAAGCATTAGCATTTGATTTCCTAAACTGCTACTGCTACGAACCAGTAGGAGATACCGCAGCACAACAAGGCCATTGAACTACCAAGACCAAAAGCAAAACGAGACGTGACACAAGCGTCGTCATATCTCAACGTAGATTTTGTATCAAGACAGAACAGCGGCGGGGAGCTGATACAAGCGTAGTCGGTGCTGAGGTCAGGCTCGGAATACAAGTTGGGAGGGGGTTGGGGAGAGTTGCACCGAGTGCTTCAATCAACTGTTTTCTTCTGTACCACGTAACTACCACGTACCTAGGTATCAAGGAGAGATATATACCATTTTGACCGATTACGTCATGTTCGCCAGCAGAAAGCTTCCTAACCTCAAAGTGGAAAGTCGCGACACCTGCCAGCTGGGCGTGCACAGCTCGCTAAAAACAAAAAACAAAATGCAATGGAAGGATGCGGGTGTCTGAGTTGTCTTGGGTGCTCGGCCTGCAGGGAGACCTGACCTAAGCCGCAAAGGGGTTGAGGCTTGCGCAGTGGTAGTGGCTCCACTACTGAACATTCGACCAAACAAGAAGAAGGCAGAGGGGGAAGCAAAAGAAAAGTAAATTGAATATGGACATGAACCACTCACACCACCAACTCGTTTGATGTGAGGTTGCCTGGGCTAATCCTAGCTCATCCTAGACTCCACGCTATGCTTGCTTCGTCGTCCCTTAACGCCGTGTGATGCCTCCCGTTGAGATGATGCTCTTTGCTCGCCTTTCTCCATGTCTAGAACATGCAAATGTATCCAAAGAAAACCCCAATTCTCTATGCCGTGACCAACAGACTACCCCTCATCCGAATCCACAAGCATGCTCTCCCCGAACGCACTTTCATCCTCGCTCTGCACCCCCCTCCTCCGTCTCCCCCTGCGCCCAGCCACGCGATTCGTCTCAATCTCTTTCAGCTTGCCATGCATCCTGCGCTCCAACTCCTCAATCTCCTCCTCTTCTCTCTCCCCCAACATGCCCGACCCCCTTAGCTCTTCCTCTACGCCCCCAATCTGCAAGCCCCACCCACTCTCGGCCTCGTTGACCGCAAGCGCGCGAACAAGCATGTCTGTCGCCATGGCGTCCTGCGGCGACACGGTGAGTGCCTCGTGAAAGACGACGACTGCTTCAAAGACACGGCCGAGTTCCAGGAGAACGATTCCCTTGGCGGTAAAGACTGCGGCATCTTTGAGGCCGTGGCGGAGGACAGTGTCAAACATGGCTAGTGCTTCTTCGAATTCGCCTGCCTTGCGGAGGGCGTGGCCGAGGTTAATTTTCATGGGCAGTGCGACGTCTGGGTCTGCGTCGTTGGAGGCGGAGATGGCGAGCGCACGACGGAAGAAGGCGATGCTATCGGGAAGCTGGAGGTCGTGGTAGTATACTACACCCAGCTCGTTGAGGAGCAAGGGGTCAGAGGCGCAGAGCCCGTAGGCTGTTTTGAAGTACTCTCTCGACAGGGCCAGATTGTTCAGCTGGAGGTTCTGCATGCCGAGGAACAGCTGGGGGAGGTGGGTTCCCTGGAACAAGCGTGCTGCGGTACTATATGCAGAAATGGCTTGGTCGTGTTCGCCTTCAGCGGCAAAGGTGTGGGCGAAGCCAATCCAGGCAGGGCCAAAGTGCGGGTCCATCATGGACGACTTTGAAAAGTAGCGGCGGGCCTCTGCAATCTTGCCAATGCAGAGGTAGTAGGCGCCGACGGCGAGCCAGGAGCAGGGTTCACTGGGATGGGATTCGGTAAGATGGTGGGACAGCATGTAGAGGGTGT
This sequence comes from Plenodomus biglobosus, assembly GCA_022343325.1. NCBI lineage: Eukaryota > Fungi > Ascomycota > Dothideomycetes > Pleosporales > Leptosphaeriaceae > Plenodomus > Plenodomus biglobosus. The sequence continues at coordinate 751,828 of JACTNT010000004.1, forward strand.
TCTTCTCACCGAGTTCGTGCAGCGAGGCGATGTGGATGGGCATGATGGCGAAGTTGTACTGGTCGTCGGCGAGAACGGCGGCGGTGAGGGCGAGGGCGTCGCGGAAGCGGCAGAGGGTGAACATGAGGTCGGCCTTGGCGAGCATGATGTCGGCGTTGTTGGCGAGGTTGTAGTGGGTGGTGAGCGTCTCCGTGGCGGCGGCAAAGGCGTCTGGGTTGGTGTACTTTGAGAGGCGGGTGGTGTAGAAGGTCTTTGTGAAGTGGGCGGCCTCTTGCGACAGCGAGGCGTTGTTGGCGACGTTGACCATGTCGAAGTCGAGGGATTCGAGGAAGAGCCACTCCTCGGCGGGCGACATGAGGCTGTTGCGCATGAGGGCGTCAAAGGCCTCGTAGTTTTGCACGTCAATCTGCACGGCGGCCTTGTAGCACTCTTTGGCGCGGTCGAACGAGTTGAGCTTGGCGTAGCAGGTGCCGCGCAGGAAGCACATGCCGGCCTCGGACTTGAGGTTGGCCGCGTCCTCGCCGTCGCGCTCCTCGCTCGTGGGCACGCGGTCGGAGCGCAGGCCCGTCTTGTGGCGGCTGTGGACGTCGACATGGCGCAGCTTGGTGCGGGCGCTGCCGGGGGCCGAGATGAGGTGCGTGGGGTTCTTGTCGCCCAGGATGCGCAGGGCGTCGTCGACCTTGCCCTGCTTGACGTAGCAGTGGGCGGCCAGGTAGCGGCTCTGCGCCGTCCGCTCGACGAGGTTGTGCTTGGTGAGGAGGCGGCGGGCAGCGTCGTAGTTGCCCGTGGTGAAGTGCACCTGGGCCAGCCAGAAGGCGTCTTGCTCGTCGCCCGTCATGGCCAGCGCCTTGTCGGCGAATGCAATGGCTGCGTCATACTGGTGGCGGTTGAGGGCGTCCTGCCGCCACTCGCGCAGAAACGCTTGCATGGCGGTGTGGTGGTATGGTGGTGTGGTGGTAGTGGTGGTGGTGAAGCGGGCATGCGACTGGGTGTGGGGGGTAGTGTGGGGGTAAGGAGGGGATAAAAATATAGGGCGTGGCTAAGAGATGGATAGGTAGTAGGTAGGTAGGTAGGAAGCTGGTCAGATATTGCTGTTTGGGCCGTCGCTGCGTAGATAAATTCTGTGTTGTCGCCTGTGTCAGTCGCGCTGGTTATTGATTTGGGCCTATCGCGCCAGCCTGACGCGAAAGCACATGTTTGGCGGGGTCTCGTCTAGCCATTTTTAGACTAGACCATCGTATTGTAACGGCCGCTGGCTGACTCAGCTGAAATTCTCGCCGCACCGCGAACCTCCGTCACGCCGACCTTGACCTTGCGTCTCCATCTATCGCCATCCTTCACAATCCCATCTGCAGCCTGCAGTCCTCACCAAACACCCACACCCGACTCCTGTTCAACGACTACACCCCACCTACAACCCATCATCTAATCATCACTCACCATGTCCGAACGCAAGGTCTCCTCAAAGTACTACCCCCCCGACTTCGATCCCTCCAAAATCACCCGTCAACGCGGCCCCAAAAATGCCGGCCCCAAGCTCATGACCGTCCGCCTCATGGCACCCTTCTCCATGAAATGCACACACTGTGGCGAATTCATCTACAAAGGCCGCAAGTTCAACGCCCGCAAAGAAACCACCGACGAGAAATACTACGCCATCGCCATCTTCCGCTTCTACATACGCTGCACCCGCTGCTCGGGCGAGATTACCTTCAAAACAGACCCAAAGAACATGGACTACGAGTGCGAGCGCGGCGCCAAACGCAACTTTGAGCCCTGGCGCGAGGCCAAGCTGAACGAGGAGACGGAGGAGGAGAGGCTGGACCGGATAGAGAGGGAGGAGGCGGAGCGCGATGCCATGAAGGAGCTCGAGACCAAGGTCCTGGATGCGAAGACCGAGATGGCCATTGCAGATGCCCTAGACGAAATTCGCTCGCGGAATGCGCGCCTGGAAAAGGTGGACAAGGATGGCACGACGGCGCATGTCGGACCAGATCCTGTAGACGACCGCAGACAACGACAGGAAGAGGAGGATGCTGAGGCGGCCAGGCAGGCGTTTGCGAATCGCAGCATGCCCGATATCGCCGAGGAGGTCGTGGAAGAAGACGTGGCCCACGTGCCGACAGAGGTACCGGTGCTGACGACATTCACCAAGAAACCAAAGGAGAAGAAAGACTTCAGTGCTGCGCTGGGAATCAAAAGGAAAGCGGCTGCACCTCCGCCTGGGCCGGTGAAAAAGGTCAACGGCCCAGCACCGCCGTCCAAGTTGTCGTCCATGCTGGTGGCGGGCTACGATAGCGATGACGACTGAACGGCGAGAGTACAAATCTGCTACTTACATACATTGCATTCACGGCGTACTGCGGTACTAGTTCGAGATACCAATTGAGATACCCATTGAGATACCAACTGAGATACCGACCAAGCGATAGTGTTGACCGTAGTGAATAAGACACACGCCTTCAAGCATTGACCTTCACCTGGCACTCAGCGCACCAGCAATGACGCATCATCTCCCCACCGGGATCTCACCGCATCATCAATCGATGCCCCGTCTCCATGGGCCTTCTGCCTCCTCGACTTCACACCGAGTTTCCTGGCTTTGCTGCGACGAACTATTCCACTTCGCCATATACACATCCATCGACATGAAACTTCTCGCCCTTCTTGCTTCTCTCACTACTCTCACTCTCTCCCTTCGTCTCAACTCCCCTACCTCCCTCCACACGAGCGCTCTCCTTCCCCGCTCCCCACCATCGGAAACCCCACCCCCGGACTCACCTCCAGACAGCTACGTCGACCCAGACGACGCCCTATGGCTCCGCGCCCACTGCCGAGGCACTCTCCTCCTACGCGCCATGACGCTCTCCGAAGACGAATCCTCTGCCCTGCTCTCCTGGCCCTATACCCAGAGCCCCTTTGACGGCGACCTCAAGGCTGAACTCAGAACCTGGGGATATTTAGATGATGACACGGTCCACGAGCAGAGCGACGCGCAGTGTGATTTCGACTCTTGGCATCATGTGAACCGCGCATTCGCTGCGTTAAGTGTGGATACGAGGAGCAAGGGCATGGGAGGGGAGAATCACTGTTTCTTTGTGAGGCATGCGGATGGGCCGGCTGTAATCAAGGGCCAGGATGGAACAGTGGGGCCGCCAGAGGAGCAGAGGTATATTGTTGATGGAAAGACTTATAAGATCACAAACGCATACTCGCGCATCGGCATCAACCGCAAAGCCGGCATCGTATACTTTCTCCACCGTAAGTCTCCCGAACACGCTGCCGCGGAGCTCTGGGGCCTCGATCCGGATACGACGCCTGATGCTGCTGAACTCCCCAAGATACGCGCGAGTTCTGATTTGGCATGGGGACTGTGGAATCGCGTGCCCGGTGAGGATGTCAAACACATCACCATGTTCATGGCTTTTGGAATTGTGAATGACGACACGGCGAGTGTGATTATTCCACGGGCGCTACAAGCGGCGGGGGTGGACGAGGTGGACAAGTGGCCTGGCACTGATTTCGTGGTTGGGGAGGGTGGAGCAGAGATGGAGGAAGCTACTATGGCACTCATTGGTACTTTATTTACGACCTCCATACAATTCAACGCCACAGGCCTGAAACCAAAGATTCAAACAGTGCTGACCATTTACGTTATGCAGGATCCCCAAACGGTCTTGGAGCAGGATATTTCCTCCTCCAGCACAAAAGGCAGCTTGGCGGCGCAAAGTCCATCCGCAAGGTCAAGGTGTTCAAGGGCGACGACGAGTTTGATTCCGAGGATCCAAACATCGTCTTCTATGTTGATGCTGCTCCTCCCTCTATGAAACGGGCAGAAGAACCAAGCGGAGGGCCGGAACCCGACAAGCCGGTGCTCAACGATGAAGTGCACTGGGAGGATGGTTGGAGCGAGGCAAAGATCGTAAAGAGGGGCAATGATGGAAAAGTAGAGAATAGAGAACTGTTTGGACGGTAAAGATGTAGGAACATCGCCCGCAACACGCTATGGCGAAAGAATAGAACAGTTTGATTGGGCATACTGTATTGTTAAACTGCATAAGAGTAAAAACAAGATAATACCCCTCAAATCAAAAATCCCCACCCAACCACAGAGTTGACACTTGACCTCCATTTCATTCCACACCACCACCAACCATACCATCGGCAACCCCAATCAAGTATTCCGCACCATGACCACTTACCAAAAAAACCGAAGCTACCGTAGAGTAGTTCTGCCAAAGCGCATCGCGGAACCCCCCAAATTAGGGAAAGTTTACCGAACCCCGCATATACACATGTACAGTATGTACAGGTGCCTGGCACCACACAAGCAGACCCCTCCACGGTTTCTATATACATATACTACACTACATTCCACAAAAGTGAATCGCCATGTAACGAACCAGGAGTCCCACGTACACCAAGACTTTTGTATATGGCTGGTAACGAGAATGAAGGCGCTGCGTTGGGGGGAGAGCGGGGTCAAGATGTACCAGGGGTGATGAGGGGGTTGCAGTGAGTTGCCATACATCAAATCATCTTTTTAATTCCAGGCTCTGTTTAATTTCCAATTTCAATTCTATTTTTCAAACTGTGTAGGCTAATCCCCGTTGCCGAGCCCAGATACTCCGGGCCCGAGCAGTTTGCAGTGCAAATACTCCCTGTGCCGGTCCTCGGCGACGCAGACGTCCTCGTACGTAAACCCCGTATACTATGGATCTGGATTTGCGGGGGGGGGACTCTCGAGGATGGAAAATGTCTGAGTGTGCGATAGGTACGCATATCGGCGTGTGGAGTGTGCGGGACGGTATGTTGCTAGTTTCAGACTTGGGGGCGGCTTATGTTGTATAACTACGGTGTTGCATTATGGTGTGGTGTGTTGTGCTAATGGTGGAGGCAGGATCTACACTACCATAAAGGGGAGTTTCTGGCAAAGGTTGGTGGATGTCCATGGTGGGATTTGCCTGATGACTGACGATTTGAGCAAAACAAGTGGCCTTTGATACCAGGTCTTTGGTCATCACTGACTTGCCGACTTCCAGCCACTGACGGATTCAGGCCACGAGGCAGTCGGGACAATCGCCGCGATTGGAAAAGACGTGCGCAATGTCTCGATTGGTGAGCGTGTGGTTGCAGATCCCATGCAGCCATGTCTTGCCTGCTTCTATTGCAAACGGCGGAAATCGTTGCTATGTGAGAATCTGACAGCGTTTGGGGGAAACGTACCGGGTGGGTTTGCCGCGTATTGTCGATACCCTGCGCGTCTTGTGCATGGGATTGGCAATCTGCCAGCCCTCGAAGCCGTGCTAATTGAGGCTACTGCATGTGCGGCCCATGGCATTGAACGGATGCAAATTGAAGTCGGGAGCCGCGTGCTGTTGTTTGGATGTGGTCCAACGGGCATGCTGTTGGCTCAGTTGATACGAATGAATGGGGGTGCTCACGTTCGTCTCATCTAAACAGAACAGAATGCCTCACTCACTAAAATTCCAACAGATAACCATCGCATCCAAACCTGGGCCCAAACTCGACCTCGCCAAAACCCTCAGTCTCGCCGACCACTACATTACAATCTCAGACGACCAGCCCCACACCGCCATGCAGACTCTGCAAACCGCAAACCCCCACGGCTTCGACATCGTCGTTGAAGCAACCGGCGCCCCCAGCGTGCTCGAGCGCGCCATCGAGTTTGTCCGCAAAGGCGGCAAGCTCGTCGTCTATGGCGTCTACGGCCAAGACGCCAAGATATCATGGTCACCGTTTTGCATCTGGGAAAAGGAAATCACGATACTGGCGAGCTTCTGCAGCATGGGGCATATTCCGCAGGTGCTCGAGTATGTCAAGGCGGGGAGGCTGAAGCTGGGGGGCATCGTGGACAAGACGTATCGGGTTGAGGAGTGGGCTGAGTGTTTGGAAGCGGTGAGGAAGCAGGAGGTTGTCAAGGCGGCTATTGTGTTTGATTGGCATGATTAGCTAGGAGATAAGTACTTGATGACTACTGGTGTGTCGATCGATGTGTTCAGTTATCTCGAAATGGCTTGCATCCCCTTTTACTCGGTTTGATAAGCACCTCCTCAGCAGTTCAACGGTAATCAGGAACCCTTAGTCTTTTACCTTGGTTTCAGGCGTCCAGGCTTCCTTTCGTCGCCGATACTCTATAGGCGTTGGCCGTGGCACCTGGAATCGGACGACGCACATTGTCTTTGGCTTCTCCGGCAGAAGCTTGAAATCATAATTGAGCAGCAGATACGCAAAGATCATCTTCAGCTCATGCGTGACGAAGAAGCGTCCCGGGCTATTTAGTCTCAGTACCTGCGCCCAAGTTATGCTGTGGCACTCACCATGCATGTCTTCCATGTCCAAACGGAAGATGATGAACAGCCGTAGTAACAACACCTGTTTGCTTTAGCTTGAGTGCATCGACGTTGCCCTTTTCCTCGGCACTCATCGCCTCGTACTCCTCTCGCGGGCGCGAGAACCGAAACGCGTCGAACTGGTCGGGTTTGTCGTAGATGTCTTCGTCGCCTGCGAGGGCGGTCCATGGACACGAAAGCAGTGTTCCATACGGGACGTGGACTCCTTCGGGCGTGGTGATGCCTTCTGGGGCGATGACCTTGCGGTGCACGAATGTCAGTGCTATGGGCGAGAGACGCTGGGATTCGCGGATAGCCGAGTCGATGCGGTGCATGTTGTTGAGGCCTTGTTTCGTCCACCCGCCTTCTTGCTGCAGAACGCGGTGTGCTTCTTCGCGCAGGCTCTCGATCACGCTGACGTCGGAGCTGAGGATGCATGTCATTGCTTCCAAGGCGGTCAGGGCAGTCGTGTGGATGGACGCAAAGTTGATGGGTAAGATGCGCTTGGCTATGCGATCAGGCTGGGCTTCGTCGACGCGGCCCTCCGCCATGGCGGTACGGTAGCTCCAGGTGATGAAGTCGTTGGGCGGGCTCCAAGTTGCGTATTCAGGGTCGCCCGCTGCCTTTTTCTCAATGTCTGCAATGCGCTTCTTGATCATGGGGAGTGTGAACTTGGACGACTGACGGTAATGCCACCGACCTGGTAGACTTAGCAAGGGGCCCACGATCCAACTCAGCGCCTTTGGCATCAAGCCCAGCACAGCCTGGTTCCGTATCACGTCTTCAGTGAAGCCCAGAACAGCGTCCAAGTATGCGCGCTCTCGACACAACGGCTGGCCCACAAGCATGCGGTTCGTAAGGACGGGAATCATTTTCATAAACGACTCTAGCGGCTCCAGTTTCCTCCAGTTCTCTGTATCCGCACCATATACTTCTGTAACCGCGAACGGCACTTCCTCCTCGAGCTCCGGTATAATGGCATTGAGGTTGCGGACCAGGTTCTTGTGAATCACACGCTCATGGTACGGATCCTTTACAATAACCGGATTCACAAACGAGTAGTCGCCCCATAGGACATCGTAATGCGCCTCGCTCACACTGAGCACATGATCGGGCTGGTCAAACATCCACTTCAGTTGGCTCTGCGGCATGACAATTTCCGCCGGTATGCCCAGCAGCGACGGCAGCACAAAGATCCGCCCATTCTTGCTGTACTTTCGGTAGCCCGCCAGCATCCACTCTTTACTCGTCGTGAGCGCCACGGCGTTGCGCAGCCTCGCGATCCACCCCTTCCCGTAGCCCACCCACGGTATCGACGTTGGAGTCTTCGGCGTGCGTAGCGAGACGTAGGCTGTCGCGAGCGTCCAGTACGTCACAACCGTCGCCAGGATCCACCATGCCACCGGTAATTCCGAGTCTGTAGTCGCCATGAAGAAGCAGTTGACAAAGAAGAGAGGACGGGATGGAAAACACACGGTCGCTGATTTCACTATTATATCGCGTGAACTGAGTGAGCATCATTGCACCGCTAATAGGGCCGATTAAAGCCCCGCTTGCTTATTGTGCCCGTCTCGTTTATACCCTCCTTCAAGCCGGCATGTCTGGTATTCATGTCAGGGTTGTGGTTTGGATTCATGTGCAGATGGCGCGTGTGGACATAACTGGGGTAAAGCTGCATGTGACAATGCTTGATTTGGAGTTTCTTCTCCACACGACATCATTTCAATGCACAGGAATAGGATGTTTTGCCATGGGGAATCCATCCAAGTGGTTCTTGATGACGTTCTTGTTAATCAATTTCATGCTTACATTTGCTGTAGGTGGTGGAGGGGATTTTCTATTGCATAGGTATGGTAGGTACCTACCTACTTTGCCGCTGCATCGGCATCCTTCTCCGAGTATCCACCTCTGCATGCATCCCCATTGAGATACTCACGCTCTGGGCTATCCGCGGAACCTAGCAATGGTAGAAAGACTGGCAGAGCTCAACACAGTGGTTCACTAAGACTTTATACCCACAAACAGAAAATCGGGGTTATAAAACAGTGGCGCGATGAATCCCACCATCACCAACATTGCAAACCATTCGGCCCGAGTACGGAAGCTTACCTGCTGTAAATCCATTTATACGGTACGTTGCAATCTATACTACGTTTGGCAGGCGATGTGCTTTCGACCAGCGCGGTTGAAAGGATTCGTTTGTAGTGGAGGGGCAAATCTGCCCTGTTTCTTGCTGCAACACTGCGCAGGAATGGTCTCATGAGGTCTCCTCAATTAGAAGGTACGCATGGTCTCCACCCAGCGCTCTCCCCAACAGACAAACTCGCGTAACAGTACTCGTACGTATGGTACTTAGGCCATGCAAGCGCTAACCGAACGAAGGGCGTCATCACGATCACGTTGACCCATTGAGCCGCTAGTTGACCGGGACTCAGTCAGCACAGCATGTCGGATCATAGTAAGGATAGCATTCGTACTGCATGATAGGTCGGTCTGAAGCTCGGTGATTCGCTTGTACTGCGGGAATGCTGGATTATCTTCACGGTCTTTCTTCGAATAATCTAGGCCTTGTTTTGTCCTGCAGGAAGCTCAGGGATGTCGGAAGCCTTCGGTACGTCGAGGTAAAGAGGGAAATATGGTATCGGAGCTTCAGGGTACTTGGTGACTTGCGCTGGCTGCTGCTTGGAGCGCCAGCCATTATGCTGGTTTTGATATGTAATCATGCACTCGATCGAAATCAGATCAGTGACTTTTGGATTTCTCATGACGTCGGATCTTGTAGCCGGTGCTGATTTCCCAATTGCGATTGGGCGCTTCATCTCGGGTAAATCATTTATACCTGATCTACGGACTAGCACTTGAGAGCGGGCATCCTGATCTCGACACTAGCAAGATTGTCAGATGTCTCGAGGATAATCTCTCAGCGAAATCATCAAGGAAGTCAGAGGGCTATACATCCTCGGAAGTGGCCTTCTTCTCAGAGCACAAGTCAATTCAACGGCTCTACTCACATGATCCTGGTAACCTAGAGTTTTAGTTGATTTGCTATCACATACAATTTAGTCTAGCTTCCATATGAGCATGGGCCTCTTCCATTGTCTAGTCACTCTGAGTATGCACACATGGTACCACGATGCGTTGCATCACAGTCTCCGGCCAAATAGATTACCACTCGATATATCATGGCCGTCTCGCTCACTCAACCATTATCTCATAAGCAGTAAGATTATTCACCATGGATATAACAGCGGATGGTATTCAATGCTGTCGTGCTCCTACGAGTCTATCCTAGTTTGCAAAATCACAAGCCGGCGTGATGATGCATACCTCATACCGCGACACCATCCGACCCTCCATCACCTTCAGATGCAATGGCTAGCGACGTTTGCGCAGTGGAAGTGGCTGAACTCACGCTTAGCGGATAACGGGATGGCACGGAAATGCCGGAGGAAGATGCCGTGCTTGCCCCGCTTCACCCCCTACTTATCCGTCGTCCCACCTACCTTTCGCCCTAACAACTCTCCGAAACATGGTCAATGGCACGGAGATCCCTACGCAGGGACAGCAGTCGTCGCCCGATCTATTATCACCGATTGGCAGCGTAGTGCCGCAAAAGCGCGGTCTCGAGGTTGGCAAGACCAAAGCCAAGGTGACAAGGGCTTGCGACGTCTGCAAAGCAAAGAAATCGAAATGTAGCGGCGAGCAGCCTTGTGATACGTGTAAGTGGCCCGAATACCACCCAGTATCTGAGGGCAGTCCGGTGTTCTCTCACTAGACCTTGAAAGGACGTGGTCTCAAGAACGGCCTCTAGCAATATCCGAGCGCTTTGTACGCGCCGATTCCAAGTGCTGCTCTCCTGCTAATTGTAAAGTGTAAAGGCCGGCGCAGAGGATTAGACTGCCAGTATGAAGCCGTCTATTCTCGCGGAAAAGCACCCACGCCCCGTCGTTCAGGACCAGCTAATCTGGAAGGCCCAAGACTGAGCCCCGTTCAGTATAATTCACCCAGCATACCATGTCCTCTACATCCAACCCCAAGGACCATGGAGCAGTCCGAGTCAATCATGTCGAGACTTAATGACCTTGTCACCATAGCTCCACGGCTCAGGGAGCCAGACACTGCTCCAGAGGTGCCTTCACGCGCTTCACCGGGCCTTGAAGTCGCTGGCCAATATTCAGATCCCACTTCCGGCCTATCCTTCTTGCACAGGGCCTGGCGACGCATTTCGAACGATGCAAATGTGCAAATTCCAAACGGTCATCCAGGCTCAGCAGCAGACCATCAGCTTCTGTCGTGCGCTGGAGACAAGCCGTTTGACGATAGCAGCGAGGTACGCCTGCCGACCATCGACCGCGGCCGTGAACTGTTGAAACATTACTTCGATGTTTGCATTGCGACCTTTCGATTGCTCCACAGGCCTACGGTCGAGTCATGGCTCTCAACGGTCATTGAGAACTCGCAGGCAGCACGACCACTTGCCTCGGGGCTTGGGCGGGCAAAAGCTGCTACGGTCATGTCAGTGCTAGCCATTGCTGCGTTTCATGAGGGCAAGGCGATGGGCACAAATGGGTTCTCGCCCATCAACGAAAACACGGTGCGTGCTTGAACCTTGAGACACCTGATATCGTTTTACACCTTCGTTCTGTGCCTCTTTCGTACCACTATATTCGCTAACTAGTATTAGTCGGGATCTCAGAGCGACGAATTCTTTTGTGAAGCGTGCCGTCTTACCGATAGTGAGACTGGTTTACCAAGACTGGAATCAGCCCAGTCACGCTTGATCCAGGTTCTCTATCTCCTCATGTCTTGTCGCTTCAACCAGGCATGGTATACCTTTGGACACGCGTTACAGATCATCTCGGCACTGGGTCTTCATCGCAGAGACGACCGGAAAAAGGCAGCAGCAAACAAGCGTGACTTTATAGAAGAGCAATGCCGGAAACGGACGTTCTGGGTGGCCTACATACTTGATAAATATCTTGGGGTTATTTTTGGTGAGTTCTTGCTAGTTGCCATGTATGATTTTGCCCCACCCCCCAGCTTTTCAACGCCGTCCTAAGACTGTAAATCTCTACTGACAAAGCCCGTACATCGCTAGGGAGACCAAGGCATTACCATGACGAAGACATTGATCAAGACCTCCCGATACCAGTGAACGATGAAGACATGACGAGCATGGGGGCGCAAATAAGTGAGACAAACGATTGCTATATCGAAGCGCTGATTGTCCATGCAAAACTCGCACAGATCGCGGAAAAGATCTCGCGTGAAGTCTACTCCATTAAACCAGTACCGGACCACGTACGACTTACTGCATCTCATCGACTAGGAGCAGAGCTGCGATCATGGAAAGCGGCACTTCCACCGTTCCTGGGGGCGATCAACCCAAGCAGCTTGATACTCAGCTTTCGCCGACAAGCGATCATGTTGAAGCTTGCATATTGCCATGCCGTGATGCTCGCCCACAGACCATTCCTGCTCAAGAACGCTAATCGCAGCGAGGACAGCATGCAGACCATGGCAGCCGAGAGCGTCAACGAATGCATTGCTGCTGCCCAATCCGTCCTGGAGATGGTCGATCGTATGGCACGGGAAGGGCGCTTATTCCACGCATTCTGGTGGACACACTATGTGTGTTTCTGCGCCTTGGTTGTCGTCTATGTTTGGGCCATACAGGAAAGCAACAACCTGCCGACATTGAACGAGCGACGAAGCATTTTGGACAAGGCAGAGCACTGTCTACATCACCTTGCGCAAGCTACGGCGTCGAATTCACCGTCGCGCAGATACAGCATCATTCTGCAGGAGCTGCGCGCTGAGGCTAAGCGAAAGACGGCGAGACCAGTGCAGGATCCATGTGTGACCAGGGCACCGCCACACGGACAATTGAGCGACAGTCATGGCACTGATGATCCAGATGCGCTGTCCGATACCCTTGCTCACGACTCGAGCGCTGCAATGCAGATGTGGCAACCGCTCTTCGGCAGCCCACTCAGCGCAACCAACACAGGCACGCCGGGACTGCAGAGCTTCTACGACAACTGGCAAACGGTCGACTGGCTTCAGCTTGACTCTTCAGCCTTTGGGCCCTTTCCGGACGCCGATGCCGAGTCATTGTCATGGATACATCCTGCATCATAATCCCTAATGACCGTGTCTATTTGAGTTGGTCCTGAGAGCAAAGAGCTTCTTGGAAAGAAAGGTCAATCCTAAGCACTGTGGATTAAAACAAGACATTGAGCCAAGGAAACTACTGTCAGCTTACTGCTTCCATATTCGATATGGTACCGAGGGTATGTTCGTCATGGGTGGAGCCATCTGGTGTACTTGGATCAGGGGTTACTGTCAGCCCCACGGCCCGCCCCCACGTCTCCACTTTGATGATCAGTGGCTGTAGGCAGCAGCACCAACGTGACACGGGAATCCTGAAGAGTCAACGAACAGGAAATGGTGCCGCTCCTATTACCTCCCAGGTGTCCAGACCAGATGAAAGACATCGCCATACCGAATGACAAGTATTCTTGATGCGCCAGGCGCCAGTTCGCCAAATCGCTTCTCCCAACTGATGCAAAATGTATGCGCCTCTACAGATTCCTCGTCAACGATTGAGGAGGCAGCAAACTCGATAGTGACGGCCGTCAGAATGTCCAAAGCTCCCGGCAACACGCTCTGGCAAGTGTGGGATGCCTTTTTCAAAGCCGTCGTCGACTCTTCCTCAAATCACATCCAGCTATTAGCTCTACTTGACGCCCTGCGTAAGCAGCGTTCACTCAGTTTCTCTCCGGGCTCGACTGCGGCACGGTCCCTTCGAAGTCACACAGAAGCGGATGGAAAGCTCCACTGGGCAATGCTACCAGGATTCGGCACACAGTGGTACGACACAAATAGCATTCTCGAAGAGTGGCGTGACTGGGACGGCGTGCGCGTTCCGACAGGAGATAAGCTCTCCGTTACCAGCACGTTGAGCAGTAGCGCTACGGACTTTTATCTCCGCTTCATCGAATTTTCGACTGCGGCGTTGAATGTGGCTGGTATGGAACACCAGATTCATCCCATCAATGTGTTCTACGCGTGCAAGAATGTCCTTGAGTGCAAGAGCGTCAAGCCCAGCGACACCAGGCCGCACAGATTATCGTCAGAACAGAAGAGGGCACTGGATATCAGAGTTGCAGCCACATGGGTTCGCGAGGGAGGCCGACATCTAGCTGCTATGGAACCTGCAGAGCTGCGACAGCATTGGGCGGCGGCGTTGGATGAACAGACTGAGTTCTGGCCACGAAAAGACGGGTTGACGTGGGAGCGCTGGAAGCTGTGGATGGAAAGGCTGATTGCCCTCCGTGCAGGGGAAGAAGTCTTGGACGAGGAAACGAGGGGTATCACTGCGCAGGCTGTGGATGTAATTCGGGACATTGTCAGCCTGTCCCAAGCGTAGCTTAACAGTTTTATCAGCGCCAATAACATTTCAACCTGATAACTCTTTCGCTTAAATTAGCAATGCCCTAAGAATTACTGAACCACTTCAGCCCTTCAGGTGATTAAATGACGTTGATGAAGGGTGAGGAGCTGGGGTTCCTACTCTGACGTCCTACTATCCTCTTCACTGTGCTCTAGCAGTATCAATGGGGACTGCCATTGTTCGAGTGGCAGGGGACGTCCCGCTCTGCTTAGACTTTTCATATTGGCTAACACCCATGTAATATGATACCATGCCTGCCGACAGGACCCACGCAATGGCGCCGTAACTACTCTTACAAGGCCTTTCAGACCCTCAATCTTGGTACCGTTTCTGCGGCGCCACAATATAACCAAGCATACCGGTTGTGATTGACTCGGGCCGCTCTCGGGATGGTTTGATGATACACGGTGCCTCGTATCGCACTACATTTCTTCGTCCACTGCACTCTGTGGCTCTCACCGCTTGAACTTCTTCTTGATATCCTCCTCTGTGAATCTCCGTGTTTTGCTACGCAGCATATCCGCAAGCTCATTGCGACTCATGCCAATCTGATCACCAATAGGTACCAAATGGTCTGCGAGGAACAGATAGTCTTTCATCAGAAGCCGCACCGTCATCATGAACCAGTCAATATCGTAGAAGATGAGTGCATGTCCTGCCCGGTATGCGTCCTTGGACCGGACAAAGTGTACGGGCTGGTCTCGCCAATGCCGGAGCGGATTGAGATGGTGGGCGGTGTGGTAGCCATCGTTGAAGCAGACTCGATTGCTCTGTCGCTTGGGTTAGCTGTATTCAGCACGTGAGAATAGGTGTTTTACCATGACGTCGATCATAGTGATGCTGGTTCGGAAGTCTGAGTTTGGATCGACCTCATCGACTAGCGCATGTTGGCCCCAGTTGCCGACCATGAGCGCGAAGCGGAGGAGGGCGAAAGGGAGTAGAAAAACCCAGGTGGCAGCTCTTGGATTCAGCTTGTACATGGTGAAGAGGAATAAGTAGCTTGATCCTTCGGAGATAAATGCACGCGCTGCAAGATTGGTTTGGCCTCTCCTTATGAAGTAGAGCGGTAGCTCCACCCAGATGAACAAGAGGAAGCGTAAGTAGTACTGGAGAAAGTGAAAAACATCGTCACGCTGATATCTTATCGTCGAAGATAGATCGCCAGGTCCTGCATCAGCTCGCGTCAGTCCCGGTCTTGCATGCGTGCAAGTAAATCATACCATTGCTCTCTACGTGGTGGTGCTTCACGTGGTGATAGTAGTACGAGTCCCATGTGTGGCCCATCAGCGGCTCGACGATGTACGGAAAAGTCATGTCCAGCCATTTCCAGCTTTTCTTGAATACGCCATTGTTGTGGATATGGTTATGCATCAGTAGAGTGAATGAGCCGATGCACCACCCAGTGTATGCCAAGTGCACGACGGCGTGTAGGTAGGTGAAATTTCGGAAGAGCCAAATTGCACTCCCTAGATTGACCGTGAGGTATAGTATGACGTGCGTCAGGAACACCACGTCAGTGGGATGCCGCACAATTTTCATGGCAACGCGGGCGTAGGGCTTGACTAGGTAGGTGTTCAGAACCTTTGGAATCGCAGCCTCGTCCCATGACGTGAAGACTGTGGGTGCGAATTCCGCACTTGCCACATCGTTGTATGATTTCAACAGCTGAACAGTTTGTATGTCGTGGTCGACAGTTTGATCTTGCTCATCCGCCACTTTCTCCAGCATCTCGGGAGACATCTGCGGGTTGCGGCTTCCTGGCGTTCCCCTGATGTCGCATTTGATATCTTGAACAAGATTCTTCAGGACGACAATGTCTGGCTGGGTATGGTAGGGGTTGATCGTGGGCTCCATTCCGCCTCTTGGGCCTGAGACAGTGAGACCTGTGTCTGTTGTGTCTTGTTAGACAACCTTGGTGCGGATCGAGTTGATAAAAGGTATTCGATGGGGAAGGAGCTCGACACACTACATGGCGGGCGAAGCATTGGAAAACTCACTGTAGAGAAGAGATTTGGGGATGATGTGAAGACGGGTTTTTGGTAAAATGCTTGTAATGCCCTCGGAGGCTTCAACAGCTGGGAAACGAGAGACTAAAGCAAGATTAACAGTACCTGTTACTGGACTGCACTAGCTTCCGCGGCTGCATCCCCAGGGTAGACAGTGGGACCAGCGTCAGCCGACAATCGACTATCCATGCCACTTGTAAGACGATCCGAGCGCCTGTACCCCCCCATGGCATTGGATGTACGAGGTGCAGAGTGTTGCAAGCGATGGCGTTGGTGGAGGCGGCAACAAGGCGCAGCCCGGGTGGCAAGAGGAATGGTTCGCCCGGTTCTTACGCTCATAGGTAAACGACAGGGCTCTCGCCCTTCACCTTCTTGTATCATGATTATGTGCATGCGTCCTTCACACGCCACAGCTGCTGATTGGGTGACGGATAAATCACACTAGGCCCGTACCGGTTAAATTGGCTCTCATCGAGTGATCGTATTCGTGAAACATCCATTTAGATACTCAACTCTAGAGTATGGACTCTAGAGTATGAGTTCTGCTACCTGAGAAACCTCATGTAGATACTGATCAACTGTAGTGTCAATCAATAATTCCATGTCGACTGCACGATCAGGAACGGTCTAGCTAAGACGCAACCGACATCCTTCAGCACTAGTAACCACCAGAGTCAACAATTGCTTCTCTTTTCCTATTTCTAGCGTCTCGCCATCAGGTACAGTGATGAACGGGAAGCGCTGGATTGTTCGCGCGATCATGTAGGTTGTTTCTAACATTGCGAATTCTCGGCCAAGGCACGCCCTCGCGCCAGCTCCGAAAGGCAGATAGGCATGACCTATACCCTGAAGCCTGTCGTGCTTCCAACGTTCTGGTCTATAATCCAGCGCATCTGGACCATAGATGTCTTTGCGCCTGTGCATGGCATATATTGAGTACCCAACGGATTCACCCTGGCGCACTAGCACCGGCGATCGGCCGTCTGGCCCGCCACCCTCGGGTATTGTGGTGGTACATGAAGCAGCTCGTTGATTCACGGGGACTGGGGGATACAGGCGCAAGGACTCCTTGATGGCGAGGCCTAGGTATGTCATTCGCTTCAGCTCGTCCTGGGTTGGTTGTCGAGCGTCCGGACCAAGCCCAACGATGGAGGCGATTTCATCGCGTACTTGTGTTAAAACGCCTTGATGCCGACCGAGGAGTCGCCTATGCCATTGTAAGTCTTGCGTAACGGCAGCAAGAGACATTTTACTTACATTGTCCAGCTGAGACAGGCCGCGGTCGAATCGCGTCCAGCGAGAAGCAAGCTCATGCACTGATCGCGTAGGACCACAGGATCTCGGGTTTGTTGAATGAGCGCATCAATGAAGACATAACGTTTGTGCTCCGATTGCTGTATCAATCTCTCCTCCGATACAGCAAGCGCTTCCTCGATTGCATTATCCAGAAAAGAGTGCATTGTCCGGCATGCCTGCCACATGCGTGGACCGTTGATTAACCAATGGAAAGGGCCAACCCGAGTACGATAGGCAAGATATTCTTGGGCATCGTTGAATGCACTTGCAAGATCCTGGCCCTCCTTGTCCGCTGCGGATATCATCCTGTTGGCACTGTCACCAAACAGCATGAACAGAGTGGTCGCGAGAGTCAGCTGGAAAATGCGGGGCTGCAAATCAACGACCGTGTTTGGGACTATATCGTCGAGCATGTCTTCGACACATCGTCGGATGTCCTTGAAGGCCTGAAAGCGATTTGATGCGAACAGCGGGCGCAGAAGCCCGCGCGAATGAGACCAGTCCTTGCCTTCTTGCGTAAACACTCCGCTGCCCATCAAGTCTTTGAACTGGGGGATCCTGAAGCCAAGGTTGAAGTCTACGAATCAATATCAGCCTTTGTCTCTGATGGTCGGAAGGCAATACCTCTGTGTTGTGTGTCGAGAACTGCCTTGAGGTTGATGGGAGACGTCGTTCCAATGTTGCGAGCGCCCACTGACTAGGTAAGCTTAGCTTGCGGTATGGGACTAGAGTTGCTTACGGAGTCTCTGCTCGTGGGTCGGACCAGACAACTCGGATATCTGGTAGAAGAACTCGCATACCGTACGATTTTGACCATGCCAAAACGCTTTGCACAGAAGATCAAGACCCCAAGGCCATTGTGCGGCCCATGGCCTAGGGCGTCCACAACCTTTCTCGGCCTCTAATCGAAAAAGTTCCTGATCGATAGATATGAGCTCAAGCGACTATACGGTGGATTGTCGCGCCCACGTACCTTTTCCTGTTCGTGAGATAGCCAAATTCTGTACGCTAGCAATGTTAACAGCCCAACTGCAGCAACTAGTGATGTCGACGGGGCAATTAATGTGTCCATTGGCACACCTATCCACGGAAGTATTGATATTACCTAACCTGTTGACAGACGCGACCTTGTCTAAGAAACGAAGTATGTTTGTGAGCACATGCAAACAGCAAGAGTTACCTCCAGAGCTGAGTGCCAGATTGATAACCTCCGACATGTTCTTACCACCTACATAAGCTGTATAATGGTCAAGACTTATCTTTAGCATCAAAGCACAAGTGGCGTTCGTAATCTTCCACTGAGATTTGCGCCAACGCATGGTCTGTGTGAGCGGTCCAATGGTAAGATTAGGCAGGGTATGGGACGATCACGATATGTCCTGCTAAATTGACGGATCGGGATCTTCACATATATTTTACATGCAAATGGTGGGGGGCGAACAGCTCAGCGTATAGGATCACATCAGGATGGCCGACCGCAGGCTACCGAGGGGGTCCACGCCCCATTGGCCACATGGGCGCTTCTCTTGGCACCGATCCGTGCGTGAAGGAAAGCTGCAATATAATGGGTTTCACTTCCATTACCTCTGGGAGTTGAGCCACCTTCCTAAGATCGTGCGGCATCTGGTGCAACCCCTGCAATGACTGTGGACTAAAGCTTTATTTGGTCGTCATCAGTAACTGGGATTGCCCCCAAAGTTGGGGAATCATATCGCCATCCAAGTACCTTGAAGTTACCGGAATAATACCCAAGCTGCAAGTGGTGGCCGCCTCTATAAGACAGCTCTACCCTACTTATGGAACGCATCCAGAGTGCAGACATGGTCAACTGAAACGGAGAGGAAGACCAAAAGAAGAGAAAATAATGTCGTCATCCGGAGGAGGACACAAGTGCCCTTATCAACAGATTTGCAGGGAGCGATACCTTCAGCTGGCGTAATATCGTATGTCAGCTTCCCGGGACTGTCACACCTCGACAGCGCTAGTTAACGGCCCCCAAAACGCAAACGATGTCCGGTGCAGACCGGAAAATACACTCCGCGGTGGTTCAAGACTAAGATAGAACTAGCGCTTATGCACGCTTTGGACGTACAGGGTTGCAATCAAGCGACACTACAAGTGTTGTAAGACTCCAGGTTGTAAGACTCCAGAAATAGGCAATGGCTCAAGCCACCAGTAAAACAAGAGTGCTGTCAGTAGATACGCTGCCGTACCTGCCGACATGCCATACAACAGATCGTCCTTGTTTCTATGCATTCGCTGCCCACTAAGTCGGCATGACTGATTGTCAACTAGCAGGACACGAGGAGGACCACAGAAGAACGGCCACCTACTCTATCAATATTGCCAATATACACAAGATCACTCGACAGGTGTCAGCCTGGTACCACCTGACCGCGGAATCAGCCTTTTGGCAACAATCTGCCAAAACTTGCGATGGCGGAACCATTCTCCACAGCCGCCGCTGGCATTGCCTTGATAGCCAACCTAAAGAGTCTATATGATTATCTCCAGGAAGTCAAAGATGGAATAGAAAGTGTCCATAATGATATAGGCGCGCTGCAGAAAGAACTAGAGACTTTGAATGAGCTCTGTGAAAGCGTTGTACAGCTGCGGGATGGGCAACACAAGCTCCCTTCGTTAGATGCAGAGCAGGAGAAAGGATGGAAGGGACTCAGCAAGCCATTGGTAACAATGAAGGATGCGATCCAAGAGTTTGATGTAAAGTTGCACAAAGTGGTCGGAGACGACCCAAAGCGGCGAGCCTGGAAAGAGTCGTTCAAGAAATGGAACCGGTTCAGAGAGGTCGAGCCAGCGCTCAAGGCTCTACGCCTAACAATATCCAACAGCAGAGAGAAGATTGTACTATGGATGCAGACTATTGGCATAAACAAGCTGTGCGTGATACGGACAAGTTGGATAGTTTCTGCATGGGTACTAACACACGCAGGGACTCTGCACACCAAGACATTATGGCCAAGCTCACGAATCTCGAGAAAGCTAAGGAAGCTGCGAAAGGTTTACCGCAAACTTTAAAGAAGAACAAACATTTTGCCATACCCAAGGCGGTGGAGTCGCACTATCTTGGCCGAGAGGTGGAGTTGAAGAACCTGGCGCAGGCATTTTGGCCCAAAGGTCAGGTGCAACATCATGAGCAAAAGCGATATGTCATTTACGGCGTAGGGGGATCAGGCAAGACGCAGTTTTGCGGGAAGTACGCTCAAGAATTTCGAGAAAGGTGTGTCCTGATATTTTACATCTATATATCGATGAGCCGCCACCAAATACTGACATGTTGGGCACGCATGCAGCTACTGGGGTATTTTCTGGATAGACGGGGCATCTGTGGACCGTTTGAAGGACTCGCTTGTGTCAAATGTAGCAGAGAAAGGAGGCGTGGGCAAGAATTACGAGGCAGCGCTACACTGGTTATCGAACCAGGACGAAGACTGGCTGTTGATCATCGACAACGCAGATGACCCCGACCTCGGCCTCCCAGATTTCTTTCCAAAAGGAGCGAATGGACATGTGTTGATTACCACGCGCGACCAAGATTGCGCACTCGGCAACATTGGCTCTCTGGCGTTCTATGGCATGCAGGAAAATGACGCCAACGAGCTATTTCTCAAAGTCGCGAACATCACGGAATCTGCGGAAAATAAACAACATGTGCACAATATCCTGAGCGAGCTTGGCTATCTCGCGCTAGCTATCGTCGTTGCCGGCAGTGCAATTCATCAAGGCTATTGCAAGCTGAAGAGTTACCTGAAGTATCTCGAGAGAGTGTGGAGAGGAAGACGCTCCAGACGTGAAGCACTGGGGTTGAACGATAGCTTGGAAAAGGAAAGGTTTGTCTCGCCCATTCGCTTTTGAACCCCGCTGACACAAGGCCAAAGGGAGGGTCGGGTGGAAGCCCAATTTGACTTGAGTCTCGATGCCATTAGGAAACGAGAAATAAGAGCTACCATGAAAGGCGATGACCAAGACAGAATGGCAGCAAGAGATGCGCCCGAATTATTGCGGACCTTTGCTTTCATGCACCGTGAGAAAGTACGGTACGAGTTTCTGAAGCTCTGCGCCGAAAATCCAAAGAAGGAGCGAGCCATGGAAGAGGCAGAGAGTGAAGTCACGTCTGCCACGCAGGGCTGGGGCCAATATTTCCTCGAGAAGCTCCTCTGGGTTTTCAGCGCGCCGAGTAGACACCCTTCATCTACGGTATTACCGGACGTGCTTCGCCAAGCTAGGAACGCCGGGAGTCTCGATGAAATCCGATTGCGGAGAGCAATGAAGTATCTGAGGAGTTATTCTTTGGTGACCTATGACGAGGAGACTGATAGTTGGTCAATGCATCCTCTCATACAAAGATGGGCGAGGGAAGGCTACGAGTCCAATCCGGGAGAGCATCACGTCTGGTTAGATGCAGCTGCTACACTGGTCTCCAGCTGCATCGTTTTGACCGATAATAGCAACGGAAGCGAGGAGCTCATGAGGCAATTATTGCCCCACGTCAGCGTGGTTAGAGAGCGACAAAAAGGTCTCAACAACCGAATCATGGACAACCGATATGGGCGGGACAAGTGGTATCCTGTCCTGGACTGGGGTGTCAAACCCCATTTGCTCCTAAGGTACGCCAAATTCAGCGTGGTGTACGTTTCTGTTGGAAAGTTTGGCGAAGCTAGCGAGCTGCAACGCGTTGTACATCGCGCTCTGGAATCCTTACGTGGCTACGAGAGCTCGAAAACAAGGCGCATGACTATCTTTTGGGCTCGAACACTCTGGGCCCTGGGCTATGCTGATGAAGCAGCAAAGCTGCTGGAAAAACTCATGGATAATTGCCAGCGGATATTCGGCCCAGATCATCAAGAAACGCATGTGGCATCTATCAAGCTGGCTGATGCAAGATTGCAACAAGGCCGGGTTATAGAGGCAAGGGCATTATGCGACAAATCTGTACCCGGACTTGAGAAGCAGTGTGGTCCCAAAGATGAAAAGACTCTGGATGCTTTGGACATCTATGCCATGTCGATTCTGTTGACGGGCAAGCCGGGAGCGGTCGAACAGGCGAAAGGTCTTCTCCGGCGGACTTGGAAGACCAGGGAACATCTACTAGGGGCTGAACATATCAACACCTTAACTTCGCGCCAATCGTTCTACGCGACCTCGTTTTGGGATGGGAACCAAGTCAAACACCGAGAGGCCGAGCAGGGTATAGAGGAAATTACCAGTCTTTTTAAAAAGAAACTGGGCTGCGAGCATCCCTTTACTCTCCTGTCGATGCTGTACCTAGCTCGTGTCAAGGTCGAGCTGCAAGATTTCGATGGCGCCCAGCAGCTGTTCGATTACGGGCTGCCCATCGCTGAGAGAAACCTTGACGAAGATCACATCGCCGTATTGTTCTGCCGCTATCACATTGGGCGTATGCGCGTTAGGCAGGGACGCTGGAGGGAAGCGCGAGATGAGCTTGTCGACGTGTCCGCAAGACAGAGCGTCGCGCTGCAGGGATGGGGCCGTTTCCACTACGATCGCATCGGGACTCTCCTAGAGCTCGCACGAGCTCACCATGAGCTAGGTGAGGACAACGAGTGCGACGCAGTGGTCAACGAGGCTTTCGAAGGCTTTAAGCGCATCACCAGCTCAGTGCACCCTTGGGCAGAAAGACTACGTGCTGACTGGGAAAGTTGGAAGAGGCAGCGAAATTCGTCACTGCGATACCGTGGCCAGCCGTTACTTCTGACTGCATAGAAGCTTCACATCTTGTTGTTGGTAAATTGTATTGACACAATCCGCAAGTTTGCTGCAATAGATGAGTGGCGCGAACACGATCCGTAACCCTACGCTCTCTACTTTATTTATGGGTTTTTAGGTGCCGTTCACGTTCCGCATGCACAAATCACATGCTAAAGATCCGTGCCATGATGGTACCCTCTATTAATGATATCAAAAACCAGGGAAGCTATGAGAAAAAGACACCAATTACTGGAAAGCCATGCTTGTGATATAACAATGATTTGGAATTGTTCTTCGACGGTATACTACTCTGTTAGACATCGAGTTAGCACCACCGAGAAAGAATCTACGATTGAACACTCATGACTTTCATCTTGTGGACCATTTGTTTCCGGAGAGGATTTAGCCTCTGAGCTGGATTCTCAAAGTTAGCTAATACTTTACCTGAGATTAGCTTATAGCTTTACGAACCTGTTATCGATATCCACGTAAAGAAAAGCGAAAAAAAAGAGGCCGAAACGTCCAATCAAACCTTCGCCAAAACCCTCGCCAAAACATTGACCGGACGGACTGGCGGGCTATGTAGGTTGTTACAGCCAGTCTTCGTGACTATTGTTGGTATACCGGCCGGGCATATGTCTGTTTAATGCGATGCCGTTGTCGCATTCGATGGGCCAGCAAATTTTGTTGCACGGTTACTGCTTTTGGCGCTTCTTGCTGGACGACTGTTGAGAAGCTCCTTCGGATTTGAGGATGAAAAATGGGTTGACTAAGCCTCGATGTACATATCAGAAGGGCAGGTACTCCTCTCACGACTGAGGCATGGGTGAACGTTCGAAGGGAATTCAAAGTTAGAGACATGTTATTGACCAGGGCTGTGATCGTGTAGTGTGTATGGAATGGCAGAATAGTCCTGAAGAATTTGAAGGTTGAAGAGATAGAAGACGACAGCAATTATATAGGTATGCAGGTTAAAATGACTAGGTTACCGTTGACCCAAATCCACGGTTCATCGTAACCAGTTCCAGATAACGAAGCTGCTATGATTCCCCTTGCTAGAACCCTTTGAACAAAGTTTCGCTCAAAGAATTGGGCTTCCATGTTTCAAGATTGCCCGACTAACGTCATCGCAGGTACTTCAAATACTTCATTGCCCATCATGAAGGTATTAGATGGTCTTGTCTTTGGGTAGCGGAAGATGTTCGGATGGAAGCCCTGCAGCATCAGAGCGACACCCGTCCTCTAGAACACCGCAAAGAGCTCTCCTGCATGATTTTTCATCCTTCAGGACATGCTAGTTTCCTAAAAAAAAAAACCCCATGAGGAGCCATTTTCCGTACATTTTCACAAATGTGCGACTTCTTCCGCAGCGCTACACACTGTTGCTTGCAATCAATCAATTAAAGGGTAGAACTCTATTCATCGTACTGACCAAGAGATTTCCATCGGTTTGATCATAGGGGGAACACATTAACGTATTTACGTAACAATTTCAAGTATACAAGTGCAACGTGGTCGCTAAGCATTGGTAGTGATGTATCCTCACTAGCTAGATCAGAAAGCTCGTCCGTTCTGCACACGTATCTAGTTGTGCTAAGCAATTATACATATACAGGGACGCATACAAAAACACGAAATCTAAGCGCGCAAATCTTCTAACATGGCAGATTGGCATAAATATTGTTGTTGAGCGTGTTTGCGTATATGTGTGTGTGAGACTGGAATTTGATGATGTGGTATTCACTGAGCGTTAGTGATGAGACTAATTCTATATTATACAATCAGGGTTGATCTTTCACATACGACCATAGGACACTGAAAACTAGATCACTCGTCCGAGTCGCCGTCTGCCATGGTACTGTTTGTGGAAGTATTACTCCTGTTTACCGTGGACAGTTTCCTGTCCTTCCCACGCTAAGCCATAATTCATCTAGTGCGACATCGCCAATAATAGGCCTCTAACACATAGCCTCCTCCATATCGTCGCTGTTTTAAACGCCAAGATCTTAGAAGACATGGGGCAATGGCGGCCTATAATCGTGTTTCTTGCCACTTTTCAATCCCTCTTCCGTGATGTACACACGTCCAAACCTACACATACCTAAACCTATGCACATCCACGCATACACAATAAGTTGCAATAGACAGAAGAATATAATGAATAATAATAACTTATAACAGCTCGCACAAGAGCCTAAGGACTAGCAAGTAATATTAAAGAAAATTACGTCTCTCTTCATTCTAGTAAGCTTTATACAGTATAAATATTTAATAAGCCTTGGATGAAGGGTGTACTTGCCTCCCTGCTTTTTAAAGAAGGTCTCAACATGGCTAAGAAAATTGCTCTCATCGTTTGTTATGGCTTTGCTGTTGTTGAGTTGCTCTGTTAGCACGGTACAGGGCCGGGACTAGGCCCTTAATGGTGCAGGGCTGCGGGATACACATGTTGCGTTGCGATTCGTGGGTTGTAGTGTGAATGAGTAACGACATGAGCGCATGGCTCTAGACCATGCACCTCCGCTCTCCTCTTAGCCAATGTGCGGCTCATTAATGGGATTCACCTTAACAACGACGTACCATGGTCTAAAGGGGAGTCATATCTCGAACCACAGTAAACTCGGCTCTTCTGGTCATCTAATCCAGCATTGAGAATACAAACACGGGATCAATTCGCTATGACAAGTGTATGCAAGCTAGCAAGGTCCATGCACCCACTGCACCTGACAAATTTGGAGATTACCCATTCAAGCAACTAGCGAGGACCTGACCTAACTTCTAACTATGGCCGCAACACCGAATTATCACTCTAGAGTTGCGGTCCCGTTTACGGGTTGAGGGGGGCCGCGTGCCGCAACTCTGGGACTGCACAGCCCAGCAACCACTCACTTCAACCATGGTACTAGCAGTGATGACCACTAAACCATTGTCTCAACAATCCAAAGATTGAGTCGCCCTGTACTTTTTCTTTGTCAGCCATAAAGACTGCGCAGGGTGCGGAAGAAAAACTAGAAAAGACCCGACCCCCCATCAGTGCCCCTCTAGATGCACATATATCTCCATAAATAGTATCCCTCTTGTCGAGGGACTCCTGTCGGAAGGATGACAATCTTCTTCGTTGGGGTTGAGCAGGGGGTCCCTACCTTGCCTCAGAACATCCCTTACACCAGGCATACCGCAATCCTGATAGTCGAACCACAGTCATTGTCACCGTTCTGGAGACAGGCCGTAGGTTGAGTATTTGGGGACGCTGTCTACCTTGTGTGTGGGACGTTTCGAGGAAGGAAGGAGTATGGATCGAGACGAGGACCGGTGATGACATAATGCCTACATTCTTGGGTTAGATTCCATCTTTCGCTACGGAAGAGCAAGTCATACCTGGAAGTATTCGGCACTAGCTGAGGTCCACAGTGGTCGTTGAGTCCATGGCCGATGAGAAAGTGTGGTGGAAGTTGGGCGCGCAGTGACAGAAGTGGAGGCGAATAATGAGGATAGCGATGAATGAGAAGGCAATCTGCAGTAAAGGTTACATGGCTTCGGGCACTAATGTGAGCAAGTTGTGCAGTAGAAGAGTGTGCAGTAGAAGAGTGTGCAGTAGAAGAGTGTGCAGTAGAAGAGTGTGCAGTAGAAGAGTGTGCAGTAGAAGAGTGTGCAGTAGAAGAGCGTTGGAAAGATTTGGCGGGAGCGCGAGCTACTTGCAGATGAAGGAGGGCCGCCTTCCTTTTCTATCCTAATCTCATAACAATGGAAGAGCGTACGAGACAAATTATGAAGCAGGAGGCGAGGTGATTAAAGCGGGAGGAAGAAAGCGTTATCGTGGAGCAGGAGCTACTGAGACTAAGCAGGCGCAGAGTCCCGTGAACCAGAAAAAATGGCAACTTTGATGCTTTATTACAACATGAAAAGACTGTTACGGAGATAGCTACGGATCTAACATTTCGTAGTATGCTAAGCAATTCTAGAATGCTCACACGTTACACTCTCGAGGTCGGCAACACTCAATTTCTCTTCTGCTTCTCGTTCGATAATCAACCCGCTTTGCAATAGATTGTTCTCATCTACGATACCGTGGCACGCAAAGTGAGCAACTGTGCAAGATTTTAATGCACACAAAACTCGCTTCTTTGTTGGCCGCTCAAGGCAGACAGTGGATGCCCAAAACATGGTATGTGTCACAACTGCCTCCACTTCTTAAGCGACAGCTAAAGGCGTATGTCGAGGGCTTGTTGGCATGGAGACCACAACAACATTTGCTTTCTCATCGTGTATCGCAAATTGAGGTTTTCGACAAAGCGAGTCTAGCGCCATAAGACTTGGAGAATACGAAGAGACAACATGACTGATAGTGTTATCAGTTGACTCGGGAGTGTGTGATCCTGCAGCGTGGAGCGGCAGCAATGATGCAATGCCACTGACAACCCACCTTACGCGAGGTAATGGTTTGGGCTTGGGGTCGTGCCTTAGGAGTCCTAGTGCTTGCAAGGCTGGCTGGACTGCGTGATTCCAGAGGTTCAGCAGCGCTGAATGCAACTTAGGATCATGATTCTTGATCTTGTCGCCGTCAGCGCCATCCTCTTCATCCAGGCATAGAGAAGCATCTCTGCGGCGCCTGTTACTATCGAAGGCCAAAATATTCACATTTTTCTCAACATCCGGTCTTTGTAACCCTGGTAGTGGGATCGCAGCGATTGCATTCTCACTGATGAGAAAAGCTTCGCTACCCACGTGGCTGATATTTAGACATACGGCAGGGCCTTCCCTGGATAGAGCATATATCTCATCCCTAGAAAGTGGTTGCAAGAAGCACTCAAAGCTAGGCTGCTGCCTTATTGCTGGAGGGCTTCTTCTAATCGTCGGAGATCAATACTGCTGCGCCTTTCTATTGAAGCAATATCAAGCCGTTCATGGTTCTCGAAACCTGGGAACCGCAAGCCCTCGATATTCTGCTGAGCGATTGCATAATCTCTTGCTAGGTAAGAGTGATGTTTTCGAAGACCGTCATCCTGATATTTTGTAGCTAACAATCTGCTGGTCACAACTCCACTGAAAGCTTCTAACGTTTCAAGCGCTGTGAAGAGCGGTCTTCGTGCCCGTATTGAGATTGATGCCGAAAACGAAGCCAATCCTGACACTTTACAAAGGCGGTTTTGAAGATCTTCAAGTTGGAGAACAACCGGAAAGGCCTCTGGTAATTCTTCTTTCATCCGAACCAGCATTTCCATCGCTTGTGACCATGATCCCTCTCTGGCCAAGTTATCAACTGCTGTATGACGAACCAGAAAGCGGAAATAAGCATTGAGATCGTGACATGTTAAGGCTGATTGGAAAGCTTGCGTCGATTTTGCTAGATCATCTGCATTCTGGAACATCTGGAATCGGGTTTTAAAGGCATCGCCAAGCTTCCAGAGATATACTGCACTACCCCTAGATCTCTCCATCGTCATTTCAAGGGCTAGTTGTATGTACCTGATGCCTTGACTAGTGTCTGAGTACAACCGCGTCTGGTATGATCGTCTTAGGAAGAGAGATCCCAGATGCGACAGGAGATTGGCCTTGCATCATTTTGCTCTTGAATCCAGCGATATCTCTGAAGCTCTAACACCAAACTCGATGGCATGATCCAGCGGGCGGCGGGAGCCTGTTCTCCTGAAATCTTCATAGTACATTTCGGACATGACCAGAAGATGATCGAAATCACGCGACCATCTCCTGTCAAGGGCATGCGCACGTTTAATCAGCTCGAAAGACTCTTGTAGAAATTCCTTCTGACCCGATCTGTGAAATTCTTCTTTGCAAATACGTGCAAGACATGTGAATATGCTGAATGCCCAGCGCAACGCGACATCTCCTTTGCCATCTCGAACTACACGCCATGCGTAGCCGAGTAATTCAGCCGCACTTTACGCGCCGTAGTGCCGCTTTAGTACGATGATAAGTATTAGTGCTTACTCTTTTGCCACCCCCATTTCATGTTTCGCCGTAGCACACAACTTTTGTCCTGAATTTAGTCTGGATGCGGTTTACTAACTTCAGATACGGGCTTCTAACGGGCTTTAAGGTTGAGAGACAGAGAGACAACTAGGATACCACTCCATTCGTCAAGGTCCTGGTTTCGGTTTCTTCTTACTTCGCGAGTGTAAGGTCTCCGTAAATAGTTTCTTGTACCTATGGTAGGCCACATCCATAGCCAACGCCGTTTTAATCACAAAAGTCACCCTCGTCACTACTAGAAAAGTTGGTTGGTTGTTCTATAAAACGACCGATCTCACTTCGTTCCCGGCTTCCTGCCACTCCTACCACAGTACCTTCAAAGCCATGGACCGTGTCCGCGTAAGAACGACCAATACCAATAGTGAATACCAGGATTGTCGCAGCATGTCATTTCCAACGTGGCGTGAGCAATAGGGGCAGGATTAGGCCAGACCCTTTCCAAAATTGATACATAGGTCAGATCGCTACAATAGATTTGGACACACGGGGTTCTTTAGTACGGTTAAACATTCAGAGCTCGCGGCTAGCCCTCGGACGTACCCGGATATAGTGTCTTTTAAGCCAAATTGCCGCGCTTGCGTCTGAATACGAACATGTTCAGGGTCCAGGTTTCGCTAAACTCGCCTAATCAGGCAAATAAGGGGCGTCGAGAGAATCGAGCTGCATGAAGCGCCAATGTGGACGTCTTCATTGGCGGAAAGCGATACCGAGGCGAGGCTCTCGCCCTCTTGGCGATGCACGGTGATCGTTCCAGTTCCAGCCTGGCAAAAGGATGCCTATTTATCTCCTCCTTGATCCTACACCAGAAGTTATGGAGGAGTCCACAACGCCCGACACATCAGTCGACAACAGACCACTTAGGTATGCCTTCATTTAGCGATATTTATTACTCGCGCGAGAGGACAGTAGCAGCAATCCGGGATTATTATCGCTTCCTTGTCTCCATGTACCTGGATGCGTCCAATGTGCTTGAACCGCCTGAGGGGGGCTGGCCATCTATTCCTCCTCATGGATGGAAAAATTTCGATAAGACAGACGAAGTGATCAGCCTACTGCGCGAATTGCCGTACCTGCGTCGATTCAATGACCCCTTTCGGATCAACGGGGCGCCATTCACTGTATTCGCGGACTGGCAAGATATGGATGAAGACATTGATGGTCAGGATCTCAAAGATTGGAGTGAGCCTGATCCAGAAGAGGCCACGATCCCCGCTCATATCGTGGGTCTAACGGTTCCGAGTGAGCAATCGTTCTCCATGCTCCTCGATACAGAACTTGGCGTGATCTACTGGTACGAGTGCCCAGGGGAATTTAAGGGAGAAGGCTTGCTACAAATCGAAGGCGACCCTTATGACTGGGTGGACGATGACTTGATCCCCGAGGATCAGGTAGAATGGAGGGCCGGCAGCGGAATCTGGCCCATAGAGACCTTCTTCAAGATGCTCAAAGCCCATTTCCTCAAGCTCAATTTCGTACCCATAGGACCACGCGAAGTCAAAGATGTGTGGGTCTCACAGGTTGATCATGCCAAAGAGACCCAGGTAGCTGTCCAGAACATCTATCGTAAACATGGTTGGCCAAACACGGCTCAATTCAACAAACAGGCTTGTTCCGCCGAGATCAAGACCTTGTTAGACAAACGCGAGCCGAGCTTGGCAAATTAAGTCTGATAAGTATCTAGCCTAATGTAACCTCGGCAACGATGACTGTCTTCCCTAGTCAGCCTCAATGACACTTACTTCATTTCTCGGCTTCACATAAAGCTCGCCTCTGAACCTGGGATCTAAAACCATCCCTCTGCCAAGGCATCTTTAAGTTGCTGTTCACTAGATTCATTCATTCATTAACCATGGCTTTTATGCGGTCGTTCACTTTTTTGTCCGTCCTAGCCACTAGCGCGGCGGCATTGGATCCTTCGAGTCTGTCGGCTATCCTTCCTAAAGTCAGACCAACTGTCACAGATAACTGGTACTGCGCCTTGTCAGCATACTCACCTTATTTCGATCCTCCAAAGCCTACAGGAAGTCTTCTTTCCGCCTTGCAGTCTTATGGTAGCAAACTTCAAGAATCTTGCACGGAGAAAAGGTGCCCATAACCTGATGCCACGAGTTGGTGCGGCTTCACGACGGCTGCACCTACTGCAGCACTGCCCGCATACACCAGTTATGCCAGCTCCGCTTCAGCATGGTGGGCTAATCACAGTTCCTCTGCCATGGATCTTGCAGTGGAATGTCCGTACTACTGGTACGACGCCATGATAGATATTCCCAGCACCCCAGGGTGGCTTAACATGACTATTATCAATGCTGAGTGTCTTGCTGGGGTACCTGCTCCTGGATCGTCCTCGAGAATCGCAAGCGCAAGTGTAACATTGTCGACGTCTTCACTGGCTACAACCTCTGCAAAGCCATCCTCAGCAGCCAGTGCATCTCGCAGCATCGCCACATCTTCAGCTGCTACAAAAAAGATCTCTACGGACGGTAAAGCAGTAGTCATTCCAGCTTTCGTCAGTATCATGGGGTTAGTCCTGCTATTCTAGGTACATGCGGAGGTGCATCCCGCTACACGTGTGAGGGTAGTGAGTTCGGTGATTGGTGAGTTCTTGTACACTGTTAACAAATCCGAAGGGATGATCACTGACTTCACCTCCTCGAAATTTAGCTGTTCATCTTACGGTTGGTGTGGAATGAGCGAGACTCATTGTGGGGCCGGATGTCTGTTTGACTTCGGTCTTTGCAATATGCCTTCCAAGATCTCCCCGGATGGAACCTGCGGGACTGTTCAGAACAACAATGGCTGGATCTGCCCTGGCAGTGGCTTTGGTGATTGCTGTATGTTTAAGCAATTCGCCGCACTTACGTTCCATGATCTGATATCTTCGCGCAGGTTCAACATACGGCTGGTGTGGTAATGAAGCTGACCACTGTGATGGCGGGTATCAAACAGCATACGGTACATGTAATGCTGCTGCCAATGCCTTCACTGTAAGGGAAGACCCAATATCTCCTATTGAGTCTGCTGCAACTCGTGTCGCAGCGACTGTGTCAACGTTGGCAGCGACTAGGAGGCCATAACAGCATCTTGTGGTTCGTAGTTTCGATAGACCACAAGTCCAATAACCTTTTGTTCTACTTCACGGCATATTTTACGATTGCTAGGCGAGATTATATTCTTAATTACAACAGTGCGCAAGGATTGGCGATGGTTCCCTCCCTATCAAATGATAAGTAAATACGAGACTGTCGTGTGTAACTTGGACTAAGGTCTAAACATTGCACTCCTGCATCATCAATAAAGTCATGGTTTCAGGTAAGTCTCATCATGTGTTGGCTAGACATTGACTGTGTGTAGGTACAGCTTGCACGCTAGTTCACACATAACCCTGATGGATAGGGTTACCAACCTACCGGCTAGCTTTCCGATGGGTTCACCACGACTCTGGCGGCGGATCGGATCCCGACCTCATATCACCAAGCAATCCTAACGATGTAGCTCACAAAGTTCCACATCTGGAGGTACGTAACGCGCCTCGCAACGCCGCAAACGATGCACTGTAGCGGGTATATCTTGGCCGCCTGAGAATTGATGGTAATGAGAAATTGACGCGTAAACTGTCGGGGTGAGGAATAGATGCTGAAATACCTAAATGTATGTTGCCGTTACGAAGGTGGGATGTGGTAGAGGGCTATGAGGGACCAGCGCAGATGAGGTACTCCGTCATGATAGGTCGGTGAAGTGTGAATACTTGGAAGGAGGAGAAAGATCTTGCTGAGTTTGCAATCATTCGAACGGTCCCTGGATGCGCACCTCCCCTTTCATCTGCTTCCTGGACATGTTGAGCATCATACGTCGCTTGGTCTATTACAGCATCAGTAGACGTTCCCCCTAGGGAACCAAAACTCTCATCATGGCCAGTACGACCACGAATGCGCAGAGTGTACTCTGAAAGATGTCCGAATGGTATAATGCGCCTTTACGCTGGCTCAGCTTCCTCTTCTCCATATCGCAAACCGTCACCCTATTCGCTGCACAAGGCCTGATTTGGACCAAACTATGGGCGTCCATGCATCTAGCATCTTTCTTGGTGGTTGGGCTATTTGTATTTCTCTCCAGACGTTGGCTACCGTTGACCTGGCCACCAACACGGTTACCAGCCGAACCGGGGGATATACCTCGCCAAAGGGGAGCCAAAAGCCTAACCTATGTTTCAATTGCAACAAGCACTATATTCGCCTTGTACTTTACCATACAGGCCATCAGTTCTGCTTTCCAGCGTTACGGTCGACTTTTAACAAACTCCACACTATGGGCATAGTTCTTCATAGTTCCTGTGGCACGACTTTCATCCCTTTGTCTTACTACTCATACAAATTCTAAAGGGATAGCGCTGGCATCTCTCTCGCTGGCATCTCTCGCGCTATCCTAATGCTCGTGGCCGTTGTAGCTATCCCGTCCGTCTATCTCTTCGCATTTCTGCAGCGCCACAAACGCAACTCTGGTCATCGAGAAAACGAATATTCTTGTGCCGATTATGACTATGGTGTGGGTCACCATCTGCCTAGCATGATTTTCGACTACGTTTGCGTGGGCTGATGGTCCTGAATTGTTGAGTCCTGAATTGTTGAGAAACCTGGAGCTTGCCTTTATTTAAGATACTTTTTCTGCCTTAAAGTTATGGCGGCGGTCCTGTTTTATGCTTTCAGCTGCAATTCTCAGGGAACGTACAAACCAGCCTGGATAGAGAACCTTGGTTAAATTAGTGTCAAAAGTACAAGTAAATGTAATGCAGCCTGTAGTATCGTTAGAGGCTAGATATACTGTGCCAGTATTCACAACGGCCACTGACGAACACTACGGTCTCTACTTGTATCTTAGGTGTCGCATTAATATACAGGATGATTGTCGATGCCTAATCTTCCACAGATAGCAAGGAGAGGAAAGGAATAGTAGATGATGTTTGCAAAGGGATATACGGAGGAAATTATATTAAGATTATAAATTATATTAAGATTATAGGTTCAACTTGCAGGGAGAAGACAAGACATAGAGGAACATTAGGGTTCACGAGAGTCAAAGTCGCATAAAATCCTATCGTAGCAGACAGCCCATTCAGGGAGGGATCTGAGCGCCAGCACCGCCGCTTTTATTAGGAGCGTTTACGCTCAAAGTAATCGTCAGCACTTTGCCACACAGCAAAGTGTGCCAATGGATCGCATCTAGAAAGTTGCTCAGCTATCTAGATTACCGCATCCAGGAAAATCTCGGGATTTTAAAGGCAGTCGCGTGGGTAAAAGCGAGGCTTCCCATCCAATCAGCCCCATTTCAACAAAATACCCAGGTGCCGGCAGATTAACAGTTAGGTAGGTGACTAGTAGCGGATCCCCGCTGTTGTATGTTTTTGCTTTTTGTCCCAGGCTTAATTAAGCTTCATCGTACTCGTCTTTAGTACTTCCACCTCTGGCTTTTTAGCATTATCCTAGTTGGTTACAAGTCTATATGCTGATCCTAATATTACTATGATCATCTAGTCGTAAGCCCAAACGCTGCAACAAAGCCGTTGCGCGAGTGCCCGCACGGGGCGTACGGAATTGCCGAAGCGTCTGCATCTTTCATTTTCTTACGTCAGCTTAGTACGAGACTGTCACACCGTCAACGTCAAATGAAAGCTCCCCGGTCCCGCAGCCGCTGATGTCAGGAATGTGGGGAAGACATGGTACCACGCGCCCTGCTGTAAAGTCGACGAGCGCTAAGGATGAATTTTCAGGGATTAAACGTGCTCAGGGACCATCAGGTGTAATCCTAGGACGGGAGAGGTTTCTTTATAGAAGGGGTATTAAGAAGAGGGGCGCACGGATTGCAAAGGGTAGTGTGAAGAAAGTTAGTTAGGGTAAAAACAATACACATGAATGCGCATGGTCTACTGGCCACATGAAAGAGAGCGTGGGCTTGATCAGTCATGCTCAGTGGTTGAGAGGATATTAATTACTGAACACTAATCAGATCACGTGCACAGACTGCTTACGATCTTCATGCTGATGGTCAGGGTCTCCGGTTGGTTAAAAAATTGCATCATACTTCAGGATCGCGACATCTGAACCGTAGTAGCGACCTGCATGATGTCCCCAATGTGGAAAGCAGAAGTCATATCTGTATGCTAATAGTTCAGCTACGTGATACATGCGTATGATGCTGGTGGCCTACATGTCACCGCCCGGAGTGGTCCGTAGGTTTGTACACCCAGCTGCAATCCTTAGCTTACCATCGCGCCCAACGTGAAGGCATTATCTATTTGTGTTTAAATCTCCCATAATTGAGAGGCGTTCATACACAACGCCGTTATTCCGACAGCACCCCTTCATGTCCGAGCCGAGAACCAAGCGAAGACGTCTTGTGCTTTCGTGCTTTGAGTGTAAGCGCAGAAAGCTAAAGTGTGGACGAGAGATCCCCATTTGTTCTCGCTGCATCAGCTCAGGCAATCCGGAGCTTTGCCAGTACGATCCCCGTTTCTTGATGGGTGCTGGTACAGAATCAGACGTGGATGATGTGGCTCATACGAATCAGCCCTGGTCCTCTATCAACAACTCACTCACCCAGTCACCGTTAACTACGTTCGACCA
Source organism: Plenodomus biglobosus (assembly GCA_022343325.1). Lineage (NCBI taxonomy): Eukaryota > Fungi > Ascomycota > Dothideomycetes > Pleosporales > Leptosphaeriaceae > Plenodomus > Plenodomus biglobosus. Next base: position 787,271 of record JACTNT010000004.1, read on the forward strand.
TTTCGATACTTTTCTTGTGGGCGATAACAGCCATCAAAGCCACTGGCCGCCATTTCAATTTGATCTGGACGTTGACTGTTCCCCCTCGGCGAACATGTCTTCTGGCGAGTTGTCTTCTGGCACCATGGACAACGAGAACCTCATCGAATCCGTCGGATCCTACATGCAGCAACAACCCGTTAAAAGCCGCAGAAGGGGCTTTGGTGGCCAGTTTCGAGGTCCCAGCCATCCTATGAGCATTATTGCTTCATTCCAAGGCTTCTGCAGTTTCATGAAAAAAACTATCAAGGATCACCACGTTCTCGGCGCTCCGCAATGGGCAACCTTCACACCCAATGCAGACAACATCCGCCCTTTTTACTCCAGAGATAGTGCGGAGGCCGCCATCAAAAACCTTCTGCCGACAGAAGAGTGCTGCCGCCGGCTGTTGAAATGCTATTTCGATCACTTCACAGGGATCCATGCTCTGTTCCACGTTCCCTCTTTCTGGCAGCAATACAAGCGATATTGGGACGGCACACATGACGACGCGGCTTGGTTCAATGCATTGCTTCTAGCTGCCATGTCATGTGCAAAGTGTCTTTTTGCGGATGATCCGCTCTCATTCGACGGAGACAGTTCCACAGCCAGGAATGAAGTCGTGGAATGGTTGCACGCTGTCGAAGCATGGCAGAACTATCAAATGGCAAGAATCAATACAATTGAATCGCTTCAGCTTGACTACTTAGTGGTCTTCTCAAAGACTCTGAATGACATCGACCGCAAGGACCACTACACCGCTTCGCAAACCCTACTCGCTAACGCCATCTCCAATGGTCTTCATCAGGATTGGAAGCGTCTTGGAGTCGAAGAATCTGTTTACGAGAGACAGTTGCGCCGCAAGATATGGTCTGCTATAGCTGAGTTGGACATCGCGGCCTGTATTGAGCGCGGCGTTCCTTCTATGGCCTCCAACCTTTTTACCGACACTCAGGGACCAAAAGGCTATAATGACTGCGATTACGATTCGAGCACTGAGTTGGAGCCACCCGAACAATCAAATAGCCAGCTCACGGATAGCTCGTTTGCAAAGGCTTCACACTCGATCCGAACGCTTCGATACACCATCATCGACTTTGTCAATAACCCGGAGAAACATCAATCGCTTGGCCAGTCTCAACTACTAGCGTTACGGGTGCAGATATCCGAAGCTCTAGACGGTATACCTCAATGGCCAGTCTCCCCACCGGATGGAGTGGAACGCAATCTCGGACTAATATATCGAGCGATCTTAGAGCTTTATCTGCATGAGCTTTTGCTGCTGCTGCATCTACCATTCGCCCTCGCGAAAGATACCGCTAGTTCTGCAGCTATAGAAATCGACTTTCAACGTTTCGTCTGTATACGATCGGCGAGTGCAATCATCAGGATTCATGAAGTGGTAGCGCGTGAAGGATTCAGTCCAATAGCTTTGGGCAACGGGCATCTCTTAAGAGCGGGGCTATGTTTGTGTCTTCTTGAGGGGGACGTATCGGACTATGGTAATTCTAGTTTGCCCCAGCAATACCTATGTTGCGAGCAGCGATCCTAATACCATACAGGCATAACTTCCCCGCATCTGTTCCCGGTCACACACACTGAACTGGTTAAACGTGGCCTCGACATGGCTGAGCAATACGTTCTCAGCCTAGGCACAGATGTCCAATCTCTGTGGCTGCTCTCCTCTGCCATCTGCTACGTCGAGTCACGTAGAGATCCCACCACAAGCTCCGCCATCAAGACTCGCATCACTGACAACATTGTTGCCCTGTTTAGCAAGATGTGCTGGGCACAACAACACAAAAATATTGCCTTTGGACTATCCGATGCCAATTTTGCACGCTACGTGATGAAAATCCGCGAAGTGTGCGAGACCATCAAAGAGACCAGAGGTACTAAGGTAGAATAAGATACAAATTGTGCGCTAGCTAGAGCCTAAGCCGCCTGGAAGAATCCCATGTGGTGATTGATACCTCGCGCTTCCTCGATCATTTCGATTTTGATGGCACTGCAACAATAAGAAGTCTAACGCCCCAAGAATAAATGGGAAGGCTTGAGATTAGCTAAGCTTCTTATCGGTACGGGCATTTGCTAGTCAAAGATTATCAGCTATGCATTGACAACCCACCTCTGTTGGCCGACAAATTGTATCAGGCAAAAATTAGGTAAATCGAATGGAAATCATAGGACACGATTGGAACGCAATGTAGCATAATACATAATTCTCGTCCCTATCTGCCACTCTCATCCGGCCTAGTGTTAGATGAAAGTACGCAGACCTAGCCTCACCACGAATTGCCCCAAGAATGTCGCGAGCTTCTGCAACTAACATTTACCCCACAATCGGTTCACCAACCATGCCAGGTTGGTCCCAGAAGCTTGCCATGACTTTGCGATCGCCTTCCCATCCCCACCGGGCGTGCTGCGCAGCGAAATTCTGGAGAACATTCCAGTTAGCTGTGAATCACCCACGAAATGGATTGTTAAGTACTCACGTCTACCAACAGAATATCACCTTCATCCCAGATAATACTGGACTCCAGCTCGTGCTGCCATTCGTCCATCTTCTGCAACCACTCTCGAGGGATGACTTCGTCCTTTTCGATGCCAGCAAACTAGAAGGCGCTTAGTGATGCGACACTTTTGACTAGCTTTAAGGGCCACCTAGGTTGGACTTACGTGTGGGGGTACCGCAATGCCTTCGGTCCCGTCCTCCTTCTTGAAGGTGAATGGGGCTTTGAAAGTGTCATTAGCTACGGCGTTAGTGTAGCGAGTTGACAAAGCCTGTATGTTGGTATCAGTGTTTCAATTCTCGACATCTGGAAATGGATAGGATTCTTACGTTGAAGATAGCAGGCTTGTCCAAGGTTGGATGCTGTCGAGTGCCAGCAACGCGGTGAACAACCTCGAGGTCGCCATTATCCAGCCAAGTCCAGCTGAAACCGCGCCGCTGCCAGACAGGCAGGCTTTCGTCAGCCTGGTCTATGCCCTCGTGCCAACCACCCTGCTGAGCCAAACGAATGATTTTGCGCTCAACCATAGCTCGCTTGCCCTCTTCGGTCTCAGGCATTATTTCGTTCCCCTTGGGACCGAATGCTGAGTCCTTGTACAGCCCATTGCCTCCAACGATGCCGCCGACCTGTTCCGCATTGTGTGGGATTTGGTACACAAGGCCCTTCTTGCCACAACCCTCAAGGAAACCAGGGACTTCCTTCTTCAGGCGGTCGTATAGGGCGATTGAGTTGCAGACAGAGGTCTCACCGCCAGCAGCCGGGGCGACCTTGCAGAAGAGAGCAAGGTAGTGTGGGTGCACTGGTGATACGGCATACTCGTTGTGCCAGCCAATGAAGTGGCTGGGTGGCCCTTCATTAGCAGTGAGCACGTTCTTGGCCTGAGGGCGGCGCAGGACCTCCATGCCCATATGCTCATGCGGCTTCCATGCGTGAGGACCGGATCCGGCAAGGGCGAACATGAACTCGGAGAAGTCCTCAGCTGTCTTCAAAGGCAGACCTTTGAGGTGAATCGCGCCGCCATTGGCATCGAGCAGTTGCCGAATTGGGCTTTTGAGGCTCTTGTCGGATGGTTGAGCACCCAGAGCGCGGGCTTGCTCCAGGATGGCCTCCTTGGAGTGTTCTTCGTGGACCGGTTGAAGAATGAGAGGGAAGTTAACGGCAGGTTCGTCAGAGTCCTGGATAATCTTGATCTTCTTTTGATATTCCTTGGTAGGAGACTTCCAATACTGTTTGACAGCCATGGTTGAAATGGGTAGCGAAATTGATGACTTGGATCAGGAGACTGTCTCTGTGTGATATGTTTGCTTGTGGAAAAGATGTAGACATGCCTCGACAGTGGCCTTTTGAATAAATTCTCCCTTACCAACTAATCCCCTAAGTTGAGCGGTTGTATCATGATCCAAGCTGTTACGCACATGTTCGTCGGCCGAGAGCCCCTACTCGTTCCGATTACGGTGTAAGCGGCGTTGGTGGCCCCAATGCAGACCAATCGGAGATTCTGAACGCCAGCCGGTGCTACCTATCTCCATCATCAACACCATGCTCGGATCTAAGCGACAGATTCGATCGACAAATTGGCAGTCGGACGTAAAAGTCTTATTCTCAACAACGGACATGACAAACCCATCGCCGAGCTACGCGGATAATTCCTTTCAACATTCCATCGATCGAAGCCCGCCTGAAGCTTATGTTTGCCGGGCAGGTAGTTACCTGTTTGGAAGATCCATCCGAATCTCTTTGAAAACACATCAACAACATCCTACATTGGAAATAAGCGACCACGAATCACAGCCACAGAAATGCTGGACACGAAACAATACAACGCGTTGGATCTGGCTCAGCCAACGGATTTCAGGTCTATGCTAAGAAGCGGTGAACTGCTCTGGGGCACAAGTTGTCGAATTCCTCATGAGGAAGCTGCGCGTATTGTAGCAACTCTACCGCATCAGTTTTGCTTTCTTGATGCAGTAGGAATCCCTTTCATTCCAGCAAGGGATTCACGTAGCGGCTAACACAAGTCCAGGAGCACAGTCCACTCAACGCGACACTCCTTGCCAGTCTCATCAAGACTATTCAGTACACTTCGAATGGGTCGATGGTGCCATACGTGCGATTAGCACCCAACATGCCGGACCTAATCAACTACGTTCTGCTTGCAGGGGCTGGGGGCATTGTCCAGCCTCATGTCCAAAATGCAGAACAAGCTCGAAAGCTGGTATCTTTGGCCAAATTCCCTCCTCTCGGCACGCGCAGTTATCCACCCTTAGCACTGTTCGGCAAGCAGACTCGCACCAGGCCAGGAGAGACCGTTTATGATGTGTGGAATAACCATGCTGCAGTCTTCGCTCAGATCGAGGATGTAGAGGGAGTTGAAAATGTCGAAGAGATTGCAGCTACTCCTGGAAGTAAGTTTATTTCCTGATTTCGCGGAGCGTTTCAAAAGACCTGGTACTACAGTCGCTCTAACAAGATGTTTCTGCAGTTGATGCTTTGATGGTAGGGGCGGGCGATCTTCGATGCTCCCAGGGTCTTGAAGTCGGCAGTCAGGATGGCGATGAACCTGTATTTCTGGAGGCATTGAATAAGATCCAGCGCGCTGCAGACAGAAATGGTCTCTGTGTGCTAGGTTTCGCAATGACTCCTGAAATCTTGGAACGACGGCTGAAACTGGGATGGAAAGCCTTCATTGTTCACTCAGATGGAGCGGGAGTGTTCAAATCTGGAGTAGCGAGCTTTGAAGACAATGTTAGACATGCAAAGTTAGCAGGAATGAATGGGTCAAACGGTGTGTAAAGGTGATAGTAACAACTACGGGATAGCCGAGCAAGACAGCAATGAATGAACGAAATGTGAGATGGACAGTTCATCACCAATGTAACGTAATACTCTGCTTGAGACATGTTGTACAACCGGATTTGTCGAGAAGCAGGGATACTTGATGCAATGTGAAAAGATTTCTCTCGACTCGGACATCGCAAAGCTCATTGTCCTCGGCCGACACGCCTAGTCGATCTGATTTTCTCGGAGAGTATTCATAACGGACAAATGTGGAACGATACGGGCAGATCTCATCGATACCCTACAAGGCAATACACTATACTAGCCACTGCTTATAGAACCGATATATCGAACTACAACAACCGATAAATTCATTCCATCATACACTACACTGCAGCGTTTAGATCAATAACCAGAACCCCCGAAGTCCAGAATGACGGCTGATCAAAATGAGCCAGCTTCCAGGCATGGCGACTCGTGGATCGTACAGAAATTTGGTGGCACGAGCATCGGCAAATATCCTCTCAATGTCGTTGAAAACGTTATCAAGTAAGGGTCACAATAAAAATTTAGTTGCAAGTACGGAACATAAAGACTGACTACCATCAGGCCCGCTACCCGTTGCCATCGAACGGTAGTCGTTTGCTCTGCTCTGAGCGTTAGCACCAAAAGTGAAGGCACTACGAACCGGCTTCTGCAAGCCTATAGACATTGCATAGATACTGACTTTGAACGGTCTAATCTACTTGTCCAAAGCATCCGCATCGAGCATACTAGTGCTGCATTTGACTACATACGAAGTCCAATACTTATCGCCGAACTTGTACAAGACATTGAAAGAGCATGCGAGCAGGTTGTCCAGCTTCTTCAAGCAACGAGAATCATTGGCCATGGTACCTCGTATATTATGGACAAGATCCTCAGTATGGGCGAACGACTGGCGTGTTTCTTCCTCTCTGCCGCGCTACGCGACCGCGGCATCACAAGCGAAACGGTTGACTTTTCCGAAATCGTTCCACTCCAAAACCAAAAAACAGTGGACCAGTCTTTTTACCACAGCTTATCAGAAACGATGGCCAAGCGAATCCGCAGATGCGAGGCCACTGTGCCGGTAGTTACGGGCTTCTTCGGGCCCATCGATCGTGGTATTCTTACACAGATTGGTCGTGGTTACACCGACTTTTGCGCCTCGATGATATCTGTGGGGTTACAAGCAAAAGAACTGCAGGTCTGGAAAGAAGTGGAAGGCATCTTCACGGCTGATCCAAGCAAGGTGCCTACAGCCAAGATGCTTCCGGTGATCAGCTTTGAAGAGGCCTCGGAATTGACCTTCCATGGCTCTGAAGTCATCCATTATGCAGCCATGCGCTTAGCGATGCGTGGGAGCATTTCCATGCGCATCAAGAACGTTCTAAACCCGCAGGCGCCAGGGACGCTGGTTGTAAATGACTGGGAAGATGTCGACCCTTCGCCTTTGAACTCGCTCTCCCTCGCCTGTGTTGCAGTCCAGGAGCCACTGTCTTATATGCAGCGCGATGGCTCACCGACCCCAACTGCTATCACATCGAAAGACAACATCTTGTTGATCAAAATCCGGTCTGCGGAACGGCTAAAGGCACACAGTTTCTTGGCCGGCATCTTCTCCGTGTTCGACAAGTGCAATCTTTCTATCGATCTCATCTGTACCAGCGAAGTGCAGGTGTCTGTAGCTCTACATTCTGAGGTCTCTCTCCTCACCGGCGAGGATGTGGACGACTTCGAACTCGTTCGACAAGAACTCAAGAGTGCGATAGCTCAGTTGCAAGATTACGGAGATGTGGAGCTCCTGCACAACAGAACTATCATTAGTCTGGTCGGGAAGCAGGTGAGACGGACACCCGATGTTACGGGACAAATGTTTTCTACGCTGAGCGAAAACCGCATCAAGATTGAGATGATTACACATGGTAAGGTCGCCTATTCATGTTTCTTTCAAAAGGTAACATAGCTGATGGGTATGTCAATAGGAGCGAGCGAAATTAGCACATCGTGCGTCGTCCAAGAGCAGGAAGCTGGACGGGCAGTGGCACTTCTTCATGCGGCACTCTTCAGCGCTCCTGAGAACCAGCCATCTTCCGCACTTTCGAAACCCCGCATGGAATTTGCGCTAACAATTCCGAAACTTGCGCGGGGAAAGCCTATTCAAGTGTGATGTAATATTTGTGTTTGTGACGGAGTGAAGCTTTATGTATAGCCAAATGCGAAGAACAACCCATAAATTGGAACTGAAGTGAAACACTTTCTTAGTCATATCGAAATCACGGAAGACTCGCAGTTACGTAAAAGTTATTTCAAATATATGTAAGATTCTACACTTGGGTCAGAGCAATTTCTGACCGAAAGTCCGCACGGTATCGGGGCACGCCACGACCAGCTCATTAACACCAGCACGCACTTTCGGTCAAGGGTATTGTAACACGGATGTATAGCCGGAGATGTTAGTTGGTTGATCCGAGGAGCATCTCGGACTTAGCAGAATGGCACATAAAACCAAGTTTCATCCCATTTAATTTTTGATGCACGAACCAACATTGATACACAATCATGACTAACAGCTTCACTCTCTACGGCTATGATGTAAGCACCTTCGAGAGCAGTGGCGCCCTCCAACATAGGCTTACCGTAGCTGATAGGACAACCCGCGGACGCGAATCATTAAGATCGTGGTATGACACACCTCGTCATTGCCATGGCTTCTTTGATATAGTACCTTTAACAACATATCAGGCTGTCGCCGAAGGCATCGAATTAGACGAATCTGTGGTGAATCCACGTAAAGGTGTCAACAAAGCCTCTTATATGAAGCTTTTCCCCTTGTCTCAAGGAAAAATCCCAGCTCTCAAAGGCCCCGATGTTAGTATCACAGAGACGATCGCGATTGCGTATGTGAGTACACTTCCCGCCACCCGGATCCATTCAACAGCCTTCCAACTTCCCCTTCCCCACTTCATGTACTGCGTGTCCACAGCTCACTGAATACTTCAAAGTACTTGTGCAAACTCAACAACAAATCTAATCTCCTTGGCGATGCCGGTACTCTGTCCCAAGAAGCCCTCGTGCTCAGCTACGTCAGCTTCGCAAACCAGGAGCTTCTTCCCGTACTGGCACGCTGGTTCCTCCCTCTAATGCCTGGCTTCACGGATCCAGCACCATACAGCTACGACGCAGTTGAGGAAGGGAAACGCGCAAGTCTAGTGCTGCTGGATAAGCTGGAGGGTATACTAGAAGGAGTAACGTGGCTAGTCGGCGATGGCCCAACCCTTGCAGATATTTTTGTGGCAGTTGTTCTGAGCAGAGGTCTGCAGTGGGTGTTGGACAAGAAGTGGAGGGACACGCATCCAGCAGCTATGGCGCATTTTGAGAGGGTGAGAAACTGGAAGGTGGTGGCTAAGGTGATTCCGGAGTTTACGCTGGTTGATACGGAGCCAGCGAATTCGCAGCCGGGAAAAGTGATTTGAAAGGTGTAGGAAGTTCTGAGATATAGATGGGCGCTTAGATTGTTGTCAAACAAAAGTCAATTTGTGAGCTTTGCCACCGTGCACAATTACCAGAAATTTCATGGTCCGTCAAATTTCAAACACCGTCAGATTTTTTCTGATATATGCTTAATATTTCACACGCCTCACAGTCTTCGCTAAGCTTTCCGCAACGTGGGCAGTGTTTCGGGTATTGAGCCCGCTAGCAACAGACATCAGCTCAGTAGCCCAGATGTAGAGTGATTCACCGACTTACGCTACGGAGAGTCGCCCGGTATCTTGCAAGTACACGGCGTGCTCTTCTCTTAGGTATTTGACCTGCTCTTGGTCAAATGAAGTATATCTCCAAGGACACGTTAGCGCAAGTCTCTTTATGCCAGCTCGCAGAGAAAGGACCTAAACGAGCGCATCGTCTTACAGGAACATGCCAGCCTGGCTTGTCACGAAATCCCAATCACCAATAGCATCCAGCTTGAGCAGATCACTCTTCAAAGCCTCCCGTCTATCAGCCAGATCCTGCGCTAGACCTCTAATGTCCTCTTCCCACACTCTTTTGAGGTGCAAATTCTCGAGGATATTCGTCACCAGTCTCGCGCCAAACCGTGGTTGCGCACCCGTCTCCCGCCGAGCTAGGAGCTTCATTTGCTGCTCGGCTCGCGCCGCAACTTGTTCCGTAGGAAGGGGGAAACAAAGATGTCCTACACGCTCACCGTAGAGGCCGAACGCCTTACCGTATGTTGCGGCGACCAGGAGCGGAACGCCTGTCTCAGCAAGTAGTCGAATAGGCGCGCAGTCTTTTTCTACACTGCCGGACACGAAACCCGGATAGGAAAGGTCGAGGAAGACGAAGTGTTGCTTGGCGAGAAATGTCTGCGCAAGCCGCTGCCACTCTTCTGCGGATGGGTCGCAGCCGGTTGGATTATTTCCGCAAACTTGAAGCACGACGATAGATTGGGCCGGAATGCACATTACTGCCTCATTGAACCTGGCAAAGTCAAATGCGTGGGTGGAAGGGTTGTAGTAGGGGACGCTGGCAGTTTCGAAACCCACGGCGTGGAACACGTTCGGGTGATTGACTGAGGGCAACATGGTTAGATTACAAATTGAGACATGGCCAACAATGGGTACGGCATTCTAGTGGACTCACCCCACGTCTCTGCGGGGATATAAACGTTGCCCCTCGGATTGACTTTGTAAGGCTCATAATGCATCCGCAAGAACTGGGCACCCATATGGCAAGCTCCACTGCCCCCAAGCGTCTGCATTGATGCTATTCTGCACAGACAACGCTCAGCTCACACCTTGGTGTTAGGATATTGCCGCGCACCTTTGCTCTCGTATCAATTGGCTGCTCTCTCCAAACAGCAGGCGAGCGCTCAGCTGTCGGAAGGGCGCCTCCCCAAGATGCGACGCAGGGTATTCGTGCTCCCATCCTGGGTCTTCAAATAGCATTTGCCGTGCCTGTATCCCATTGGATTGAGCTCATGCAAACTGAAGGGGACTCACTTACTAGCTTCACGGACGGTAAAACATATGGGTCCCCATCAGAAGTCTGGTAGACACCACACATGAGGTCCGCCTTGTAGTGTCGGGTGTCATTTCTGTACTGGGCTTGCAGGGCATTGAGACTCTCTACGGTAGTCTATGAGAAGAGCAAGGTAATCACAATGGAGGTAGGAGATACTCACCAAGCTTCCCTTCAGCAATGTTTGCTAAAGGATGCACGGTCGTGTGCTGCATTTCGGTGCTATGATTTGAGGGGGACATTCCAGAGAGAGCCCAATGTTGGCTTGTATACGTGTCGGCCGTAGGTACTCAAAACAAGATATAATCTTTTCAATAAGAAAGATGTAAAGTCAACAACAGCCGATTGCTTATTCACGAAATTCAGCTGTAGAGCCCGGTATTGGTAGGCGACGTAGGCTGACTGCTGTCCAATTGGCCCAAAACTACATAATGCTACCATATCACTGGGCCCAACCCCGAACGTACCTAATGCGCCGGCCGAGTCGGCGATCGCAAAGCCACAAGACTCTTGACAGCACATGGAGGGCCTAACACAGCACGACGCTCTCTTCCATGATCCGTGATTTCAATGCGCTTAGGTTCGGACCTATTTGGAGGTCGAGCTCCAACATAGAATCGCTGCTCTTGAAGGTTCAATAGTATGGCCGGCAAAAGCCATACCTAGCCTCTCGGACATAGTTTTTTGAAGCAATACAAAGTAGTCAGAATTGCGTATGAGTCTTCTGTTTTGTTTTGATTGGGTGTTGCGACAAGAGGTATGATCGCGATCAGTAGTAGTATCGTGAGTGAAGCTATGGGAAGAGAGGAGAAAATGCTCAAAACGCTTTCATTAGGTAACACAACAAAGCGATGTTGGAAAGGTGAGTTTGTCGAGAACTAACAACCTAATCTCCATGATACAGTTTCTTGGGTGATGTTTAATTAAACTATAGAAAGCTTTCCAGGTGACCACTTAACTCTCTTCCCGCCTTGAACCGGTCCGCTAGACGTAGTGCGCGCGTGAATTCGTACCCCAGCGCCTGCGCGTCCTCCAAGCCCACCGAAATGCGCACGATAGATTCGCTTAGCCCGTACGACGCCGCCCACTCCTTCTCGCGCATAAACACCGTTTGCACGTACGGCTGCGCAAGCGTCACATGCGCGCCCAGTGACGGGCCCTTGTGGACATTCAATGCGTCAAAGAAGGCCTCTGCTGCCACTACACCTTCAAACTCGAGCGTGAACAAGCCACCGTAGCCGGGGACGAATTCGGCTGTAGCGTTGCGCATGCGCGCCTCGTAGTTCTCACGTGACCAGCACGTTGACGGATAGTAGACGTGCATGAGCGTGCTGGATGACGTGCCGGCAAAGGCGCTTAGGACTGAGACAAGGTGCTGTGCATTCCTGTTCATGGTGGCGGCGCGGGCAAGGAACTTGCGACTGTTGTACTCGAGCACGCGTGAGTCGGCGGCGAAGAACTCATTCACGTATGTGCTGTCAAGAGACTGCTTGAGCGGCGCGTAGAAGGGCAATGAGGGATTCAGGAAGATACTGCCGGCCATGACATTGGCATTGCCGCTGAAGCTTTTGGTGAGAGAGGTGACGATGACGTCGGCAATACCCCCAACATCGACATTAGCAAAGCTGCCAATCGTCTCGTCAACGACCACTACGAAGCCGTATTCATCGGCCAATTGTCTGATGCGTCGAAGATCGACAGTTCTCAGCAACGGATTTGATGCGCATTCGCACCACACCGATTGCACCCGCCGTCCCTGCTGCCTTTCACTAGCGAGGTATTCTTCCAAGTCGTCCAGCTCGGCTGGAGTACCGAACCCGTAGAACTTGCACCCAAGCCCGTACTTCTGCACCAACTTCAACGTGAGCTCGTATGGGAAGCCAAATACGATGGTCTGCGCCGGTCGCCAGCTCTGAAGCAGCTTGTTGGTCTCGTAGATGGCGGCCATGCCGGTTGGATAGAGGAAGACGTCTGTTGATGCAAAGCGGGCGCTTCGCACAGGGTCGATGGACCCGCGCTGGAGAAGCTTCACAATGCGTGTGCGCACCATACTGTCGGCTTGCGTATCCGCCAGTTCGCGGAAGAGCTCTGGATTGCTCCCACACAGCTCATCTGCAGGTGCCGGGGCTATACTGTCGAGATGCTCATGCATGCTCTGGGCGAGACGCGATGAGATACCCGTACCGGTGAGCCGCCAAAAGACCATGGCGGTGGCATTGACTTGGACAGGGAAAAAGACAAGAAAGAAGCGCCGAGGAACTTGGCGACTGCTCTGGAGAGTCTCTGAGGTCATGGTGGTTGTCTCTGTCGCCGATGACTCATCCAAGAGGAAGTCTGCGGCCTTGATTCGAACGCTATCTGCTACTTCTGGTGCCGAGTTGACTATCGTGGCCCGGCAGGCTAGTGCATGATCCAACGCTGGGAAAACCAGGCACTTCTCATCCGCATGGCCGAGTAGAGCCTGGCAAGCATTATTGACCTACATCCAGGCGGAAGCCAATGTTAGCTGCCGTCTGAGGTATACCGAGGTGATAACGCACCTTGACCACATCTTGGTTCAGGAAAGACCTGGGGTAGCCGATTTGCTGTACAAGACTAACACGCGGTTCTTGTGCAACCATTCCGCGCATGTCCTGCCATGTCGGGAGCTGAACCGAAACCGCGTGGCGGTGGGCAGGAACAGGATAGCCGAGGGGTGGAGGGTTTGGAAGAGATTGAACAGGTACTTTGTGTTCAGTTTGAACAAGGAAAGGCATATTGCACGTTATCTTGTTGTTCTGCTGCTTCGCGATGCTTCTTGCAACTTGGCTACTGGAAACACGACGAGACCGACTTGGGCCACTTTAATGCCCATGTCCCACAGCTGTTGTTCTCAGCCTAATTGGAGTAATCTACATTCGGACATGCTTCGTCCAAGACCATGTAAGACAAAAAGGCCATCATTAGCACTTCGGAGGTAATCCTGTCACCAACGATTTGCTACAACTTAGCCCGTCCCTCAAGCGCTTACTATCGCTGCAGCAGTGCCTCCACATCAACTCCGATCGACACTATCGGCCGAGTAATCTTCCTCCACGCATCTACAATGGCCATGTCCGATGAATAATCGAAGCGGTATAAGTGGTATCTACATACCTAGGTATGCTGTAGTGCTTTTTATCCACAAAGTTTGTTTGTGAACGGATCCTTCCCATAATTTCAACCAGGAATTCCTCTCTTCCTCCCCATGGCCCCTGCTATGGAAAACTCTACGTCTAGCGGCTGCGGCTATGCCAAGACATCGTTGAATACTGTCAATCGCTACCGGGGTCGCGGTGCGTCAACACTGTTCAACTGTGCTATCTGTCTGACGTGTATCGTTACTTATGGTTGCAACCAGGTCAATACGAGTACCAAGACGTCTATCCTATCATTGACGAAACGCCCATTCTCCATGTTGCCTTCCACGGCTCCGCAGATGACGATGAGTTCAGTTTTCCTGTCATACTGCCTATGCTCGGCTGCACTGGCAACTTTGAGAAAGTTCCGGACGACGATGGCCGCCGCTCCATCTACCTCCATGGATACGTCTCTTCACGCATAATGCGGCTCTCACAAAAAGCCACCGCCTCAGACAACACCGATGGTGCCAAGGGCATCCCAATCTGTGTTTCCGCCACCTTGATGGACGGCATCGTCCTGGCACTCACCCCCAACCACCACAGCTGCAACTATCGATCTGCCGTCGCATTTGGGTACGCGCAAGTTGTCGAAGATGAGCCTGAACGCCTTTATGCCATGGAGCTCATCACAAACAACCTCGTCCCAGAGCGCTGGCAGCATACGCGCTATCCGAACAAGACGGAACTCAAGAGCACTGGAATTTTACGCGTCGACATTTATTCAGCGAGCGCCAAGGTTCGCGCTGGCACGACGGGAGAGGCGAGAGAGGATATCAAGGACGAGGCTATGCGGAAGAAGGTTTGGGCTGGTGTGGTGCCGAGCAGGATCGTCTACGGAACGCCGCTAGCAGCGCCGACTAACATGTTTCCCGGCCTGCCGGAATATATTGAGGACTGGGTGGAAGAATGGAATGAGAAGGCCGAGAGGTATTCTGCGGAGGCGGCTGGGCTGTGAATTCTTGTTTGTGATTTTTAGATAATCGGCGCAGTGATAACGCCCGAAGTATCAACTCATGGATAGATGCGAACGAACCGCTACCTGAAGTTCTTCGAGCACGATTCTGTTCTTCGCTAAAGCCTCCGCAGTTGTACTACTGCGTGTATTTAATAAAGATGTGAAGCACAATCTAGCATGGTTACAAGACATGTATTCGATCTCAAAGTAAAAGAAAGTACCGAAAAGTCTCGTACACATATATTGTTATAGACCGTGACAATAGTGCTGACTACTGGTGTGTCTACCATATCTACTATGTCTCGCCAAATTTTTAAATACGACTTGAGGTCTATTTTTGCAATCACATGCAAGTATCCTGCTGCTCCAGTGCTTACATATTCATCATTTTCCTGTTCCAAGAACTCTATTCACCCTACCATTTCCCCCAAACGGATACGCACTCACATGTAGTACACCGTACGGTCCGATGCTTGGGCAGTATCCCTGCTAGCACAGCGCCCCACATAAATGCGAGCTGAAAATCACTAGTGCCGAATGCGGTAAACTAGGCTCGGCCGAGAGCGACTAGTAGATGGGGAAAGCTTACCTCGTATCACTTAGCTAAGTATACAACGGCCTATCGCCGAATGGCCGAGTAAGGGCAGGATGCTTGTTGCTACACAAGGAAAACCACCAACAATCCAAGATGGGCAAATGAATCCGGGCGAATTGGATCATTGTGGCCTTTCGCTAATCTGACGTGAGCGCTCCAAAAATTTCATTGAAGAAGAGAGATTCCAGACAAATCACCACAAACGATCCATTACACAACAGCCAACATGCTGGACGAGAAAGATTCTTTTGCGGAAAACGCAACCCTCAATGCCTTCTATATGCGAAGCGATGATCTCAAGCCTCGACTATATTCCTTCGCCTGGCGCGCCAACGCTGCTCCCAATTCCTTTGTCGTACACTCTGTCGACTTGGTCATCGAGCGACTGCCCGTCAACACTCAAGAGCGCCACCATGTTCCAACATTCGAATGGCCAGCGAAGCTCCGCTCAGGACTGGAAATGGCCGACAGGAAATCCGATATTCGCGGATTTCTAGACAAAGTTTTGCATGAGCACGACAGCACATCAGGTCCGACAGCTGTGAAGTTGATCATGCCACGGATTGACGGCTACGTCGCCCAATCCAACATCATTCAAACACGATTTTATGGCTGTGAAAACGTCCATACGGCAGCAGGGTTTCTTCAACCCGGTGAGCATATCGAAGCTTGTGCAGTACTCGCGACACCTCGACAAGGCAAGCTGGCTTCCATCTCACAACTCCGCCATCTTCTTACGGGCGCAATTGGTGCTGTCCGTGCAGCTAAGAGCACAATTCAAAGCGCCGCATCATCTTGGAAGCTGCTGGATGACTTGGAATCTGAGTTCCGAAATCGTCTTGACTTGAATTTTCTTGTGCCCGATCCTGTTCCGCGAAAACGCCTAGGGCTCGTCCACTGTGTAGACTATCGCATGTCTCTAGAGTTGCTTCTCCACTTGAACATCGACCTCGTTGTCTTTGACCAGCCAGGAAGTTGCATGGAAGATCCTCATGGCCCTCTTGCGCACTTGCGCGTGTCTTTCCACCCCGTCGACCTGAACCCAGATGAGGGATTCGTGCAGCGCTTGCACCATGCAGCTCGCGGCCAGCGTCTGGACGGTCTAACGTCGCGCTTCGATCCGCTATTCGAGAAGGTCGCGCAAGTAGCTCGACTTTTAGAGCTGCCAACTGCAGCACCATCGGCCATAGCAATTGCCACGAACAAGTATCTCACTCGCATCACGTGCTCCCAGCCAAACCAGGATCGGAATGCACAGGATCGACATGGTGGTCAACCTCAGTTCATCTGTGTCAGGGGCAGGAAGGAGCTAGAGGAGCGACTGAGGGATCCCGAGAAGCCCCTCCAAATACCCTACCCCGTCGTTGTCAAGCCCACAAATGGCCGCGGTAGCTATGGTGTCGCCAAATGCGTGAACGAGACAGATCTATTGATGAACGTGGAGTGGGCAGGCGGCTACATTGGCTTCCACAACTCAAAAGTCATGATTGAGCCCTACTGCGACGGACCCGAGGTTGACATCAATATCGCCATGTGGGACGGCGAGGTCACCTTCTTCGACGTTTGCGACAACGCCCCGACTGCAGGCGATCTCGACAAGGTAACTGGCAGTGGGCGGAAGGACTTCCAAGAGGGTTTGTTCATGTACCCCTCGCAGCTACCCGAGTCGGAACAAATCCTGGTTTGCCAACAAGTCCGCGAGTGCATTCTGCGCATGGGTTTTCGCACAGGCGTGTTCCACTGCGAGGCACGCATCCAAAATTCTTCCATGCACTACGTTCAGCGCCGCGGAAGCAACATCATTGATCTCGAGGCAAACCCCACCACGGCTGGCAAAGAGCCGGGCATCTTCCTACTTGAAGTCAATGCCAGAGCCCCAGGCTATGTCGGCATGTACGCCGCCGGCTGGACATGGGGCGTCGATTTATGGGCGCTGCACGTGCTCAATTCCATTGCGGACGAAGCCCGCTTCCGCGAGTTGTCTATCCCCTTTGCCAATGGAGCGCAGCACGATAGTGCGGTACTGCTTATCATGCCGGAGAAAAAGGGCATATTGCGATCTGAGGATCCACTTCCAAGGCTGCGGCGTGAGAAGCCCGAGTTGGCTGCGAGCGTGCCGCTTGTTTTGAATTACTTTAAAAAGGGGCAACAGGTGACGCCGCCAGACGGTACGGAGACTTGCTTCACGTCTGTCATGGTGGTGGAGTCGAAGAAAGGGAGAGCTGATTTAATGAGAACAGTAGAGGAGGCAAGGGTAGAGTGGACGCCGGTGATTGAATAGAGGGTGCAAAAATCCGGGATAGAAACTAGCTATTTCCTATAGTAGATCTCTCGTGGTATTTTGGCTTGATGCATTCATGTCTAGATAGGATTAGAAAACCATCAATGGCTCAGCTATAGTCGTCTGCGTGCGAAAATTGTACACTTAAGCTCCACAGTTTTCCACAAGTACTGCATCGCACGATTGCAAATTTGATCATCTTGCTAGTAATTGTATGTCCCTCGTTGTTATCATGCTCACAGTACATCATCCTTGAGTGCACTTGCTATCAGTACCATTTCCAACCTTACTCTCCTTGCTTAATTAAATACTGCTGTTCGGCTGGCGCCCCAGCCTCGTGCTTCCACAACAAGCGGCCGATCTTCCCACCGTCACCATCAGTCGTCTCAAAATGCAGTTTGAAATGGTCTGCAACGAGTGGGTAGGTGACCATGCGGCCCCTTCTTGCCTGCTCTTCACGAGAAGCCAACCACAAAAAGGTGTCGTTTTCGTAGTGCGATAGAGACCATGCCTGGCTGTCGAGGCCCTGGAACGCCACTTCTAGCCCGGATGGCGCCTTGTCTTGGGCTCTCACCACCAGATTCCATCCGCGTTTCTCATCGCGATACGTGCCGATATACTCCTCTCTAGCATGCGTTGCGATACCGCCTGTCTGCGTCGCTTTGAGCTTCTCCTCAAACTTCTTTACGTTCAATGCCGCGTTGCCGGCAGCCTCGGTGGCCAACGCCAGGTAGTCCGATGGCTGAGGAGTATCGACCAGAGCCTCCAGCAGCGCCATGCTCACCCATCCTGAAACATCACCCAGCGCGATCGAGTTTGTGCATACTACAACGCTGCTATTGATCCCAGGCAGCAACGCGATAGAAACATGATAGCCTGGGAGACTTCCGCCGTGCGCTATCAGCGGCCCAACGTGGGATCTGGGGACGATCTTGGGCATTTTCTTCACATAGATGCTGTTCCATCCCATTCCGAGGACGGTATTCGGAAGTTGTGTGCGGTACCAGCCAAACGCGTACGATTTCTCCAGTAACCCTTTCGCTGTGAAAATATGGCCCGATAGTTGCTGCATCCCGTGCTTGATTAGAGGAGGCGAGCTGTTCTTCTGCAGCCCGGTCTCGTCACGGAAGGATTGCATGAGGGCAATGCTATAGGCCATCAAGTCGTCAGCACTGCTGACACCACCCAGAGCTGGAGCCATGATGGTACTATCATTGACGGGTGGGTGTGGCAGGGCATAGAAAGAAGCATCGTCCAAGGCTGCGTATGGTTTGGCGAAGTCGGAGGCTTCCGAGGGATCGACAGGCTCAACGGTGGTATTCTTGAGCCCTAATGGCATATACACCTTTTCTTTGAGATACTGCGCATACGTCTTTCCACTGACACGCTCGATGACTTCGCCGGCTAGTGCGTAGCCCCAGTTGCTGTAGCCCCAGTCGGCACGAAATTGGCCGGTGACTGGTAGGCTGTTGTAGTACCGAATGAGGTCTTTCTTCTCAAGCAGCAAAGTTGCATCCGATCCTTGCCACCAGAGGTTCGAACGACCCAGTCCCGAACGATGGCTCAAAAGGTCGACAATAGTAAGTTTGTCGGTTACGGTGGGACTCGTTGACTGCAATTCGGGGATGATGATTTTGATCGGTGTGTCCCACTTCAATTTCCCTTCATCAACGAGCGCAGCCACTGCAGAAGCTGTGAAGGTCTTGGCCATGGTTCCAATGGGGAATTGTGTGCTTCCGGTGATGGCCTCTTTCGTCTCCAAATCTCTGAAACCGAAGCTCGCGCGATGAATGGGCTGGCCATTGTGAGATACGGCGAGCGAGATCCCTGGCGCGCCGGCGACTTTGCAGATGGCTTGAATCACGGGCTCGAGTGCCTGAAGACGCAGTTGAAGAGACTCTGTACCATTGGAACGTGTGGCCATGTTGGCAGGATATGAGTTGATGATTGAACACGCGGAAACCCCATTTCATCATTATATGGTCTTCAAGGCCACGCATGCAGACCGGCAGGAGCTACTATGTGATGAGTTTAGCGCGACCAGATGTCCGAGTAGGTTGCCTCAGGCGTCGGACATGACTAGGTATGTAAGTGCGGCACGCGGACCCTAGAGCCCGGCTACCCGCCCCTTTCCCGCGCGAATATGTTCTTACTCCGTTACAAGAATATACCGAACACTAACCTAGATTTAGTTGGTACGAAAACGGCTTTGGTGTCAGATCTGTTCTTACGACGGAGTTGGTGGGATTTAACTTTTCCTTGTTCCCGGAGCGATCTCACGCTATAGGTTTAGCGCCAACATGATCTGCCGGGAAAGGGCGTTGGCTCAGCGAAGCGAGGCCATTCCTTGGCAATGCCGTCACGGAATCCTTGTCGTGCCGGCTCTAGTCCATTCCAAGGTTTACTCCGATTACTCCGATTCCATATTCCATATCATAACCAACAAAGCCGCAGAGGGTTATCTCGCGGATTTGTTCATCCAGTACACGCCAGTCACTTCTCTACAATCATGGAAACCAGTACGGAAGGCGTGATGCAACAATGTCACGTCAACAACGAAGAGGGCATACGAGATGTCGAAAAACACGCCTTGAAGCAAAACCAAGATCAAAGCACGCAGATCACCGATAGCAATGGAGCTGTCTGGGACACGACATTCCTCGTCACATTTGGCGCTGAAGATGCTGGCAACCCGCTCAATTGGTCCACAAAGCTCAAATGGGGTGTCACGGCGGCTGTCTCTGGCATGGCCTTTGTCCGCATCATGGTTTCAACGGTAGCGCTCCCCCTCTGATTGCAAAAGTCATTGCTAATCAGATCTCCACAGATGATGGCACCTGCGATCAGCACTATCACAACTGAACTACACATGTCCACGCCTGAGGCTTTCATGGCGCTGTCGGTTTATCTCTTGGCCTCCGCATTTGGACCGCTCTTCATCGGCCCCCTGTCAGAGGTCTATGGCAGAAAGGTCATATTCCACGCTACCAGTGTGTGGTTCCTAGTCTGGAATCTCGTTTGTGGCTTCTCGAACTCAAAGGGCCTGCTCATTGCCGCCCGTCTGTTAGCCGGCTTTGGCGCGAGTGCAGCATACAGTCTGGCATACGGCGTGCTCGGCGATGTATGGCCTCCAGAACAGAGAGGACGCTCCGTGAGCCTGTACTTGCTCATCCCACTCACTGGCGCTGCTATTGGTCCTATAGTCAGCGGCTTCATTGTTGAGTATTCCACTTGGCGATGGATGTTTTGGTCTACTACCATTCTTCAAGTTGTCCTCGAGGCAATCTCACTGCTCGTGCTATACGAGAGTTACGCCCCGTTTCTTCTTCGCAAGCGAGCTGAGAAACTGCGCAAAGACACCGGCAATTCTCGCTACCATGCCGCCATCGAGATGCGCGAATCCGGCCGCTCGACCATGTGGAAGCTGCGCCGCAGTTTATCCCGTCCCCTGCGCCTCTTGGCATTCCATCCCATAATCCAGATACAGGCCATCCTCGCAGGCATCAATTACGGCTTGTTATATTTTGCGCTGGCCAGTTTTTCTTCCCTGCATGTCTCCGCGTACGGTGAATCCGTCGCCACGTCTGGCTTGCACTACATTGCCATCTGCGTCGGCGAAATACTGGGCTCCCAGCTTTGCGGCCCACTCATGGACTATGCATACAAAAGGTTGAAAAGTCACTCGGGCGACGGGGGCGTACCCGAGCTCCGCATTCCGATTCTGTTGCCAGGCGTCTTCTTTACCCCCATAGGCTTCCTACTTTACGGCTGGGCGGCGCAATACCGCCTCTTCTGGCTTGTTGTCGACATTGGCGCTGCTTTGCTGGCCCTCGGTATGCAAATATTTGATACCACGTTGCATGCCTATGTCATGGATGCGTACCCTGAACACATTAGCTCGGCCTCGGCTGCGACGCAGGTGCTCAGGAGTCTGCTCGCGTTTGCATTCCCATTGTTCTCGGACGAGCTGTACAAGACGCTAGGATACGGTTGGGGCAACAGTCTGATGGCGTTTTTGTCGATCGGTATTACATTACCGGCTACGGCAATACTCTGGCGCTATGGCGCAACATTGAGAGCCAGGCGAGATTCAAGTTATTGAGGGACCTTATGGCGATGTCTGCACTATAGCTGCTTGATTGTAGGCAGAGTGTTAGCCTTTGCGTTCCTCCTTCTATTTGTAGTAGTGTCATGTAATTGTGCAATTCTAGATTCCACCTAATAGCGCCCAGAGCATACCTAGCCTACTGCCAGACACCATGCCATACATGTATCCCCAACAGCCCACACTCCATGCAAAAGTCTTCCACACTCTGATGACGCATTATCCCCTGTGTTAATCATGTTCTTGATTCACGTCGACACATTAGATACAAAGACCGACAAGACTGCAGCGTATGCAGCTGTCACAGCCATCATCTCGAAGCTCGACACCTTCAGAAGGAACGATACGAGGAAGGCTAGGATGAGAATGCAGACCGAGATGACTGCTAGCTGGATATTCTTCGACGACTCGTGTGACAGTACAACCAAGGGAGCGACAAGGAAGATTGTTGTCACAGCTGCGGTTGTCACCCGCCCGATCATTTCCGCTATCAGAATTGTATTCTGGTGCGAAGACCGGGGGAAGTTGGCAACCGGACCGAGGCCTTCATCGTCGCCATGAGACTTCTTGGAGAGTCTCCAGTATCGAAAAGCGCGCAGGTACTTATGAAGCCAGCGCTGGAAGGGATCTGTCCGCGCTCGAGTCCCAAGATCTACCCTAAGCAATCGAGTCTTGTGTATCTCGTGCAGGCAGAGATCATCTCGCAAGCTAGACTGCTGCTCGTCGTCAAGGAGCGAGAAGGTCTCCATGTTCATAATGTTGTTAAAGCTAGCAAGTGCCTCGTCTATTCGTCAAATTACAATCAGCCCTTATTTTAAGTATGTGGGCGTAGCTGCCTACCGTACTGCTTTAGAGTATGGCGAAGTTTCAGCATGAAGTCATCATTGATGATGTCGTCTACTTTAAAGCTGCTAGCATCTCTTTTGCAATGTTTCAATCCGAGCCGATCGGTCCTTGATTGGCTGAGGCCTAAGCCAAGGCCGGCTTGGTACAGGATTCGGTCCATCTCAGCGACCTCGTTCTCGAGAAAGCGCAGGTTCAGCAGGTGTGTAGTCTTGAGCCTGCGGAAGCCGTGAAGGGTGAGGTTGCTGTCGGCAGTACTGGCAAGCCAGGCTTTGCGAAAGGTGTTTGCTATGACACTATCCTCAGAAGGATCAGACATGACGAGCGAAAAACACGTTGTGTAAAAACCAAAGCCTTTGCGGCCGTTGCATGGCTATAACTATACGCACAAGGCAGAAAGCATATGCAGCCGCTGCGAGCAGGCAGCGCTCACTAGTGGTCGAGAGAAGTTACACGAAGGGGTCACAACAAGCTAATTGACAGGGTCCTTACTAAGGCTGACTTTGCCTTATCTAGGTAGTAGGCTTCTTGGCGTGTAATATTCCATGCCACTCTTCTTTCATGCATATATGTCACGATAAGGCTGTGATAGGGTTAAGGTTTAAAATTTAGGGTCTATTCGCACAAGGGAAGGAGAATCTACAAAAAGGGGGTTTTCTAAGTAAGAGAAGAAGGTGCAGAAGGGTAGTATCACGCGGCATGTTATACTACACACCAAGAAGCTCACAACCTAGATTAGGCAACGTCGGCCTTAGGATCCCGTCGATTAGCCTATTATAACCCCGTCGTATAACTTTTGCCCTTGTAGTCGCGATGTGGTGTCCATGGATTGGATGGTGTGAAGCGACCAGGCGCATCGAGGCGCATTCTGGCCCCAATGCAACAGACAGCGATCAGGCTGAGAGACCGATCAGGCTGAAAAAGCGACACGTTGTCCCCCTCTTTTTTCGTAAACAGCTCCCACCCACCTAACTGTATTCACTCGTACAGAAACATGGCATCCAAGAAACAACTCCGCTGTATCGACTATCATGTCGCGTGGATATGCCCAGTCGCTGACGTCGAGCTCCTGCCCGCGCGCTTGATGCTGGATGAAGAGTACCCCGCTCCGCCTTATGACACTCACTACGACGACAACACGTACATCTGCGGGTCTATAAGCGGCCATGCCGTCGTCGTTGCGACCTGTACGCAGGGAGAATCGGGTAATGTCAACGCCGGGCGCTTGACGGGCTCGCTGTTCAGGACGTTTCCCAACGTGCGCATGGCGGTCCTGGTGGGCATCGGAGGGGGCATTCCTCGTTCACAAGTGTCCGATCATCCTCTCGAGAATCTCCACCTTGGAGATGTGGTAGTAGGATGGCCTGGCGATGGAAAGCCGGCTTGTGTCTACCATGACCGGGGCAGATCCAAAGGAGATGGGCAGTTCGAGCTGGTAGGCACAATAGGGAACCCGGACCGGAGGCTCACGAACGCGCTTGGTGTGCTCGCCTCGGACGTTGAAATGGGTAAGACCAGCTTCGACGATCAGCTTGCCAGGCTGCAGCGATGCGCAAAGAAGAGCAAGTTTGCTCACCCCGGCCTTGAGCATGATAAACTCTTCAAAGCTCACTACCGCCATGTTGGCGACTACAGATCCCGGTGCGTGGACTGCGACATGACTGAGCTCGTCCAGCGGCCCCAGCGAACCGATGAAGACTACGACAAGCTCATCTTCCATCAAGGGCGCATTGCGACTGGTAACGCAGTCATTCAAGACGGCAGGCTGCGCGACGACATTGGCGTGAGATGCGACGGCGCGCTCTGCGTCGAGATGGAAGCTGCGGGGGTCGACGTCAACAGACAATGCCTGGTCATCCGCGGTATCTCCGACTACGCAGACTCGCACAAGAATGATATGTGGAGGTCTTATGCGGCTGGTAGAGCGGCGGCGTTTACGAGAGCTCTGCTGGGCAGAGTGCAGTCAGCAGCCGTGTGGGAGATCATGATACGCGGTGAGTAGCAGGCTTCATCCGTTTCTGCGGCGAGAATCAGTACGTCGACCTCGCACACGCCCATCGACCGCCCCCAATAGGTACAGCTCACTGACTAAAGAAAGCAGAAATGTCTACTTTTGTGCAGGCCGACTACATGCACAATCTGCTCCTCGCCCCTCAGGGTCAAGCAAGTGGACTTTCGCAACCGCCAAATCATCCCCAGTATGCTTCCCTCCGCCAGACGATGCAGGGCTCAGTTATTGCGAAGAAAGTTGAGAGTCATTCTTCGCTCAAAGCGAGCATCAGGACGTTCCAAAAGTTGCATCTAAAAGAGGGCATTATACCAGCCGAGAGAGCAGGTCGCTTCATCAGCGAGCTCGCAAGCATCTTGAAGTCAGTTTCGGTACAGCAAAATTGCATTTCATCAGTCCAATTTGACAAAAGAGGCGGATTCAGCGATATCGATTCACAGGATTTAAAACGTCTTCGTAACATCATCAAATCTTCCCACAGTGTTTGCGTAAATAATGGCTGTGAGTCGCACATTCTTCACCTTATCATCTAGCCTACGACTAATCATGTATCAGCTGCAATATTCAAACCAGGTGGTCACGGACTTACACAGAAGCGCAGCATGCAGGTAGTTAACATTCAGGGACATGAGATAAGGACTGAGCTCCTTGAAAGAAGCTCTTCACTCGTCTCACACGGCCAAAGTTGGCGAGCTACTCGCGAGAGAAGGACAGAGACTATCGCAAAGATTCGAATCACCGAAACCTCTGGGGACCGAGTAGTTGTGACGGCGTACATCCATTATAGGCAAGGGCACGATGGGCTACAAACCTTGAATCCTATAATCTCCATTGGCAGGACCGTCCCAAGAGATGATCCCGTCTTTGCCACCGTTATCAGCGGAGACGTTGACTCGCTGAGGCGCCTTCTAGCGGAGCGTCGAGCCACCTTGAGAGACAGGGACACGAACGGAACGCCATTGCTGCATGTAAGATACTATCTCTCACGATGCAAAAGTTCTTCCCAATTTATTTGAACTAGTACGCTACGAGTCAACCCGAAATATGCAAGTTTCTCCTCGAAAACGGCGCGGACATTGACGAAATAGCCACACACTGGCTTTTCCCGCATGTTCAGTGGTACGTAGTACAGACTGATTTTTACAAGGCTTTATGCTCTGTATTCAAGCGAAATCTCTCTATATGAAGCTGATTGAAATTCAACGGTCAGTACGCCGCTCACTTCGCACATGAATGGTCAAAATAAGCTTGAAGGTATTGGAGAATGCAGACGTCTACTGCTAGAAGCTGGGGCAGACCCTACTTTGAGAACGAGTACAGGAATTGATTTAGTGAGAATAGCTGTCATCGGTGGCACCCTAGTGAGTTCGTACTGGATCTAGTCTCATATTGACTTACTGACCCCGCTAGGACTCGATGAAGGACGTCCTAGATGTTGGTAAATGTTACATCAATCTCAATCAAAGGGATTCAGGCGGACATACACCGTTGTTATGGCATGCTCGAAAGCTCAATAGCAGTCATCGTGCTGAAAAGTTTGCAGCATTGCTTGATAGAGGAGCGGATATACATGCCCGGGACCTTTCAGGGAGAACCTGTCTTCACCTCGCAGTATACAATGCCGAGTTTCGTTACAGACCGGATATCCGTGACGATGCGCGTGCTCTTGTATTACTGATCGAACGGGGCGCAGATATCTTTACGTTGGAGTACAATGGCCGCTCTATATTCGACGATGCGTACGAGTGCGATCATTTTAGTTGGCCTAGATATAGTAAGCTCGCTACTGGTAGTTATACAGCTGATCTTTGGGACCACGTGCTTATCCGTACTGGACACGAAGAGCGCAGCAGGCCAGCGGAGGAGAGGATATACCACTACACCGCGGAATATACTGAGGACCATTTCAGATTGCTTTGGGAAGGGTGGGAGCATCTTTTTCCGTACTCCTGCGAAACTTCGTCTCCATGCCCAGTTCTGATATTCTAGGATGAGGACGAGGATGAACTCCAGGAGGAGTACGCGGACAATTAATAGGGAATAGGCAGTGGTGTTCTAGTGCTCTCTGCTCATTTCAATGTGTATAAATCTTCTCTGTCTCAACGAGCTTCCCTGGGTCTCCATAAACACCACACTGGATTTACAAAGGGTCGACGTAGTGCCACTCATAAGTGGCTCTTGACGTATCCGTCGCAGCGAACGATCACAGGCACTGGTCTATCGCTAAAGAATGTTTTACGTGAATTCCTTATACTAGCTCTAATAATTAGAAGTCTTAAATACAACATGAAAAAATTAGCGATGGTGTAGGTAAAGAGTATAAATCAAAACAATTCAGAGTCCTTAGCCGCACTGTGTCATAATTCAAGCTACCTTTAAAGTAGCACAAGTAGGGTGCTCTTCTTGAAGCATCTATGTATAAGGCTATTTCTAGTAGTCGAGCGAGGTGCGCATAGTTACAAAGGAGCAAAGTAATTTGCTACTAAGCTTCAGCCCGTCGACATACATCAGAGCTGCATTCTTCAGGAGGTCAAGGAAAATCGTCTCCACGCCCAATGAAACTTCACGACCCAGACGCCTGCTGGCGACATGACGAAGTTTCTACATGAACGCGAGATATCATTTCACGCGGTTAAGAAAATATGTTTTAAATGTGGGCTTGGGACGATGTGTGCCCTCTCCAGTTACCTCAGCGACTGACACCAGTCTAGCTCAACCGCCCACGTCACTAAACCATGTTTCTACATACAATCCACATTGTATAGTACGATCAGCCACTCAAATTGCCTATGCAAATATTGAGGTACTTTCTGCTACGTCGATCCTAAGTAGTAAATACATCACGCCTTTCGGTAGTAATTTTGGAAGACCAGACAATCAAACATGTTGTAATTACTGGCTCATGCATTGGTCTTGGGTCATACTGTCCTTCTAAAGACTCCCGACTTGTTTGGCCGCTAAAGTGTGCAATGTATAGAAGGAAACTGTTTGCCACATCATTGTTGCATGTCGCATTGTATGGAGCGTCGATCTGCGTATCATTGGTCTGGTAACAAAATATGGCCGTGCCACAACCATTTACTACAAAGTCCCGAATACGAGTGGGCAGTGCTCAGGATCAGGACTCACATGCCGCAAAGTGGCTGATTACATTGCAGCAATGGAATAGTTTTTCCAGTGAGATGTTTAGAGTAGACATGGGGTCTGAGCTTGTCGAGTGGGAACGGAGGTATCCCAATGCATAGGCTAATTGGAAGAACAAGAAAATTCGGTAGAGTATGGTAGTCTCTACCTATGAAAGCTGCGATGCTCCATCCATCCCCACTTTATCCTAGTTAACATTCAACCAAAGCCTCACATGCACGATGATGGCTAAATAATTAATGGGGACGCATGAAAGCGAGCCAAGTCTTGAGCAGCAGATAAAAAGCGCATCAATCTCGAATGTCGGGGCGATGATGTTGGGAGAAGGAGGAAAAATCAATGCCTTGTAGACTTCGGAGAGCGAAGGCTGATCTACCGGTACTGGGATTGGGGCGAATATTTCCACTTCATGCATCATACCAACAGCTCAGCCTCGCCATATGTTACGCGTCGAGTGCCAAAACTGGAACAGCACGGTCTGACAAGTTGTGGAACCCGCCGCAGCGATGAGTATAAGATCGATAGCCTGTAGTGGCTAGACATGAGAATTTATTGTGCATGACAATATTGAAGTCCGCAGTCCGTATCCGCCAAGATGTCAGCCGGAATATCAATGCGACGACTGCTAAGCGCCAGTATGGAAGGAGCGAACAACGACTCAGCAATTCCACTGCAGCATATGCACCGATCCTCGACTTCAGTATCAGCACCGTCATCTACTGGCCGTGACCCGCCCGCAAACCTTCGTCAAGCTGAGAACATCTCGCGCATGCGTCGCTATTCAACCAATACAACGAGCATGATTGGCTCAGCTTCTAGGTGCTGTGCTCAGATCTCAAGCCGCATTTGGGAAAGCGGCAAACTGTGTCGTCGAGGCTGGAAGCGCGTTTGGGCAAGAAGCTGGACTTCAGAAATATGCAGTTACACTTTAGCGGTCTTCGCATTGGCAGGGCTCATTGCAACACTCCTGGCCCACCAAAACAGGCCGGTTCCTCAATGGCCGCAGCTCATCACTATCAATTCGATCGTTTCTCTCTTCTCCATGCTTATGAGGACTTGTGTAGGGGTGGTTCTAGCAGAAGGTACGATAAGTGACTCTGATTCGACACTGAAGTGCTAAAGGGCAAGGCAGGCATCAGCCAGTGCAAGTGGAACTGGTATCATAAGGCCCGGAGGCTAGATCACATAGAGCGACTAGATTCAGCTAGTCGTGGTTCCTGGGGCTCAGTCACCCTATTGTACCATTTCAGACCAAAGGAAACTTAGTGAGTACCTATTACTCTGTACTGAATGGCGTGTCTCTAACATTTGAAAAGCTATCTTGCTGCGTTAGGTGCGATTCTCACCATCATGGCCTCGTTTACAGGCTTCTTTTCGCAACAGCTCATCCAATTTCGAGATTGTTTCGAAAAAGACACAACTGCTGTGGTGACCATCTCGAAGTGTAACAGCTACGCTCAGACTGGAGGCGAAATCCGAAAAATGCACCCGGTTGATTTTGCTCCAATGGTTGCTGCAGTCAATGTTGGTGTGACACAACCGGTTGAGGATCTAACAAACGTACTTTCCTCTGGGTGCATCAGCGGCAATTGCAGTTTTCCAGCGACAGATGGAGCCTCATTCTCGACCATAGCAATGAGCCGTAGCTGCACGGATATCACTGCGCATATCCGTACTATGAACGAGAGTACGCGTCCGGGCAACCCATATCATAATTTGAGCAATCTGGCTCTGGACTATGGTGACAACAAAAATTTCAAGTGGCAAAAAGACGATCCATTTACTGTCCTTATATCCTGGACCAACACTGAGTGTAAATCAGTTCTGCTGACGATTTACTTCGTCTTCCGGTCTTCCGGGAATGACTACAATTGGAAAGCTACCAAGTGCGCCATTTTCCCAACTATAGACACTTACGGAGCCAGCATCAGGAACAATATCTTAGAAGAAACCCTGATCGATAGTGTTCCTCTCCGGGACATAAGGGCTCAGTTTGCAGAGCCTCCTGTTGTCGACCACGATCTCGAACAAGAATATGTCCGGTGGGGGTACAAGATGACTACAAATACCACCATACGGAACGGCGTACGAGCATCGTGTGAAGGCTCTGAGAATCCTGCACCGGATCACGTTAAGTTCATGAAAAAGAGCGATGACCCTACGTATGTGAACACGGAAGGCCAAACGACTGAGAGCGCTGGCTGGAAGTGGTGGTATTACCCGAGGGACTGCATATGGTCGATCCACCGCTTCTCCGCATTGGTAATGCACCAAACTCTGAGAGAAATGTTCGTCGACCAAGAGATTACAATGGGAAATGGTCACGGAGTAGAAGCCTCTGCTCACATGCGACAAATATTCTTAGATGGTAAGATGACCTTCGACACAGTGAACGAGCGAATGAAGGACCTGGTAACCTCGATGACAGCGGTTATCCGGGCGTATGGTGATAACGGTGACGATACGGCCGCCGAAAGTGCCAAAGGAGAGGTGTGGATCAACACGACTTGCATTTACACACGATGGCCGTGGGCCATTTTCCCAGTCGTCATGATTGGATTGAGTGGGCTTTTCTTGATGTTAGTTGTGATTGAAAACCGAGGAGTCGAGCACGACAGGCTCTGGAAGAGCTCTTTTCTCGCCGCACTGTTTTGCGAAGTCGAGACTCAAGACAGGCCTGTTAGGAAAGCAGAGATGTTGGCGACTGCAGAATCCACGAGCGTGAGCCTCGAAGGAAAGAACAGTGGGGTACTTAGGCTCATTTCACATTGAGATCACATGCTCACGAGGAACATCATCTGCGCTCCAATAATATATTCGATATCTAAACACTAAGCGCTACGGCCTTAGAAGCTTGATGAGTCAATCACGTGCCTCAACTCCCTACCCCTACCTAGGTAAGTAGGACTAACTCAGCTTATGATATTCATTAGGTTCTGTTTTAATCCTAAACCAACTTCCTTTGTGTGGCTAGCGTTAAGGACAGATTAAAAAAGGTGCGTATAATCTATCCTTGGTAGAGGATTAGCGAGTAGAACAGCGCTCACCCTTACAGCATTCTACTGCTACAACTATTAGCATACTAGTATTCAATTTCCTTGCTAGCAAAATGTCTCTCTTCCTACAATATGTCAAAGTCAGTCTTTGTTCCTAACTATTAGTATCGTGCTGGATCTTTGTTGTAGCAGCAAGATGGAGGCGTTGATGATGTAACCAATCAGGACGTCGCCAAGCCTCCAAGCCCAGAGGGAAAGCCAGTCGATCGTGAATGGCGAGCGGGTTACTCTTCAAAGAATGTCTCACCGTTCATCAAGGCGCCTCTTGCGTTGAGCTTTCGTTGCGCCTTCCGAGTCACTCGAAAATGACATGCCAATACTTCTGCGCCTCGAGCCCACTTCTGCCTCGTCGCGGCGCTGGGCAGCCCTGAGGACACGCGATCCTTCCGCCAACTCCGCCTTCATCTACGGCGTCACCTCCACCCTCATCTTCTGCCGCCCAACCTGTCCTGCGCGCGTGCCCCGGCGGGCCAACATTGTATACTTTGACAATATATCTGCCGCCCAAACCGCCGGCTACCGACCGTGCAAGCGATGCGATCCGTGCAATGCATCGTGGCATCGGGAGATGCGGGGCTGGAATGACTTGATGCGGGCGCAGAGCCTCATCGCAATCGCTGTGGCAGACAGACAGGATTGGAGTGTTGCAGAGGTTGCAGCGAAGGTTGGAGTGAGCACTGGCCATTTGCACCGTTTGTTCAGAAAGTATGCGAATACTACTCCAAAAGAATTCGCCAATGCCAGCGTAGCCGCGGAGCTCCCAGCCCAGTGGTGTCAGGATGAGCTGCAGTTTGCATCCAGCGAGGATTCGAGTTTGCTCTCGATTGCACCAGAGCCAGATGTCTCGCAATCCACCTCAGAACGGCTCGCATGGCTCCCTTGGGACAGCTCGTCAAATGATCTGGAGCAGTCTATTACGGCTGAGAATCTGCATCCATATGACGCAGATGACACGTCTTCATGGTTAGATTTAGCTGAGCAGTTTGTCCACTTGGATGGAGGCCCTTCGTCGGACGCGATTCCAGATCGGACCTTCTTCACGACAATTGACGACCAAAATTTGCCAGAACCAACCCAGTAGGGTAGGGGCAAGAGAAAAGGTGGCCATGTTAAATTCTTTAGATACCACGTTTACTGCATGGATTTGTATTATATCTCTTAAAACAGCTGGATAGGTTATGATGAATAGAGGATAGGATAGTCGTATCGACTTGAAGACGACATGCGAATGAGGATAAACCCTAATAGCCAGTAGCAGCTCTACTGTTCTCATCACGACTGGATCGACAGCATGGATAGTTAGAAATTACATGCCAACGCGTCCCTGTCCAGTATTACAAACGTGAACTTGCTGGAACAAACTCCTCACCCAGTGAGTCCATCTGCCTGCACCAGACCTCGACATTTAATCCCCTCTGGACGATCCTTGACCATCGGCCACTCGCCTGTCTTATGATCCCACTTGTACCACTGGTTCTACCACGCCGTCTTTAACGTAAACAACAACCTGCACTAGCGTCAGACGAAACCCGCGAGCTCCAAAGAATGGAAATCAAGACCCAGTGGGTGCACTTACAACATTACCAGCGCCCCCTCTACCATACGACAACCGCTTCGTGCATTCTCCTTCTGCACCAACGCGCCGATATCTTGACCCTGTCGGCCGCAACAGCCGTGTGAACGGTGTTGAGAGGAAGATGAACATGGCTAATTGTATTGCTGATTGATCAAAAATGAATGGATGAGATGATTACAAACCCAGGAAAAAAGCAAGCGAAAGATAAGCAGATTGCGTTTATTTACATTCCTGCCGCGCCGGAAGCAATCAGACCATGCATCCACAAAGGAGCAGCACGTCTTCTACAGCATGAGGAGGCATAGCAATGTCAAGCGTCATCTGATTGGTTGGTTTGCAGTCACTTCCTTGGCGTTGCATTTGCAAGGCGTATGCTGATTCGCTGGTTTGCAGTCACAGGTCTAGTCTGATTGGTCGGTTTTGCATCACTGAGCCCACTTAGTATGATGTAGTTGTACACTAATTATTTTGCATACTCCCCAGTACAAGTAGAGGGAAGGTCTCATGGGAACTTGTATATAAACTCTAGCCCGTTCGCTGGGGCTTCTGGATGCAACGATTTCAACAGGAATTATCTCAAAGTGTCGAAAAGGGAAAATGGACAGGCCTGTGCTTGCAAATGTTTTCGGGACCTTGGGAGCAGTGCTCTGGTCACTTCAGGTCTGTCCTCTGCGCTTTTGCATCGTTCTTATTCAAGGATTCTCTAATAAACAAAAACAGCTTCTACCGCAAATATGGAAAAACTGGCGTCGCCACGACACCGAATCTCTCTCTGCCATGTTCTTCCTCTCCTGGGCCATCGCCGGCGTACCTCTGGGCGTCTACAACATCGTCGACGACTTCAACATCGCGCTGCAAGTCCAACCGAACATTCTGATCCTCCTCAGCCTCTTCACTTGGTCCCAATGCAAGCACTACGGCGAACATTGGGGGTCGATCAAAATCACTGTTGCATTTGCGGCCATGGCTGTGGTATTTGCTGGCGTGGAGACGGGCTTGGTGTTTGCGCTTAGGCTGGGGCTCGAGCGGGGGCATAAATGGCCCTTGACTTTGATGGCGGTTGTTGCTGCGGTGCTTCTTGCGGGTGGCGTCTTGCGCCATTACCTGGACATGTTTCGCACGCGCTCGGATGCGGGAATGTCGCTCAAGTTTGCTTTCTTGGATGCTAGTGGAGATGTGGCGTCGCTGTTGTCAGTTGTGTTTCAACCACAACTTAGCGTCCTCGGACTGGTCATCTACGGCTCGGAATTGGCCATTTGGTTGGGTTTAATCGGTATTGTGGTCTATCTTCGGGGAGCGAGCCGGAAGGATTCGAAGGATGAGGTTAACACGACTGAAGTATAGCGCGGATATTTGTGGTTTGTTCAACATTTAGATCTTTATGCGCCGTGGTCATGGATAGGTTGCTCTTGTTAAGCAAGCTAGTTATAATAACGTAGTTATAGTAACTACATTATTGAACAACAAGCTACATTTGGAGAAAGACAGCTTCTTACAAGCATCGTCCAGTAGCCAACTCAGTGGTATAACTGCTTTGATGATAGATAAATTGTATCATATACAAGAATGGTATCCGATTTCTTACGTTGCAAGATTACGCGTCGCTGTAGAAGCAGGTGAGGGAGCAAACTTGAGGACATTCTTCAGCAGATTGGTGCCCGTTTTCTCACAAGCGAGAAGAAAGCCATCAATCCCCGGTATTCGTTCAAGATCATCTTGTGTTTGTGGTGACGACTGGACAATCAGGTCTAGGGTCCTCTCTGTAACGATCGGTCGTGCATTGGCAGGTCGATCTTGTAGTTTGCGGGTCACGAGTTTACTCAGCGCCATGAGTTTGTTTCGTGCAATTTTGGAACGTGGTGAGAGCTCTCCAACAGCCACAATCATAGAGGATGTAGGCTGCACTGCTAGTGGCACGAGTAATTGTGGTTTGGTCGTAGGCATTGGGTCAAAATCTGGCTGCCGCACGTGCGGAGATACACCTTGTTTAATTTGAGTGGCAGGACTTATTCGGTGTTTCGTAGGACTTTCAATCCTTTTGCGTTTCAACTGAGAGCTTATTTCTCGCGAAGGACTTCCAAATTGTAGATCAGGCAAGGAGCCATCGGAGTCGAGCAATGATATATTATCATCGTCACCAGCGTTCAATGTTGTGCCTGCCATTGTGAATGACAAGCCTGTTTGGAGCTGTGGTGTGCGAGGGGGCGGCGTGTCGAAAGCTGGGGGTGAGCC
The DNA here is from genome assembly GCA_022343325.1 of Plenodomus biglobosus. Classification (NCBI taxonomy): domain Eukaryota; kingdom Fungi; phylum Ascomycota; class Dothideomycetes; order Pleosporales; family Leptosphaeriaceae; genus Plenodomus; species Plenodomus biglobosus. Next base: position 821,576 of record JACTNT010000004.1, read on the forward strand.
TGGAGAGTCTTGCCGTCTTGTTTTACGGCGGGGAGCCTTTCGAAGTGCGGTTGAACTGGTAGCTTTTTGGCTCATTTCTGATGGTGCATCTTTCTTCGGCGATTCCAGGCCATTTGTGACAAGGAACGTCGAAATGATTTTGAGCCATTCGTCACCGTACTTCTGTTGTTGGATCTTTCCAATACCCTTGACAGAGAGCAAGCCTGCGGTGTCAGATGGGCGTTCATGCACCAACAGCTCGAGAAGCTGATCAGAGATGATGCGATCCGCTGGTAGCTTAGCGGATTCGGCCAAGGTCGCTCTCCGGCTTTTCAATTGATCAAGGAGCGACTGGGTTAAGACATCAAAAGGCTTTCTCGAAGGCGTAGTCGTAACAACGACAGCGTTCCGCTGCAACGCATTTGCCTCCGCCGAGCCGCTCTTCACTGGCTTGACACCAAAGAACGCTTCGGTAGTGATTGTAGTGCCGCCCCCTGAATCCAATAAGATTGGATCATCCCGCGATGCCAGATCTTTGGGATATCTCTCCGCGAATATTGGGCGTGGCGGAGTAGGTTTCATTGCCAGTCGCTTAGCATTCATGCAGTGATACAGCATGAATCCCGCGTATGCGTCTCCAGCAGCATATGCGATCTGCTCTTTCGACAGTGGTTTGCTCCAATTGCTTGTTCGAACATCTCCCTTGTACAGAGGTAGTCCAAGTTGATCCTCAACCTGTTGTGCTAGGCTCACAAGCTTTATAGAGACCAGCTCTGGCTTATTCGTGCCAAACTTGACCAATCGATACAGATGACTCAATTCGATAGCTCCTTGAGGTTTGAGACCAAAGAAGCGATGCAACCGCCCGAAATCTGCTTGGAGGATATGGACGCCAACTTTTCCAATCTTTGGACTCTCAATGATACGCCTCAATGTTGGCGCAATGATGTCTTCGGTAGTCTTGCCGGGATGTAGTCCAATGTGGAATAGCCCTATCTTGCTCTCAGAGGCGATTTGAATCAACCCAACTTTGTTTTGCAGGCAATTACTCATTCGCCCCTTCCAAGGCCACTCCATATCGAACCCCAGGATAGGCTCATTGATGAAATGTTGCGCGATAAGCTCGGATTGCGCCTTATTTCTGCTGTACAAAATTTCAACTTCCTGGTTGTCGGGCCCTCGATACAGCTGATGGCTCCACCATCTTCGGGCGGGTGCATTGTTTGTTCTAAAGCCATGCGCCTGCAGAGAAGTCGGGTTTGCTTTCGGTGGCTGAAGGCAGAACGAGAGCGGCCACTGGGCTTCCTCCGGTGCTTTGGACTTGGCAGCCTCGCTGACAGGATTAGTTGCCGTCGCAGTGTCGTCCATTGAAATCCAACTTCGGATGCAACAAGTGCTAACGGCAGTCTGTCTGTGAGCGGGCAACACCCATGACGCGATAGGGGCGTTATCGTTAACGCTGGGCGGCACGGCCCCGCACTCGACGCGTGATCACGTGAAGATCATCTCGTCCCACATGCATATGCCCACCTGCAGTGCAGCGTACGGACAAGTGTTAATACATTCTGATGCGTCAAGATGGTTAGTTGCTTAGATGGCCAGCCCCCTATTCCAGATGCAACAACTCTAGAAGAGGCCCGCAAAGGTGCCGCGGAATACCTTCAATCGAGACTCTCTACCAAAGGCACACATCACAACGACGACCAATTTGAGATACCCATTATCGATTTGACACCATCGTTTTCTACTTCCCTCACTGATCGCCAGCATGTCGCCGACCAAATGAGAGAAGCTTGCATAACATCAGGCTTCTTCTACATCACCGGCCATGGGATCCCAGAGTCCACACGTGCGGGCATCTTGCACCAAGCGAAGCGATTTGCACACGACTTGCCCATAGAGAAGAAGCAAAAGCTACATGTCAAGAACAACAAGTTCGGACTGGGTTGGGAGCCAAGCGAGTACACCTCCATAGCCGGCGATAAGGAGTCCAAAGACGTTTTTAATTTCGCCTACGAGGAAGCGCTAGATCCGAGTGGCGGAGACGGTCTATATCGGAATCTTGACGGCTCAAAGAGTAAGGCGAACATGTGGCCCAGCGAGCATGATCTTCCTGGATTCTATGACAGCGTCAAAGAGTACTATGGTGCCGTGAGTCCACCACCCCTCTAGACTTATACCACATACATAATCATCAAGTAAAAGCGCTGATTCAAAATCTAGATGCTCAATCTATCCCGCCACATATTCAGACTCTTTGCACTATCCCTCTCCCTCCCAGAATCCTACTTTGATCCCCTAACCACCCACCCCGGCGGTATATCGCGATTGCTTTACTACCCACCCCCTTCGCAACCCCTCCCCCCACCCCCCTCCTCCTCAGAAGAAGAAGAAAACACCTCCCCCATCGGTCTCGGCGCACACTCAGACTACGAATGCTTCACCCTGCTCCTCACCTCCACGACCCCTGGTCTCGAAATCCTCAAACCCTCTGGCACCTGGCACATTGCCTCGCACGTCCCGGGCTCCTTTATCGTCAACGTCGCGGACTTCCTCATGCGCTGGACGAACGGGCTGTACAAGAGTACGGTGCATCGGGTTGTGAATCGCAGTAGCGAGGCGCGGTATAGCGTCCCATTTTTCTTTTCCGTGAATTACGATGCCGTGGTTGAGACGCTGCCGGGGTGTTTGAAGGATGGAGAGGTGGCGAGGTGGAGGCCGATTAGGGCGGGAGAGTATATTTTGGAGAGGCTGAATGCTACGACAGATGGGGGTTTGGGGTATGGAGGAGGTGTGGGGCAGGCGGCGGGGAAGTGAAGAGTGTGTTTGTTGACTTTGGCTTTTTGGTATCTACTTCGGCATGCCCTTCAAACATTAGCATAACATCGAAATCTGGCTGTAAACTTCAAGCTCAACTATCCAATTTACTACTAATCTGAAGCCTATAGTCAAGACATATACCCGTTCCCCCTCAAGTCCCAACACCTTCCGCTCAATCCTTTACCCACCCATCCCTTCTCATCATCTCCTCAAAGGCCCGCATATCATCCTCCGCAAGCGACACCATCACCTCAAAATCCCCCAAGTCATCCATCCTTTTCGGCAAAATCACAATGCCCCCCTCACTCTCCCACGCATCTCGTCGAATGGCAATCGGCCTCCCCTCTTTCGTCCCGGGAATATTCCACTCAGTGTCAGCGCCCATGTGCTGCCAACTCGTAATGTACAAATCCGGGCCGTTGCCAAACCTGAGGTCCGAATTATCGAGAGCCGGTGGGCTGGAGAGTAGGATGGGCGCAAGGCGGTTCGAGACCCAGTCTTCGTCGATACGCTTTATGGATTCAGCGATGGCGTGCGCAAAAGGGGCCAGGTGTGATGGGCTTGCAATTCCAGCCCTGGGAGAAGTCGAAAGCTGGTAATTGGATTTTGCGGAGAGCATGCAGTTTCCTATGAAGTCCGGATCTGTGAATTTTGGGCTTAGGTGCGTGCGTAGGTTCACTACGACGGCTAGTGTTGTTTTGGGCACATTATGGGAGGAGAGTAAATTTGAGCGGGCTTCGCTGATGTACGTAGCCAAGAGGGCGGCTAGAGCGATGAAGTTTGTTGTATGGTCTGTAATTTTTTCCGACAGATGTATTTTGAGATCGGAGATGAGTGGCATACGTATGCGAAACATCCTCGAAACTACCTTATAGGGGACAGAGCGGAGTGCCGGGCTCTGGACTGGAATGTATGCTGTATGGTCAAATGCTGTTGACCTCCTAGCTAATCCATCGAGAGCGGCACGAGTTTCTGAATCGTCTGTTCCATAGGTTACATGTTGTTGTTGGCCCAGAGAATCTCTGTCCTTCAGTCCACGTGAACTCAAGTACCCGTGCTGGACTCTCTTCACATTATTTGCCCAGACTTCGAAGATACGTCCCCAGCCCGTACCATCTGCGATACCGTGGTAGATCCAGAAACTCAGAACCAATCCTCCTCGTATAAATGTAGCTTGTGTGGCTAATGCAGGCAAGGGAACCCCACTGCTAAAACTCGTTGATTCTGTTGCATAGCGATCTCCATCATTCAGACCCTGGTGATCAATCAAGGTTCTCGGGCAGAAGTGTTCGGCTGGGAAGGTTTCATGAGTGAAGTTTTTCGCTTGTAGTGCTTTGTAGTCGAAGCTGGGGTCTTCGATGAGACTGGTACTCACACTAAAGATGCGATTTATGTGTTCCTCGTAGGGTCCAGAGTCTGGATACGATACCTTCAGGCGTTTGCTTGACTTGTCAACTGGCTCGACCACACCTGCGAGGTAGGGAAACTGATGTAGTAGTCCTGCTAAGCCAGAACGTACTGAGTCGGTCGCTGTCTCAATGAATTTGGGGTTTTCCAACTCGAAGATGAGTAGGACACGACCATAGGTGCGTAGATGTGACTGGTGGTCGATGCATGACAAGTGTAACTCTTTCATGTTTGTTTCTACTAGTCTTGAGAATGATAGAGTGGTATGTATCCGCGAAAGGTTATTAAACCACAGCGCGAGCACTCCCGCAGTGTCGCCAGCCTCACTACTTATGGGCCTCTGGAATTTCGATTTGCTGTCATAGTCGGATTGCAGCGTCTTGTGGCAGAGTGACTGTAGCAAACAATGTGTCACTGGGACATCTTCAGAGTCCCTATGACATGTTCAAAGTGTGACTGCCATCTTCGGAGTTAGATTAACAACATTTCCTCACCACTGGTCGAGACCTCAGCATCGTTCAAGGCCTATCATTGCTGTTTGGTCGACATGGTCTTCGAGAACACCAGCTTTTTGCAGAATGCCCACAGTTTTGGCAATCACCTTGCTGTCGACACCTTTGACGTCCTGCGAAAACCGAACAGTACCCAGCCATTCTCTGGCGTCTTCCTCGGAATAATCAAGTTTGGTACTAATGTATTTGACTGCCTCTTCCTGGTTGTCTTCGAAGTGTTTGACACCTTTGTTGATTTTCTCAAGGACGTCTTCGAGTTCGTCTTTGATGGCAGGCTTGCTTGCGTTAGCGCCAGAACTCCAGTTACGAGGGTGCAGCAGGTTGTTTGCAGCCACGATCTTCCACGACGACCATGGTGTGTAGATTTCGCCAATGCGCTTGATCTCGCCGTTATCGTAATACCGTTTCGATGTGAAGTGTTCCCACATGAAGAAGTCGGCTGTACCGTCATTCACACCATCGCGGAGGTTGGCAAATGTGTTGAGGACTTCTACGGCGAACGGCGGGCTGTCGGAGGCCGTGTCCAACCAACCCTGTTGGTCCGCCAGCACAAAACTCATCACATAGCTGCCACTTCCTATCCTTGACACGCCCACTTTCTTGCCTTTGAGATCTTGGATTCCCTGCAAATCTCGCTTCGCGCCCGTTGATATAGCCCAACATAGTGGAGTCTCAACGTATGTGCCCACTATCTTGAAGCCGGCGTCTTGCTTGGCTGCCTGCGCCTTGCCCATGGCAGCGACCCAGCCCTCGGTGAGACCAACGCCAATATCAATCTCGCCTGCCTGCAGGGCAGTGACCATGTGACCGGTCCCAGAAGGGAAGGGAAGCAGTTTCGAGTCCAGGCCATAGTGCTTCTTCGCAAACTCAAGCGGGGTAGAGAAATGCTCTGTGGTGATAAGCAGGCGTACGTTATCGGCGCAATGCACATGGTGACAAACCGGGCACGAAGCCTATACGCAGAGACGCCATTGGCGCAGTAGCGGCGGAGAAGCTTCGAATGGGCGATGATATTCGTGGGAAACGGCCAAGGTGGAACGAACGGAGCATTGATCAGCCAGCTGCCTGCAGATCCTGGGGTCTCGACGCCAGGAGTGACGATGATACAGTCGCGTCTGAATACAGAGTTCTGAATGATGCAGCTTGTATTATTTACCCGAGGATGAGGTGTCGTGCAGAGTGTCGTGTTGGTGCTCACAAGCGGTGAGGGGGGGCTGTGACGTCTGGTGGCAGGTGGCATGAGGTTGATCAGCCCTGTGTCGTTCCGAAATAGTTCCGATCAGGTCCGTATTTACCGTATCCGGTGGCCGCATGTCATCTTATCCTTGCCGTCGCTTGTACATCGCGTCATCTCGAACTTGATTCGCTTTCCATCGAAGTCAATACCTGCATCTAGCCCTGCGGCCATCAAGAGACCATTGGTAGGTGGCTCAAATCGCCGCAGAATCCCAGTCTGTCATGGCACGTCATGCGATCACGCTCCAGGCACGATCGATAGCCATTGTGGGCGCAGGACCGTCTGGCCTGATAGCCGCCAAGTATCTGAGAGCCGAGAAAGCTTTTGATAGGATTGTAGTGTTCGAGCAGCGGAGTAGGTCTGGTGGAATATGGAACTATACGCCTGATCAAAGAAACGAACCCCTCTTTACGATACCGCAAACCAGTCCAAAGGGTCAGAGCCAAGATCCTTTATGGAAAGATGCTACTATAGGCGATAAAAACGGCGTCGAAACTATTGCATCCTTTTTATCACCAATCTATGAGGAGCTAGAGACGAACATACCCCGAGGACTCATGCGATTCACGGATCTAGATTGGCCTCAAGATACGCAGCTTTTTCCAACACATGAGGCTGTTCTGAACTACATTAAAGAATATGGGAAGGACATCGAAGAACTCGTTAAATACGAGACTCAAGTCATTAACGCTGAGCCGACCAGCAATGCGTCGGACAGCACGTGGACCGTCAAAACGAGAAACCTGCGAACTGAAAACGTGATGGCAGAATCTTTCGACGCGGTCATTGTAGCGAATGGACATTTCATTGTTCCCAAGATTCCCGATACACCAGGAATTAGAGAGTGGAGCAAACAACATCCAGGCTCAATCACGCACTCGAAGTACTACCGTCGACCATCAGACTTCGCCAACAAGAAAGTAGTAGTTGTTGGCAACGCTGCGTCCGGCAGCGACATTAGCAGTCAGATTGCCAAATACTGCCAGACACCACTGATATGGTCTGGTCGTTCATCCTTCTCCGCAACTGCAACCAAAGACCCACGGCGCAAGGTCTATGGACCCATCAAAGAATTCCTGCCTAGCACGCGAAGCATAGAGATGGAAGATGGAACGATACTAGAAAACGTTGACTCCATCGTTTACGCAACGGGGTACTTCTACAGCTTCCCATTCCTGGAGAACGTCAAGCCTGCATTAGTAACAGATGGAAGCCATGTGAACAACACATATCAACACCTGTTCTACGCCCCACAACCCACTCTATCTTTCCTGACGCTGAATCAACGCATAATCCCGTTCCCAATCGCCGAAGCGCAGTCCGCGGTGGTCGCCCGCGTGTACTCTGGCCGACTCACTCTTCCTCCCCATTCAGACATGCAAGCCTGGGAAACGGCGCGGAGGGCAGAAATCGATATAGATCGCAACTTCCACCTTCTACCATGCCCAAAAGATGGCGAGTACATCAACATGCTCTCACACTGGGTACTGAGCGCAACACCGCGACCAGACCTGGAAAACGACGGAACAGGCAAGATACCGCCTATTTGGGGCGAATGGGAGTTTTGGTGTCGCGAGAATTTCCCTGCGATTAGAGTCGCGTTTGGGTTGCTGGATGAGGAAAGGAAGAAGAAGGTCACGAGTATTAAGCAACTCGGCTTCGATTTCGACGAGGATATGAAGAAGAAACGAGAAGGTGATGGTGGGGCGAAAGGTAGTGTAGTTGCTGGGTAATCTACATATCTACTGCTAGATCTCAAACTCTTTTCACCATTCCTTTTCACGCTTTTCTATGTACCAGGAGTGCGGCGGCAAAGAGGACGACCGCGCTCAAGCGTGTTTTCATCACACGTTAACCTGCTGTCCTCGATGCATGTCAATTGCGCACCACCTATTGCATTATTAGCCTACCAGCGGCATACCTCTCATATTGCCGTGATGACTTCAGAAAAAGACGTACAATTATTGATGTCATCAGGTACACAACGCCCAGTTTCCCCATTCACATTGCAGACGTCCTGCTTCAAGCTTGTATTCGCAACACAGCATGCACCAGTAGGAACGGGACGATTATCGTTTTGAGGCGATGGCAGGGCGGCTGCGAGGGCAGAGAGGAAAATAATGGCGGTTGTGGTTGTGAAATGCATGGTTGCAGTGGTATTTTTATCTTCTCTTTACAGCTGTTGCAAGGACCGGCAGTGCTGATGTGAAGATAGTGAATGAAGTATATCGAACAACATATGACAACCGACCAGCGGTAAAAGCAATGAGCAAGTAGACAATGAACTCTAATCGAATGAGCTGCTAATCTCTTACCCTGAGCCGCAGCACCAGAGTTTATATACACTCAGCATGACGGTACTACACCTCGAAACTCACGATACACACCCAACACCACTCGCCCTGTCAAGCCTCGCCGCAAACGCCCTCACCCTCCTACACCAAGCACATTCCCATGCCGCCGAGGCACAACGAAACAGTCAACTCGGCATCGCGGCATAGCGGCACTTTGCGCATGATTCACGTACCCTTCATCTACGTGGCGCTGTCTTCGACGCGAAGAACAATGTTGGCCCTAGCGCGTATATTAACCGGTAGAACACGCCTGTGCATACGAAGAACTGGTCGTATGTAAGAGTTGCAGGGCATTAATGGTATTGAGGGGGAAAAGGGGGGGAGGGTTGGGATGGCACGGACAACCGAGTCAATGCATTATTGCGTGGAGAATAGCAAAGTGTGGGCCAGTTGGGGGTCCAGAAAGTGCGAGAGAAGGCGATGCGCTGGCGTGATGAGACGTGTGATTTATGGAGAGGGGGAGGGGGGATGAGGCAAGGTGAAACTGTCTGGGTGTGCTGATTTTGAAACGCGAGCCTGAGGTTCGCTTATGTCAGGGATTCTCATTCTCCCGTGATTGAACAGTACCTAAGCGAAGATAGTAAATTTCTGGTAATGAATTCCTCGACGTCATTTTATTCCCATTGAGACAACATTGCTAGTTTCTTAAAGCCATATTCATGGCAAAATCGCTCCTGTGTAGAGTCTTGTTATATTCTAGTGGCTCGCTTGAAAAGTTCTATTTCCAACCCTGAAGCTCTTTCCTTCCCGTCTAGTAATCGCCTGGAGCCGCTCCACTGACATCGGTGTCCAACACCGCAACACTCAACTGCGGCAAGCTAAACTCAAACGCACCTGACGCACTCGCCTCCAGCATGCTGATGGTGGTGTTGACAATGTTGACACCGGTGAAGGGGTCGTTGTACATGTAAGGATCGCCATCCGCGTTGGTCAAGACAGTCAAGTTCGCCTTGGTACCGGGTGTGACGCCCTGGAATTGAACCGAGACAGGCACAGGAGCACCGTCGGTAGTGTTGTATACAGCGCCCTTCCAGACCATGGCGTCGTCGCGGCGATCATCGAGACCAGCGCCCCAGTACACTGGGCCGTAGGAGGAGTTGGAAGATGTGGGGAGCGTATGGGTAATGGGGTGATGCGCGAAGAGCGACCAGCAGTACCACGTGACTGCCTTTGTTGTGCGCTTTGGATCCGCGTCGAACTGGATAAGTGTGATGGGCCACTGGAAGCGGTTGTTGTTCTTCAGAACGGGGGCGTAAAAGGTACCAGGGATTCGGTCCGAGTTGCGCTCGTATCCGATCAGGCTGACTGCTTCACCGACAGCGCCAATCCACCATGGGTATTTGTAGAGTGGGCCGTTCCAACGAGGAGGTGTAGCGCCGTTGACATGCGTGGCAGCAACTTCGCCGATAATGTGACCGACGTCGTTGTCGAAGCGGTCAAACTCCTCGACCAGCTCGTCTGGCTCGCGGTAAGGGTGGTAGTCACCAAGTGCGTCGGCGGGAAGTTTGATGCCTTCTACCGTGTTTGGCCCAGTAGTAGCACCTTCAGGAGCCGGGTCACTGGTAGCACCAGAAGAGATGACTGTGATGTCCGGGTAGGCTGCGCGGATGGCGTCGTAGAAAAGCGGGAAACGGTACTCCTTGTAAGAGTTCCAGCCGCCAGGAAATCCTGCGAGCCAGTCCTCGTTGCCGACTTCGACGTAGTTGAGCTCGAAGGGCTCAGGGTGGCCCAGAGCAGCGCGGCGAGCGCCCCATGGAGAGTCGGCTGGTCCAGTTACGAATTCAATCTCGGCCAGCGCATCGTCAATGAAGGGCTGGAGATCCTCTTTAGGTGTGACAGCGCCGTCAAGTGCAAGACCGGCCCAAACACCAAGTACTATGAGGACATTAGTGGTTGGCGATCTTAAATGCGAAAGTATGATTTACCGATCTGCAAATTCATGTCTTCGGCCCATTCGAGATATTCCATCATACCAAGACCGTGGGTTTGCTGGTAGCCCCAAACACCTTGGAAGCCGGGACGCTCCTTCAACGGACCCAAAGTGTCCTTCCAGTCCCAGTACGTGTCGCTGGTCAGACCCTCAAGCATGTTACCACCCGGGAATCGAAGGAAGTGCTGCAAAGGTCAATATTTGATGATCTTATGAGCTAAGCTGGTGACTTACAGGGTTCATGTCCGCAAGCGCCTCAGCAATGTCGACTCTCAGTCCGTTCTTACGGTCCTTGTACGTCGGGGGGAACAAGCTGATGAGGTTGAAGTCTAGGCCGGTCGATGGAGCACCTTGAGGATCGAAGGTGATCGAAAATGTGTTGTTGGAGTTGGGTGCATCCTTCTCCGGTACAAGCTCGAAAGTGTGTTCCGTCCATTCGTCTGCAACGGACATGGATGGCACCTCAACTGAGCCAAAAACGTCAGAGGTCAGGTTGGACTCCAAGGATGCGGTAAAGGATCCATTGTAGGCACCCTTGACCCAGAAAGACCCGGTGTACTGTTGCTGTCGGACGTCCATGCCCCAGTAACCATCGTTCTTGAAGCCGATCTTGCCAGTGCTGTTGGCAGTGCTGTTGGCGGCTGCAACGCGCATGGATGCAGGGAGAGCCTTGGACAGTGGCTCGTCGAGCATTTGGATACTCAGTCCAGCATTGTTGATCGGGAAGTAGTGTGCCGTGGAAACACTGAACCGTCTGCTGCCCTGGAACGCGCGATTCTGAATCAACTCGGCGTAGATACCACCATCTCCAGAGTTGTTAATATCCTAGTAGGAAGTTAGTATGGTAATTTTTCATTGCATCTCGAGTGCATACCTCATGTAGAAAGCCATAACCATATGGATGTCCGAATTTGCCTGTGATATTACCACCAGTGGACTGCACAATGATATCGACTGCGAGCGCCGAAGAAACGCAAGTAGCCGCGACAATCGCTTGCTTGAAGAAACCCATCATGTAAGGATTGTTCAACAGTTGCTACCGATTCAATCTACACCGAACATCACCATTTATAATGGCCAGGTACCTTCAATTTGCCTCGCATCTTCCCCGGTTCTCCACATCTTGGCAAAATGTGGTCAAGTTGCGATCTCCACACATCTCGTCATAATACTAACCGAATGAAGCAGTCACGGGAGGGGCGCCCATGGCGTCCGTCGGTGTCCATTGGAGGAAAGATGGCGTTCCTGGGCGGAGGAACTTCCTCGTTCCTGGCGATCCATATAGTCACGGGCCAAGGACCGTTCTTCAGGAACAATGGAAGCCGATGTTCTTCAAATAATATATGAACACGTCTGAACATTCAGACCATGATAGCAAGATTCCAGTTCAAGTTCAAAGCCCTCACAGTCTTCGAATCGCTTTCACAAGTGATGCACTTCCTCCATGCGAGAGTAAGATTTCAGGATAAACTGCTGAACACACAATTGGTGCACTTACCGAGGCAGAACGTGAGCCACATCGGCGCCTTCGCCGATGCTAGAAAACGAGGAATTGTCGTACGAGATACTAAGTGATACGAAATGATACGAAAACATACGAAATGACATGAAAAAGCTACGGAAAATACGCCGTGACACGGTTTACGGCACGGTACGGTCCAGTGGAAGTAGAGACGGCGGATAAGGAGCAAAGTCGGGCCATGGACCCGCTTGTTCGCCTCGCCGCAAGCAAGCCTGGCAGCCCTCATCATTACACAATACATTGCAACCACAACGCGCCCAGCCACCATTGAATCGAGAGATTATTGCAGCACTGCTGCAAGAAGAATGGATGAATAAGGAATATGGGTATCAAACCACCAGAAGATGCACCTCACCAACATTACCTGCCCGACACCGTCATCGAAAGGGATCGGCCTCTTGTGTGCTGTCCCTCTTCAGCCCCGTCTCTTTCTCGACCCAGCACGCAGTCCCGCTCGCACTCACGACAATGCATCCAAAAATCTCAGTTTCGCGAATTTCCAGGCCAATGATTGCATTCGCGCCCTGCGCGATTGCTTCTTTGACTAGCCTATCGACTGCTTGGTCGCGGGCTTGGTAAATGATCGACGTGATACTCCTCGCTTCGCCCCAATTGCTTCCGAAGCTGCTCGCGATATTCTTTATAAACGATTTGGTGTCTTTGCGCGCAGCGCTGGTGGTGCCATGAACTGTGCCGAGGACGCGCAGGATCCGATGACCAGGTAGGACGGACGTTGTCGAAGTGAGTATTGAAGGCATACGACTTCGTGGAAGTTCTGCGTCAAATGCGACTGGTGCAGGAGGGGCATAAGGTGGTGTGGACTTTGACTGTGGATGCCAGCTGGGCATCCGGCTCGGTGGGACCATCATGGTCGAACGGCGGTTTGTCAACATATCTTCCGACGGGAGATTTGCGGTCTGCAAGCGATGCAGTTGGTTTGTGAGAATAACTGAGAGTGGCACCCAACTCAAGAGAGGGACTTGTCTGATGGGCTTGTTGACTGATTTGAGATGCACTAGACGTGAATGCGCTGCGCAGATTAATGCGACAACATCAGATTATATCCAACTTCAACCACGGACGTATCGAGATGCCGTATCGAACATCTCAAACATTCCAAGATTATGCCTCGCCTTGGACTGCCTTCTAGGCGATGCTTGACGTTCTGACGACGAACCCGTTGGCGGACGCGGATCAGAATACCGCCTATATGGGTCGATGGGCGTATCAAACATTCTACAGCCCTTTTACCTGGCGAAGTTTTGACGACATTTCGCGGAGCAACCCCGCCTTCCGCTGACGCGGTTCGTCTGGCAAGTCGGTGCGAGACTCTGAAACTCGTATTGTTGTAAGTGCACCTCGCTAGGCCGAATACCACGGCTGCTACACCGGTGAAGCGTTCCAGAACAGCGTCGTTTCGGCCCTCGATAAGTCGCTAATGAGTATGACGATAGTGATTGCACGTGGACTCTCGATGGTGTCATCGACATGCTGCTCTTCGCTTTCGAGCATTGACCTGGCGTTCTGGCGTGGCGTTCCCAAGACTGACTCGGCCTTGTGTGATACCTAGTGCAAGCACTTTGCGAACGCCGACTGATAAGTGTCTGCTAGTGCTCACGACTAGGACCGCCGACTAAGAGTAAGCGATGCTCGTGCCGCCACCACTGCGTTGGCAGTACAGTATCACCTGCTGCCATGTTACATCTCGAACTAAACTGGCTGACGATGAATGAGCTGTTCTATTAGCGTCATGCGTTGCAACTCGGTGTTGCCTCCCCTTTCCGTTACTTCAATTCCCCGTCAGACCATTATCATTGTCGATCACGTTGCCATGCTGTCCCTCCTGATCAATGAAGCTGCCTGCCTTAGGCGAGCATTGCGAGTTAGGAAAGCTTTGAAGCCACTACAGAAACTCTTCCGATGTCGGGCGCCTACAGATTTCTTGATCGGCAAGAGCGTTTGTCTGGATAATTTGAAGCTGTGGATAGTGGGAAAAGCCATCGAATCCTTCTCCCCATTATGTGACTACATGCTTTCGTTAGTATGGCCTGTCATTGACTGGTCTGAGTCGGGGGTAGGCCAGACAAGGCATAGCATCAGCCTGGCCATGAATAAATGCGCAGTTCAGCTTCGACTCATGAATAGCACCCTGTAAGAGAACATAGTATCATGTGGGGTTCTGTGGAGGTGGACTTATACGAGTACGCGCCTGGCTGAGCCGGGCCGTCGCGCTGGCGGGAAAAACCCAGGACGTGTACGCTCGTGATCATCAAGGACGAACCATTTCCCATCACTGCATTTGTCTTGTGGCAGGGCTCAAGCCTGAGCAGTCTTGCATATTGGCGGAGACGCTGCGCTGCTTCGGGCCTCCTCACTGTCCAACGACACCAAGTACAGCATTAGACGGCTGTAAATCGCCTAGTGAGTGAAAAGCTCTGAGCATGAAGCATGGAGCCTTACTCTTTCCAAGGCCAAATCCCACTAGGCGAGGCTTGCATTTAGGCGCGCTATAGCACTGTATCTATCGGCGCCGAAGCTGTGACCGGTGGGTCATGACAAAACCCGTCACATCACCATGCTGGAAGACTCAGAGTCGTCACTCGGGACCGGGCGCCTGGGCAATCGTTCTATTGCGCTCCCTGTATGTTAACGGGAATTGTTGAGATAAACTTTCGGGAGGGTGGGTGAACCGGCTTGCGGGGCTGCGGAAACTTCGGTCCCGGATACGTAGGTAGGTACGGGTACGGGTACGGTAGTACGCCCACGTCCTGAGTGGTCCATCAAGCGAGCTGTTGCGAACGGTGAGGACGACCAACTCACTTGTGCAACTCGCACTCTAATGAAAAATTACTTCTGAGGACGCATGCAAAGTAAAATGGAATTCGTGAAGACATCTACATGCCTATGGTGTATCGAAAACGAAAGTGCCCCGCAACGCTATGCTTTTCCACGCTCTATAAAAGACACGGCAAACAAACTCACAAAACTAACTGGAATGCAAAACCCTCCGTAAACGCAGACTTAGGGATGTACCGTGGTGCATTTGCACTCCACACATAGTTGCCAACCAAGACATCCATAGCAGCATCGATCCAAACATTGACGTCGTCCTTGACCTGTTGACTTTCTTTGCTGACAGCGTCCCTCAGCCTGGTTGCAGCAGCCTCAAAGTCTGCGTATGACTTGCGCATGAGCCCTACTGCCTTGTCGACCGCCTTTTGTGCCGTAATCTTCTCGTTGTAGATCAAGATGGGGACGATCGAGTCGACTTCATCATTGAGGAGCTCCTTCTTCAGCGAGATGATATCATTGCCAAGGAAGACACCCATGGCAACCTCACGCAGCACACGGTTGGTAGCTTCGTGATCCCAGATCCATTGTGGCATGCTGAGGCCATACGCCCAAGGAAGGACCGTCAGACAAGGTGTTGAAGCAATGGACACGACTCGTCGCTCAATGTACTCGGCAACAGATGTCATGCCGGTCAAACGTTGATTCTGTTGCAGACGAATCGTCTCAATGTACTGAAGGATGGACCCCGCGAACCGGTCTCGATCCTCCCGTGACTGGCCAACCTGGATGGCTTTGCCAATCTCGACATAGGCGCCAGAGTTGTGTAAGCGTCCTGGGGCCGGAGGTGTGACGCCGTGTTCTGGCTGGAGGCAGCTCTTGATGAAGGCCACGGTATCGTCGCAGTATGCCTCTGCCTTGTCTTTGTGCTCGGTAACGTCGCCATCGTCCATTTCATCGTCCCAGAAGAAGAACCAGGCCATCAGGGAGCAAAGTATAGCATAGTTCTCTGAGCTGACATTGGTCCAGAACAGGCCCGAGCACAGAGCGCTGTCGACTTTTCGTTGTCTCGTACGCTGCTTCTCTGTAGGTACATATGTAGTGAACCAGGTCTCGAGCTCTGCACGCATCTTGTCCACGTCGGGGTGCTGTCTGACTTTCCATCCGGTATATATCAGTGTGAGGTCCGGAACGGTGATCTTCTGGCCGTGGATGCGGGCAGCAAGCTGACCACGGTGGTCTGAGGTAGACTTTCGGCTGGCCGCGGAAACCATCTTTTTCCTTGGGAAAATAACGAGGTTGGAGAAGAAAGAAAGCATCTTTGCGAAGTTTGTCTGATGCGCGGCTCGCAGATTCGCGACTGGCAGGGTCTATAATATAAACAAACTATACTCAACCACGCCGCAATATCAGTGTGACGATGGGCCTGTGATAAGAGCCTAGCAATTGACAGTAGTTGCTCCGAAGCGCCTAACGGCCGTTCGACGGCGATTCATCCTTTCCTGGACTTTATTGCCACGTCTTACTATTACGGCCTAAAAGAGGCGCGATTTACGAACGCAAGCAGGGGGTGCCTGGTAGTTACTAGGTATATGTAAATAGTGTGAGTACGCAACTTTGCCGCGTTCACTATTTGGCATTCAATTGCATTCTCGTACAATTCCTGGTCCAAATGGCTGCTTTGTCGCTCCAGTCTCATTGGCTATCGCTGTTACTCCTTTCCTTGGCGGGGTTCCTTCTGTTCAAAATCCTTCGCTTTGGCCGCCGTGAAAAGCATTTACCGCCTGGACCGCCCACAGTTCCCATCCTGGGAAATGCACATTTACTTGCGTCAGGTCGCGTGTTCTTGAAGTCAGCGTCTGCCCTCAATTGAAACCTCCATCAGCAGCTAATGGTCATAGATTCAAAGAATGGAGCGATCGCTATGGCCCGATTGTCTCGTTAAAAGTTGGCGTGTCAACGATGATCATCCTGAATGATCCACGTGCAGTCCATGAATTGATCAACAAAAAGAGCGCTTGTTATGCAGACAGGCCGGCAGATGAGCAATGGGACCTGGCGGCCCAGAACGAGCATATCGCTTTGATGCATTCTGGTCCAGAGTGGAGGGCTATCAGAAAGATCATGGCACAGACCTTCTCGGCAAAGAATCTGGATGGGAAACTAGCCAAGATACAAGAGGCCGAGTAAGTCACGTGAACTTAAGGGTCTCGTACGATGACGGGGTTAACGCGGCCCAGGATGAGCAGATTGATGGCTGAGATACTGGAACGACCGGCCGATTTCCGATCAAACGTCTTGCGAGCGTCTTTGTCTGTTTCGAGCATCATTATCTACGGCTTTCGAGCCCCCACATGGGACAGCTTTTTTGCCATTGTGAGTGGGCGCCTGCGAATTGATTGACTTGGTCACATGCTGATGGATGGTGATAGGACATGAGCGCCACTACTGATATAGTAAGTCCACCGAGGTCATTGCTGTAATGTCACTGACCCTATTTGACCAGCTCACTAAAACTATCGCGCCCGGCTCGTACCTTCCCGTGGCGCAATTCCCGTTTCTCAAGTATATCCCTGATCGGTGGGTTCCCTCAAAACGGATTGGCGCAGAAACGTACCGCCGGAATACCGCCACATTCGACAAGGCTCGGAAATTAGTAACGAAGAGGCGCGATGATGGCGACATCCGCGATTCACTGATTGACCGAGTGCTGGACGGGTCCGTGCAACCTGACGTGCCGTTGTCGCATACGATGGTAAACGCGGGTCTGCTAGGCAGTGTCCACCAAGCCGCATCTGAGACGACGGCTAGCGCGGCCTTGACCAATATCCTGATGCTTGCGCAGTATCCACAGTTCCAAGAGAAGGCCAGGGAAGAACTTGACCGCGTCTGTGGCACAGAGCGCATGCCCCAGTGGTCGGACTTCGACAAGCTGCCGTATATCAACTGCATCATCAAGGAAGGCCTTCGCTACAAGCCAGTGTGAGTACTGATGTTCTTCTTTGATGCCCTCATCTGATAGCATCTTTGTAGCGTGCCCGCCGGTGTCCCATACCGCGCAAGGGAAGATGTCTGGTATGATGGCATGTTGATTCCAAAAAATGCAACCGTCTGCCTTCCGGTATACGCGCTCCATCGTACCTATTACTCAGACCCAGACGTTTATAACCCTGATCGTTATCTTAACCATCCAAAGCTGTCCGTCGATTATGCTGGCAGCGCAGATTACGAGAAACGGGATCACTACGCGTTCGGTGCCGGGCGACGAATCTGCGCTGGCATGCATCTCGCCGAGCGAACATTATGGCGGACAATGGCGCAGATACTGTGGGCATTTCGTATCGAGCCTGCTCTCGATGCCCAAGGAAACAAAGTTGCCTTGGACAACGTTGCCTTCCACGAAACGATGGTATATGCTCCCGCACCATATCAGGTAAAGTTTATCCCTCGTAGTGAAAAACATGCTCAGGTGGTGAGGGATGCTTCTGTAAAGGCAGAAGAATACCTGAAACAGTGGGAATAGTCTTATCATAGGATAGTGGCGGGCCCCATGGTGGGTTGGGGTAGTCGGGCTTCTCGTCCAACCAAAGATACTGTTGACAGTAAAACCAAGCTGAGATAGCATGGTCCGAATTAAAAATGGTTTTGGAGTACTCACTGTCCATCGCCTGGATGCCTGACGAATCACACGTGAGGATTTTGTGATGATGCAGCGTGCCCATCGAGGTGCTCAATTGGACGAGCGCACAAATGCAAGGCTCAGCACATAAGACAATATCAGAATATCTTGCCTAGAGCTCAAATTTCCCACAGTTGCTCCATTCACAGAAACAAGGCTGTGCAGAAAGGAAGATATCATGTCGCCTGCGAAGAAGAGAAAGACTGGAGATTCCAGGATGAAACCGACTCGTGAAAGCAAGGCGCGAAAGCCGATCCCAGTCACAATATTATCAGGCTTCCTGGTATGTATCATGGCATATGGGCCCTTATAAACAGGTACTGAACATTGTAGGGCAGTGGAAAGACGACGTTACTCCGGCATATACTCCAGTCCCCAGAACATGGCCTTCGAATCGCCGTTATCGTGAACGACATGGCGTCGGTGAATGTGGACGCAAACCTCATTAGTCGCTCCAGCGGCAAGAATGGTACTACCGGGGAAATACGCGTGAAGGAGAAGTTGATCCAGATGGAGAACGGCTGCATCTGTTGCACGCTTCGTAGTGACCTTCTCGTTGAGCTGGCTCGTCTCGCTTGGAGTGATGAAGGTTTCGACCATGTTGTCATTGAGAGTTCAGGCATCAGCGAACCGCAGCAGGTTGCTGAGACGTTCACAACCGAGTTAACTGAAGCGATGATTGATGCTGAGGGTATGGAAGCAGAGGAGAAGGAAGTGTTTACGAAGGTGTAAGTGCCCTTTAATGCCAGCCGAGACAAGTATGGTTAACGAGTGCCTTTAGTGCAAAGCTTGGTGGTTTGAAGTCCATCGCCTCCGTCGATACCATGGTCACTGTTGTCGATGCTTTCCGGTTCTTCTCTGAATTTGACACCGCAGAATTTCTGCAGGATCGTTTCGGAAAAGAGGAAGTTCCGGACGAGGATCAGCGAACAATCTCTGACCTTTTCGCCGATCAGATCGAGTTCGCAAACGTCATCATCATCAATAAGATTGACAGGGCAGATGCAAAAACTTTGGGCCGGGTCAGAGCGTATGTCAAGACTCTCAACCCCACTGCGAAGATCGTCGAGGCGAAATACTCCAAAGTCGATGTGCGTGAGATGCTCAACACAGGGGTGTTCAACTTCGCAGAAGCCGTGACAAGCCCCGGCTGGCTGAGAAGCATCCATGAAATGACGGTTCTCGATGTGAATGGTAGGAAACGTGTTGCGCCGAAACCGGAGACTCTTGAGTAAGACCGCACTGCGTAGGGCTTGAACATTGGCTGATCATGTGACCAGATATGGCATTGGAAGCTTTGTGTACCGTGCCCGACGCCCTTTCGATCCGATGAAACTGTATCGGCTGATTGAAGGCAACTTCATCCTACTACAAGATGAGGCTGATGTCGATGATGACGATGAGGATGATGATGAGGATGACGACGATCAGGAAGATGCTGGCTCTTCGTCAGGTTCTGACCTGGAAAATAGAAGTGTATCTGCTGATGACTCAGATAAGATTAGTGAAGAAGACACAGTTGCACCTATGGACGATGCACAGATACTGGCCAACAAGAAAGCAAACCCCTACTTCAGCGGGCTTCATCGCAGCAAAGGCATCTTCTGGCTCGCGACACGACCATATCAGATGGGCTCGTGGAGTACAGCTGGTGCAATGCTAACATTGGGCTCCGAGATGCCCTGGTTCTGCTGTGTGTCCGAGGATGAATGGGGCGCTGATGAGGAGACGTTGAAAGCCATTAAAAACGACTTCGAAGGAGCCTGGGGTGATCGTAGACAAGAGATGGTGTTCATTGGCGAAAAGCTTGACATCAAAGGCTTGACTGAGAAGCTGGACGCTTGTCTGCTGACCCGCTCTGAGATGAGGAAATGGGAGAAAGTGATGAATGACAAGAAGCTTGATGGTGAAGCGACAGAGGAGAAGTTGTCAGAGATGTGGGACGACGGGTATTGGGCGGAGTGGCCGCGTGTGGAGGACGATGATGAGCATGAGCATGACCATGGACACAATCATAGTCATGCACGTTTACGTTAAGGGGTGATGAATGAAAGAGACTGTCAGTAGAAGTTATCAAAATGACGATTGCGTGTTGGAAGGAATCCACCCGAATGCGATGACGTCATCTCACTGGGTGCACTTGCGGGCAACCCTTTCCTGTCGCACCACTTCTTGATTATGTACTCGACCTTGCAGCCCAACATGAAAATTGCTTACGCACTATCACTCCCATCATTGGCAATAAGAGGATGACCATGAGCGCTCTCAGTTTGAAGTTTTAGACCGCACACTATCTTATTGCAATGAAGCCATGGATGGACTTGCGTTGTAGGAGCAAAGCGTCCTTCCACACCCTTGGCAACTAGTATCCGGTGGAGTTATTCGATGTTCTCCTCGAGAAGCAATTTGGACCTTGACACTTCAAATCAAAGAAATCAACCACCACGCCAACCGTATTGTCATTTGTGGGGATGTCATGGTCCACGCCAGCTGCCTCATAGGCCTCGAACTTGTCGCCGTATCTGGAGCGTGTCCATCCAGCGATTGGCGTATCGTTGGTCACCTGTGTTGGTGCTTCGCTCACACCAAACACACTAGTCCACTGCTTGATCTCTTCTTGCAGATTCTGGGGATACAGGACATTGTCGACAGACCCGTGGAGGACCTGCATCTTGGGACGGAAACCTTTGTAGCCAGGAAATGCACTCTTGACAAGAGCAGCCCACTCACGCCCTGTCTTCATGATTTTGCCAGTCGCACATGCATCGCTCCATACGCCGTAACCATCTCCTGCGAAGCACCCGAAAGCGACGCCTGCCCAGGCACTTCCAGCTGCAAAGACATCAGGATAGCTGCCAACCAACACGTTGGTCATCATAGCGCCGGAGCTGGTTCCGACGACAAACACACGGTCCTTGTCAGCGTTGTACTTGTTCAGCGTCCATTTGACCATCGATACTATGCCTAGCGCATCCCCACCACCGTTGTGGGTTAGAGACTCTTTGCTGCTAACGTCCCAGCACTGATCCGAGTTCGATGTGTTCGGATAGATCGAGATGAACCCATACTGATCACCGAACGAGGCCCATGGACGATATTCAAAGACGTTCTGTGCTGTTCCATGGCACCAGTGTGGTGCCACTAAGACTGGAGGGTTGGCAGGAAGGTTGGCTGGAACATAGATGTACATGGAGACATTGCGAGGATTTGGCCCAAAGTCGGTGATCTCCGTAAGCTTGGAAGTAAGCTGTTGCGCACTCGCAGCTGCAGCTGCAGCAAGGACCAGGATGAGAGCAGACCTGAGCATCGTGGCAAAGTTGAACAGACTTTCGGGTTTTCAAATCTTGCTAAGAAGATAGTCTTTATACCAGCGCGCAGAAATGCACTTGGCTAATCTGGCACGGCGATATACGTCGGATCTCAGGTTCGAGATGGTAACGCTCCGGGTTGTGGGAAGGTAATGTACCTGTCCCACGTACCCCTCAGCATGACATGCGCAGTTCCTGGGCGGCCATTCCTCTTTGGACACGGAGCACTATATATCTACATTAATCTGCCATTACCAGGAGCCATTCTCCGCACATAGATCGGTTAGTCGTATTTTTGCAGTATGATGCCTGTGGAAAATGGCACCGGCCAATTCACTGCCAAGGTTTTGGGTTACGTCACCTCTTGCTCGTCCTAGGCTCTTCATTGTACTTACATTTGCTACGCAGATCTTGACGGGCCTAGGTTCACGAAAGAAATACACTATTGTCACAATACTGCTTGGTGAATATTCGATTCTCTCGTCTCGGGTGAAGTGTGCGCGGCATCATGCAGACCCCAAGACGCGTCCATGGCAAAGCGATGCCAACAAGCCCTTCTAGTTACTCTACCTCTTTCCAAGCGGCCTCTAGCATTCTGATTCTAGCCGTGTCACTATGAACACCTTGTCTAGCGGCCCTACCCTGAGCAGCATAGTTTTCCGCATCAATTCCGAACTCTGTGTTATATCGGTTTCCTGTCATCGAGCTTTCCCACACGGTCTTGTACGGGCTAACCGGCCCAAAATGGATACCATTCGCGTTCCCCACAGTCCGATCCAGTGTCTGATAGAACGAGCTAAGCGAATTATTCATTCGTTGCTGCGACAGCTTGATTTGTGCTTGCCTATAGATATTTTCTACCACAGGCACAGTTTGCGCGTATACCGATTGACGATGGTTCGCATATGCAACGAAATTTGCGCGTGCGCTTGGTGAGTCGGAAGCGCAGAGATTGTTGAAGCGCTGGCGCATGTTCGCAGAGTATAAGCAGCACAATACTCCCCCTTCGACGACTCCAACCATTGTGAACATATTGCTGCAGCTTGAATTACGAGCCAGATTCTCGTAGCAATCTTCGCAAGCGGCGAAGTTTTGAGTGCCATCGAGTTTCCACCATGCGACGTTCTTAACACGCTTGGCGCCTTGACACGGTGTGAAATGGGCTGTGCGACGCACATATGAGGTGAAGATCTCGAAGTGTGGCGAAAAGAGCGATTCCCCAAGCTTAGTTAGGTAGTGAAATGCTCGATGCGAGCCGATACAGAAGTCGCATAGCAAGGTCTGACCTGGTCGAACGTCGTTCCGCAGCTGAAACTCGCTATCGAGATAGTAGGATTCGATGAGTCCAGTATAGCATATTGCGCAGATGTCGAAGTTCGGACACCCGCCTTTCAAAGTATACCACTTTCCCCCAACGATACCCTCTGGCGTACATGATGGTTGTGTTGTGAGGACATCGAAGAATCTGTGGAGAAGGGCAGTATCTTTACGGGTGACTGCTAAATCGGTGGCCTCTTGGGCTGGTAAACTCGCCATGTCACAAGTCCATAAGTTCTCTCCCGCCCCAGGAGCTACGGGCTGAGGACCAAACTCCTCATCGATGACTGTCAGCGACACATGATCGAGATAACAGCCGTCACAGACTGAAGCTTGCGGCCAGGCTCTGGGGCGGTGCCAAGTTCTGCTGTTGGCCTTGATGGGACTACGAGCTGGACAGGGAGGTGCAGATAGTCGGTGCTTAATGCCATCTATCATCGCAGACCAGTCTCCGGATTGGGACGCCCATTTGACGAGACGCTGGATGTATGGCATGATGAGATCACAGGCCCATTGATCCGCATTACCCTGGGCTGTCGTTCTCGGGACAAACATATTTTGGAATCGTGTGCCCACAACTTGTTCTTCTACACAGGCTTGACAGGCAAGAAAGGGGGGCACTGCGTCCTGCGCGAATGTGTACCATCTCATACCCACTGCTCGAGACTCGGCACCGTTCAACCCAGCCATTCCTCTGCAACGTGGATATTTACTACGCTCTATCATGTAGGCATGGATTGCCGCCAGATTGTTCGATCGTTTACTCGGTGGCCACAATGTGTCTTGCACGCGAGGGCTGTCGAACATACAAGCTCCAGCCTCTCGAAGTGCTTCAAGTTTTCCAGTGAACGATGCAGCTAGCGGAGTGTAACGAATGTGACGCTCGAAGCAGGTAGCACACACAAGAAAGTTGGGTGCAACACTGCTTCTGAACCAGAATATGGAGGCGCTGAACCGTCCAGTACATTTATCTTGATAGATGTAGTCGCTGGCCTGAGAAGCCGGTATGTTCGTGGGCGGCGTGGCAGGCCTGTGAAAGCGGCAGGCAGCAGGATTTCGAGTTGCACCACTACCTGATGTATACTGCTGTTGCGACGCATTTGTTGATTGACTTTGCTGTCGAGGTGGTAAAGGTGGAGTGTAATCATTGTTGCGTCGAGGCGGTAGCGGTGGCGGGCGGTCACTCATCGTGAAGTGTTCCTTTCTTACAGCTGCTCACTCCGTGAATTTGCGATGTCGGGAGGTTGGAGTCACTATCTTTATGTCTTGGTAAAAAAGGCGCAGCACTTGGGACGCCTTACCCGTAACTAGCCTCGGCTTTACTCTTTTTACAACTTGATGGCGTGAATTTCTCCATGTTACTGTCTAGGCTAGCGTGCGAAGGCTGAGTGACGCTCAAGCTTCAGCATGACACGTTTTAACCCTGGTATACACATTTGTCGGGCTATTCTGAGGTCTACTCCAACTGACCACCGTTCCGGGAATTGTAGAGTTGATTCATCCCTGGTCCCAGACGGGCCGATTGTACAGGATTGGTAGGTGTCTCACAGCTGCGAACTTCAAAGGCGGCAAACCACAAAAATGTGCACAGCCTCACATCTTACACGATGAGATAATTTCGCGTCAAAGCCAACATCAAAGCAACGGACGGAGAGTTTTGCTCGAGTCGCTGCGTTCCTGCAATCGGTTTTGGAGATCCATAGCGATGGAAGAACAAGCCTTGAGAGAAGCTTGTCGTAACTTAATGTTCCTCGGTAACTGAACTAGATCTGCGTTACAGATTGTTCTACGTGAGTCGCGTTGTTCGAGGTCCAAGACAACCAATAACACCAATGAAACACTGGGTATCCGGGTATAATAAGTCTACGATCAGATTGCTACGCAGAGACCCAAACCATTTCCAGCTATACACCATGTCCCAATGACGACTTCATCCTTAGTTGTAGACAGGGAGCGATCTACTCCCACATTTCCCGTGTGAGCCATGGAGAACCATGATTTCCGTATTTTCGCACGGTTCTACGTGGGCACTGCGACGAATCAGTCAAATACATATAGTGTCAGAGAAGAACGCATCGAGAAACCGATGTTGGAAGCCATCTCCGAGCATTATCTCCAGCGATGTCACAAAATCCGCCTCGATGTCCTATCCTCCGCATCCGTTTAACAATACGGACGCTGCATAGTTCAGACCACTCTCGTTGACCGAACGAGATGACTGCCGGCGACTGCCTCAGTATAGCCGTATTTCTAGTCCTCGGTCACAGAGAGCAAATGGATGCATGGGACAACCGCTCAAGATGCCTGTCGACATTACCGACGCGCTTCACTTTTGTGGTTCAACAATTTCATGGCGCTGAAATCGACACCTGCCATCTTATCTAATACTCATAAAAGGCCTATAGGAACATGTCTTTGATACTCGTGTGCCTACAGCCGGCGGTCAACGGAGAGGTTCTTCCAACGTCACGTTGTGCCCTTGTGTAAGAAAAGAAGTCAACACTCACAATGATCTTGTATGAGAACAAGTAACTCCCATAATCTATAGTCGAAATCTATATGCGACATGAACTCAAAATAGTACCAGGAATTCTATATAAGAACTCTTTACACCGCGTATAATCACTACCACAACTCTACCCATAACGCACAGTTCTCCTAAAGAAAGATATCCACTCGAAACACTGGGCCGAATTAAGGACTTAAACATAAACCAGCCCATCATGCCCTCTCAAGCGGAAGAAGTCCAAAACATCACGGCTGAACTGATGGCCCAACCCCAAGCCCCAGCCAATGCTGACAGAATCTCTAGCATGATGCGTCGTATCTACAATCCCAACCTAATAGGGGAACGACACTTCTATCACCGCATCAAAATCGGCTACCCCATACTCATCAAATCAACTCCCGACTCTCTAACAGCACTACCCACGATCCCCACCCTCACACCCAGCACCACCCTCTCCCCCTCAACCTGGGTCCGTAAACAGCGCTCGAACCTCTTCCACGGCCCCACGTGGCCCCCAAAGCACCCATCCGACATCCTCACCTCTTCCGCCAGCGAACCCTGCCTGTCCTGCCAACGCGAAACCCCCTGCCCCTGCACCTACCCAGCCTGGCAAACCGCCATGCACAACCTCTGGACGCAAACCCTAACACTTCAAGCCATGTGGTCCAAATGCACCGGGATAATCGCGCTCGGGGCCATCCCCAACGACACCATCATCGGCGAGTACACGGGCGACCTGGTGCCCATTAGCAGAACTAACACGTCGCAGTGCCTGTTCAAGATCCGCATTGGAGATCCGATGGCGCGCGGCAGGAAGGTGTATGCGCATGTTGATTCGCGGGAGAGGGGGTCGGTGATGCAGTTTTTAAATCATTTGTGTGAGGCGAATGCACAGCTTGTGGAGGGGCGCGCGGGCATGGAGCGTAGGGTCGTTTTCGTGTGTACGCCCGGGAATGTGCAGGTTGGAGAGAAGTGACAATTGATTATGGGTAGGGTGATGAGAGTGGGGTGTGTTTGTGTGGGAAGCCGAAGTGCAAGGATTTGCTCTGGGGGAAGAGCGACGAGGAGATGGATATTGAAGTTTGAAATTAGCGCGTATATGGAAATGCTGCAAGTGAATTATTTCATGTGATGATAAAGATTTTGCGTTTTAGAAAGGCCGGTGTGAAAAGTCATACACTGGGTAAGTGATAGGTGCTCGACTAAGTCTGGCAAGCGATTCGTTATAATCTGAACTACTTTGACATCAAAGACTCCTCTCAGGAGCGCGCGCTGCGAGAACAGGGCGCACAACTGACATCTACTTAAGAATAGTACCATTCAAAATCATCCAATTCATTCATCCAATTCATAGTTTTTTAAAAACTCATTCAGTCCACGACAAAATTTGCGAAAGTGAAGATACCAATTACCGACCTGACCCCTATGTCGAATCCGAAACAGGTAGACCATAGGTCCCCCATCCACCCTCCAGTGGCAACAGCCTCAACCCAAACTGTCTGACTAGGAATTCGAAAGCAGGAGAGTACGCAACAATGTGGACGCCAATGTGCAGCCCATCGACGTATAAGCCTATGGACGTCCCATCGGGCAAGACGCCTGCAAGAACACCGGTGAACGGCGACAGGAAAACCTGGTCAACTTGGACTAGTCCGGATGAGTAAAACGTCCACTCATGGGAATAGTCGGCAACTTTTCCGGTCGAGATTAAAGTATTAGTCAGAGGCGGAAGGCCGGCTGGCGGTACGAGAGGGTTGGGTATTGTAAGGTTGGGTATGGCATCGAGAGGATTTGGGAAGCCTGTAGGTATGGCATCGAGAGGATTTGGGAAGCCTGTTGGGATGGCATCAACAATGCCGTCTACCAACCCACTCGTTATCTCATCAATTGAAGG
The DNA here is from genome assembly GCA_022343325.1 of Plenodomus biglobosus. Classification (NCBI taxonomy): domain Eukaryota; kingdom Fungi; phylum Ascomycota; class Dothideomycetes; order Pleosporales; family Leptosphaeriaceae; genus Plenodomus; species Plenodomus biglobosus. The sequence continues at coordinate 848,834 of JACTNT010000004.1, forward strand.
TAAATCGTTCACGACGTCCAAAAGTGGATCAATCAGAGGTAGGCCTGGTAAATCCGTAGGTAGGAGGGGATTGCTCAATACAGGAGTAGGTACGCTCTCGAGAACGTCATCCAGTAAGCCACTTGCTGTTTCGTTTACGGCTGACAGGATACTCGTAACGGCGTTCACTGCATCCTTGGGTTCAACAGGGAGTGGAAGGCCCAACAGGCCTGACGGTGGGGGCACCTGGAGAGCGGGTAATACGAGAGCAGCGACTGACGGTACGGAAGAGAGTACTGTGGTTGGGAGTACAGCAGCTGGTATAGCTGCTAGCCCTGTACCGTTCACTACGGGTAATTGGCTCAGTGTTGGCAACAGAGGTAGGAGCGATGACTGAATTTCGGCCGGACTCAGATCCTCGAACAAAGTTGGTGGGTGAGGAAATTCTACCTCTAGTGGGAATGGCAGTGGGACAGGCGGGACCGCAATTTCCGGGAGGTCAGACAACACTGGGAGAACCGTTGGCGCAACTGGGGCTGGTAGTGTAAGTGCGGGTAGATTGGGAAACACTGGAAGGATCGCAGGCGCAACTGGCGATGGTATTTCTACTGCGGGTAGCTCAGGGGCAAAAGGTAGAATGCTGATCTCAGGAACTGTATCTGTAGGCAATGCCGGGAGTGGAGAGGGGATTGCCAATGGAAGAGGCTCTCCGGCTACAGGCGACACTGGAAATGGGCCGGGCGGAGGCAAAAAGAGCGGTGGAAATGCTGGGGGTGGGAATACCGGTGGAAAAGTTGGGGGCAAAAATAACGGTGCCACTGCTGGTGGCGCCAATGTAGTGTAAGCTGGTAGGAAGGGTGACAGCAGGTTAGGGATAGCTACTGGTGCAGACGGTAGTACTGGCGGTAAAATTGCTGGAACGTCAAGGAGAGTGGACAGAGTCGGTACAGGAGTCGGCAAGGAGAGAATGGATGCAGCCACAGATAATGCTGAGATTGAAAGGGGCAGCTCCGCTGGGACCACACTGATCGTCGAAAGCGGTAGCACAGGTGGCTCCACGCTGACCGTCGGAATTGGCAGCACAGCTGAGACCACACTAACCGACGGAAGTGGAATCTGACCGAGAGCCGAAAGGGTCGAGATACTAGCTCCAAGCTGTTGCAGAAGGGAAGCTGGAGAAATTTGAGGTGGCGCCAACGAGCTCGCAACAGTCACCAGCGTCGACGGGACCTGAGCCGACGCAACGACAGAAAGAACCGACGCAACAACGGGAGCAACCGACGCAATAACCGGAGCAACTGACGCAATAACTGGAGCAACTGACGCAATAACGGGAGCAACTGACGGAACAACGGGAACAACCGACGCAACAACGGGAACAACCGACGTAACGATAGGAAGAACAGGCGGGAGCAGTGGCAGAACAGGTGGTGGCGCCGGCAGAACAGGCGGGGGAAGCGGCAGGACTGGCGCAAGCACTGGGAGAATAGCGGCGGTGGGAGAAGCTTGGGATGCTACGGTCGTCGCGCTCGTCGGTCGAATCGACGATGATAATGAAGCCGAAGAAGAAGAAGAAGCCTTGCTGCTTTGCACCACGACAGGCAAAAGCCCGCCAAATTGTGGATTGGGCAGAGCGGATACAATAGCGAGAAAAGGAAGTCCTAGCAAGAGAGACTTCCCTGGGTGGGACGGCTTGACCCTCATCCTTGCGGTGCTTGCCACAGAGTGCAGCAACGTTGTGTTGGAGGAGCTAATGAGGAGGTAAGAGTCCCGAGGTGGGTTTTTCGATGCCAGAAGAGGACAAGAAAGGAAAGGAGGGCGTGGATGAAGGGAGGACTATAAAGGAGCCAAGGCATGGCACGCATTCCTGTATGCTGCACCTCGACTAGAGTACTCTCTGGTGGCATGCTTCAACATGCAATGTTGCATTCTTTGTTGGCATCGCCCAGCACCATTCGGACATGTCCGGTTCAGAGGGATTGGTACTTGTGTGGTGTGGGTTCCTTGGGGGATGGTGGCCCTATAATCTTCACCGATACCCCGTATCAGTTGAGCATTTCCTGCTTCGTGCTACGCTCTCCATTATGTGCACCCATCGTCGAGTTGAATGAAATCGATGCCTGAAGGGGACCCATTCTTCTCATAACGCATATTCATCCTTGGCGATACGTATACACTGCAAGGTAATCCAATACAAGACCACGTAGAAGTGCTTATCTTGAGGCACAACGGTTGTGGCATGACAGCCTTACAATCGCGTAGCAGGCGTCCAGGAATCCCACGATCCCGGAAGATTGGTACCTGGGATAATCGCTATGCATTAGCACATTGTGTCAGACTCGTTATCCGACACCACTGTCAGTCTTTGGAGACATCCCCATATCGTCGGTACATTGTTGGAGTGGTGATGGAGGTGTATCGCCTTTCGTCTCGGACGCGACGCGACGCGTCTAGTTCTCTAACTAAAGAAGTGTGCTAACCCGATGGCATCATCCGCCCCTTCATACTTTGTACCCGTATATTCGATCTTAATACTAATACATGAGCCGCATGTTAGGTGTGGATGAATTCAAGGCGGATGAATAATGAATCTTAATAGGGAGACAATATTCTTCATCGTACTACACATTCCCTACCTCTAAAAGCCTTTCGCCAGATAAGGCGAGGGGAGGAGAGGAACGCTCATAGTGTACATCCCAGCCACCAAAGTAAACTAAAGCCGTGTTTATGTGCTATGGGCAAAGTATACAGATTATGATGTGAGGAATATGAATGGGAAAAGTTCCCCCCGCACTGCCGCCGAGACGCATCCATGAGACTCTTTTGACGCCAAGTCCCCTTCTCAATCCCCTTCATCAGGAAAATCATTACTCCTCGCAGATAATCAAAAACTCCCTCGCTTACTCCCTCTCAAATGATCAAGAAAACCATTCCCCCTCGCAAATCATCAAGAAAACCATCCACCAACGAAGCCTAGACTCTTGCTCTTACTCCCAATCTTACACCCAGCCCCTCTAACACCCACTAACACCAGCCCTCCCAACTCGTCCACTCATCCCAAGGGACATCGTCTCCTCCTTCTGAATCCAAATCTATGCTCATATCCATGTTCGCATCCAAGGGGATGCTCATATCCAATCCAACACCCATGTTCATTTCCATATTCATGTTCAAGCCCATAGTCAAGCCCACATCCATTTCCATACCCAACCCACCACCTCCCTCCACTCCTCCAAACCCCTGCGGTCCAAACCCCTGCTCCTCCAAACCCCCACCAGCCATGCAATTAAGCACTCCATTGTCGAAATCCACGTCCCACCATGTAGACGAGATGGTCTGCGACGGTTGAAATGGCGGCAATGGCAGCTGCAATGACAACGGGGACGCATCAGGAGGGGGAATGGTGAGATCGATGAAATCTTGTTTAGCTTTGCCCTTGGCCTTGGACTTGGACTTTGCCTGAGCCTTCGTCTTCGCCTTCGCCTTCGCAGTCGCCTTCGTGATAGACTTAGTCTTTGTCTTCGTCTTGTCCGTGTACGTATGCGGCGGCGCGGCGGTCGAAAACATGCCGACTGCGGGCTGTGGGCCAAAAGCGGAAGCGCGGGAGCCACTGGTTGTTGTTGTGGTGTTGGAGGAGGAGGAGGGGAGGGGAGATAGACCGGTGACGTGGAAGGAAGTGGAGAGGGGGTGGAGAGATTGAGGGAAGGAGATGGGACGGGGGAAGGAAGAAGAGATGAGGTTGGGTGAGGGATAGGAGGGGGGCAGACTGGGGAAGTTGAAGGGGGGCAATGGTCCAGCGAAACCAGACGATGCCAATGGGCTGGGGAAACCTGAGGCGCGCGACGGACTAGGGAGGGTGCCGTAGGTAAGAGGGAGTAACGGACCAGCGGAGAAGGGGGAGGAAGGTAATGGTGGAGGAAACCCACGGAAACCAGGTGGTCCCATTGATGGCCTCCTCGTGCCCACAAACGCCATAGCATCGAGTCCCGAATCAGCAGCACCACCAATTTTCCTACCACCCAAAGAAGAACCCAAACCCAAACCCTCTCCCGCCGTCAAAAATCCCATCTCCTGAGCCAGAACCAACGGATTCAGATCGGTGTCGTGCTGCGCGCGCAGCCCAAGCTCAACATCTTGTTTGCGCTGCTGCCACGTCTTGACCACCGTTTCGTACTGCTCTTGCGTGAGGTGCTGGCGTAGGGCTGTGCGGATGCGCTCGGTTTGCTGGGGGCTCATGCTGGGGCCTTGGAGGGGGCCTCGGGGTGAAGGTGGGGAGGCATCTGGAGGGATGTTGGTTGTGGTGGTGTTGGTAGTGCTGGAGAGAGGGGGGAGGTGGAAGTACCGGTTTGGGGAGACTTTCTTGGACATGGTGGTCGTTGGCGGTGGTCGTGGTCGTGTTGCTACTGTTGCTGCTGTGGTGGTGGGTCTGTTGCTGCTGCTGCTGCTACTGCTTCTACTATCCCTGCTCTGAGGGCGTCAGATACCAACGTATAGTAACGTATCTATCCTCCACCCAGTATTATCCCAAATATCACAAACTGCCGCCGTCCCTACCCGCAGCAGTACAAGCAGCAGCGCTGCCTCCCCGTAGAAGCCGGCCTCTCTCCTCCTCTCACACTCAAGCCAATACAAAAGAGGGTGAAAACCACCAAGACTAAGGACTTTCCCAAATCTGCAAGCAAAGACTTGGTCAGTACCCCGTTCCTTCACAACGAGCGACGGATTAGCATCGAAGTACTACGGGGCTTGCTGAGGAAAAGGGCAAAACAGGGAATGTGGGGAGCATACCAGTAAGATATATGTCAACGCGAGGAACCTTGCGGTGACGGCGAGGCGCTGCCATTGCGGACGGGAGTGAAATACGATGCACGCAGTGAAGGGCGGTTCAGTGCAGCATGAAGAGGGGCATTACCTTGCTGATGCTCGACGTGCGTGCAGGTCGTAGTGAAGGCAGGTTGCAGTCGCGTTCACTTATTAGGCGAAGATGCTCTGGGGGTACTCCACGAGATGCAATGCGAGTCTGCGTGTATGGGCAACGCGGGAGTACTGAGAGTGTATGGATCTTCGGGGTTGGAAACGTGAAAAGATGCTGTGGTGTGATTGACTGTGTAGGGTGTAGTGCCCGTGTAAAAAGTGTGGTTGGCGATTAAAATGTATGTTTTGATCGGATACAAACACCAATGTGGCGCTAACGCAGCAGCAGTGGTGGTGGAACGGCATGGTCGATTGCGAAGCGAATGGAAGCGAATGACCCCCTCACACTGTAAAGGGCGTACTGTCCTGGTAATGGTCTTGGATCAAGGGACGATAGCGAGAGGTAATTGTTCAATGATGAGGGCAGAACAGTGGGCATGAATTATGCTGTGATGAGATTTGAGAAAAGAAAGATGACGAGACAGCGAGACGAATGTAGAAGAGACGTGGAATGCTTTACTTTGAGTGACGAACGAAATGCCCGCCATTGCCTGATGCAGTAGGAGTAGTGTGAACGAGCCAAAGATGCATCAAGTGTTAGTAGTGAAGAAGAAAGTCCTCCTATCCTTTTCCTGCTTTTACGCCCATAATCCGAAGCATGAGGCCATAACCATGACCAATATAGTAGTACATACTCGTCACTCAATGCGCCATCAGTATCTATCAAAGACGCACGTGCGTAAAATGTGACTGTGGTGTTTTGACGCCCACCCGCTCTTTCGTCCCAAAGTAGCGACTCCAGCTCATGCTACCAGGCAGCCACCAGCAATGACGCTCATACGTAACCTGCCGTATAATCAGCCCTGTGCCATAATAAACGCATCGTCTCCGCCACAGAATCATAAAATACCTTTCCTTGCGCCCTGAAAGAAGAAGCGCACGATGAAGACCTGCAATCCTGCCATTGTCATGATCAAGGCGCTCTCCATCAAGCTAAAGTTGAAGATTCTCTTCTCCGTGCTCTTGACGGTACTGAAGTTGCGGTTCTCGCGTGTGCGGAAGTATTTCTGGTTGCGGGAGATGGTGGACAATTGCGCCGAGAGCTTGAGGACGGATTCTTCGAGGACCGAGGTCTGTTCGGGGGAGGAGCCTTGCTTGGAGGGGATTTTGGCGCGCGCGGCCTCGTTTTCGACCTGTTGGGAGTGCTTTAGCAAGGTACTCTTCACCTGCCATGTAGTACCGCAATGGGAGCGCAAAAGGGCTGTCGTAGGGCCACGGGGAGGCTTACGGCAATCTCGAAATCCACCATCTTCTCCGCGAAAGTGCTCATCTCATTGTTGAAGCAGAACCGATAGTCGCCCACCTCATTCGCCGTAAACACAAAGTCCCCCTGTCTCTCCCTGCTGCCATCTAATATCACCCTCTCGTTGGCAAGACCATTGGTACTAATAGGCCCAACAACGCTGTAATCCACATCAAAGCTCCCTCCGCTTTGGACTGCAAAGTAAAAGGCCACTTTTGCTCCCTTGTTCTCGACGTGGGCGAAGAAGCATGCCTTTTCGTGCGCTTCGAGGCGGTATGTTAGGGCTGTTGCGTAGGCAGTCGTGACCAGGGTAGCGAATATGCCGGCAATGGTTAAGAGGAGCCGCATCTTGTTGGTGGACGGGCGCAGAGCGGCGGCGTGCAGTTGTGCTTGGGATACGCAATGCTTGGACTTGGGGCAAGTTGTACAGCTGGCGACAACGTCGGCGAAACGTAGCGCCGACGTAGGGAGGGAAGACGCGGGGACAGGGGCGATGGGTGCATGGCCCAATGGGAGGGCGCAACGGGGCGGAGATTAGGGGCGATGCCGCTGACCAGGAACTGTGACACTGTGACATAGGTAAAAGGTCTAGGTTGCAGCCTCAAATGGAAATGTCATCGTCTACGGAGTAGAAGATATTACTTTGTTCTTTGCTATCGCTATCTTCCTAGTAGTCTACACGAGCACTCTCCCTCCGTTGATCCAATGCCAATGCAATGCCAATGTGATGTTTGCATTTCATGTCTGCCATCACTCGACACCCATGACATATACTCTTGAACATGCCAGTCCTGTATCTGTGGGTCGTCAACGCGGCGACATGCCGATTTCTCCTGTCAGATGTGGTCCAGAACCCATAATGCTACAGCGCTGTATAATCAAGACTGCCCGACCTCTTGTAACATCAACCTGCTTTTCCGCCGATTCCAATCATGATGACTTCGTTCCTATCGTATCGTATCGTACACCATCAATCTTCATTCTTCAGCGGATGAAGATGGAATCCGATTTACCCCAGAAGCTCTTGCTCTTGTTGGGGTGCTCGAGGCCAAGAGCAACGTCGTCGCGGCTTCCTATGATGTCGAAGATGATGTCATCTGCGGACAAGTCAGTAATAGGACTGTGGAGAAGAGCCAAGAAAGACATGCCATCCTCAATGTACTCTGCGCGCGCGTATTGTGTCTTGGGAACAAGGGCGAACTTGATCTTATCAAGCTGCTTGCCCTTGATCTTGGTAAGCTCCGAGATGCGCTGCTTGGTTTCGCTGAACACCTCCCCCTGCAACGCCGTTAGTAAGGACACTTGCACATGACAGGACATGACCTACTTCTTTTAGCGCTAGCTGGAATGGGATGCCATGGGGTTTAGAAGGTTCTTTGTCGTAGTGGAATGCCCAGATCAGCTTCGAAGACTCGTCCTCTGTGAAAGGCGCGACGTAGACTTGGGTATAATCATACAAGCCGACGATCTGGTATTCCGATGGCAGCGCTTTGTGGAACTTGTGCATGTGGACTTCGTATGCCCGGACTTTCTGCATGACCTCATCACTGATGTTGGCTTTCTTTTGCAGGGCTTCTAGCAAATCTGATACTTGGGCGTTCTTGGGGACCATTAATGTGTACTCCTCCTGTGTGAGATTAGCATTCTCGTTCTTACAATCACGATCATGAAAGACCATACCTCTTTGCTGAGTCCTTCTGGCAACCAAGTCACCTTGATGGGCTTACGTTGTTCCAGCTCCTTCAGGCTCATCTCGAGCACTTCGTAGTACATTGCGTCCGGCCGCTGTGTAGCGCTCGCCGAGTATTGATAGGGCCCCGGGAACAAGATATTGGCCAGTGTGGAGTTTGCGTTGTACTTGACAGCCAACTTAGGCTTACCAGTGGTGCTGACAGTTGTGAAGCGCAGATATGTAGAGTCAATCTTGAGGTGTTCTGCCACTTTACTAGCGAACTGGTCATATGCCATCTTCTTGCTCAGTGTCAACGAAAATGTCGGTAGATCTGTCGGTTCTGCAACTTTGGGGACAAATTCGACGTTGATTCGGTTAAGCAGATAGTCATAGAATTCCTTGGCCTCCACATAGCCTCCGGCCGCGGTGATCTGGCTAATCTCTTTGTCGCTTGGCACCCGCTGAACCGTAATGATGTCGCCATCCTGAATCTCGGATTGAGCCAGCGTGACCTTGGGTTTCATCACCTCGATCATGTTCTGCTTGATCTCCTCCGAAAGTTTGATCGGTGTTCCAGCGGGCCAGCCCATTATGTTATTGATCACAGGGCTGAGATCTGAGACCTTGTCTTGTAAAGCTGCGTAAAAAGTGCCGATACCAAACAGGCTCTGGGTCTTGGTGTCAAAGTGCTTGAGGAAGATCATAATGGCTCGGTTGCTCGCCACACCCTTCAAGTCGACGGTCTTTTCACCAAACAGCGGCGCCCCGCTCTCGTCGCGACTCTCGGCCTTTTCAATCCACAATCGGAATTGTGCCTGCTTGGTGCCGTGTTTGCTGGCGGCTTCTTCGACCGTCATATCGGGAAACTCGAGTGCCGTGTCAGGGCGGACCGTGCCGTTCTGGCGATTGACCATGGACCAGGGTCGTATCATGTCAGCATCCACTCCCATGTCCTCAGCAACGGTCTTGGCGAATTCGGCCATGGTCGTCGCTCTTAGGATTCGGTAGATCTTAGGATTGGGGGCACCCTCCGTGTCTCCTTTCCAGGGCACGATGTCGAAACCTTGGTAGACCTTGAAGTTGTCTTCCGATGCGATTGCAACATCCATGTAAAGATGGGCTTCCTCGCGCTCCTTCTTACGGCGCTCAAGAGTAGCCTTCTCCTCTGCAAGACGTTGAGCCAGGTGCTTTGGAGGTTCCACCGTTTTCCCGTCCATCAAGACTTGATCGAGCCTAGTCTCCCTAACGTATACCAACATGTATGCGCTCATCGATCGCTTGGCCGACCAATTTCGTGTGTAAGGGTTTCTCGCGCCATTGTTCCCATTCGTGGGAGCGTAATCGCCACCAAAGTTCTCTTCCAGGGCTTCACGAAGAGTCGCACGCGTGACACGGTCATCGTCAAACTTATAGAAGTGGCCGTCCTTTGTGGGTTTGATGAAAGCATAGTAGTGCCCTGCGTTCAAATCGCCGCTGTGTACGAGGACGCCGTGAAGATGGTAGACCCATGATTCTGATCGATCAGCTGCATCAGAAAGATAGGGAGCTGCATCCCAAATCTCAGGAAACTCGTAGCGATCATTCACCTTCATCATGGCGTCTCGTTGAAAGTCGTATTCGAAGCGTTTCAGCTGGAGGTGCAGTACCGGTGGGAAGCTCTCGAAGATGACACCCTTCTTGGCATCCTGAAGACCAAAACCCTCGGCAAAATACTTGTTCTCGCCGTCCATGGTTTCGACCTGGATGTAGTCCTTGAAGCTATCGTCCAACGTCTTATTGCCGCTCACGTTCAATTGGATGTCCCAAAAGTCCTCTGTCCGGGATGATTCATAGTCGACGTTTATGCAGGAGATGTAAGTCTTCATTTTGCCGACAAACATGCGGGTCAATGCACCCTCTGCTTCGGTGCCCTTCATCTTCTCATCTAGCTTGTCCATGAGTACACGCGACAGCTCCTGCACATCCTGTTGCTCAAAAATCTGTTTAGAATCCCAGCCGAAAGAGAGGGTCAAGTCTGTTGTGCCAACCGCACCGTTTGACGTTTGAAGGAGGTAGAACAAGCGCTGGAGGGCATATGCGCTGTTGGTGCGGTCCGATTCCTCTGCGGTCGGTATTTGGTAGACAGCCTAGCATGGTCAGCGAGTGGTGAATGACAAGAAAGGGGGCCCATACCTGGCGGAATGCTTGTGTAAAAAATAGTGATTGAAGAAGCGAGTTAAGGTAGCAGGTCGCGCCTTGGTTCTTCAGACCGACCATGCCAGTTTCCTTCTTAGAGTCGTAGCTGACGGTGTTAGCAATTGATTTAGTGGTGAGGTGCGAAGGCATGAAAGCTTACTTGAGGAAGTTGTGCCACAGGACACCTGTTGGGTCCTTGAGCACCCTGACGTATGCAGTGACGTTGCAGGTGTTGTCTTCGACCATGGGGCGTCCCCTATCGTCCCATGAATTGCTGAAGAGCCGCCTAAGCTCAGCAAAGCGCGTGAAGCCCCAATCGCCTTCCTCGGCCGTGAAGCGGTGGTTCGCTGTGTGTGTAATGTACATGGTAGGGTCCTTTGGATTCCACAGCACGAGCATAAACTGCACGCAGGCATACCAGTCCTCGGGCATCTCCTTGTCGCCATACGCCTGTTCGAGGTAGAAGGACGCAAAGTCTACGTTGTTACCATACGGGAAGAATAGTATCCGCCAGGGATGTCCGCCACATTCGAAGACGGGGCCGTGTTCGCGCCGGGTCAGCGTCCGCCAGTCCTTGATTTCCCATGTGTGGTGAGTCTCAGATTCGGTCTCGTAGTCGGCCGATTCGGGCAGGTGCTTCTTGAAGAAGGCATCGTACTCGTCGGCGCGGGGCTCTGGCTCGGCCTCGACCTCGTCCATCTGGTCGTCTGTGTCGTCGGGGGTGATGATGGCGACATCCGTCTTGTCGTCGTAGTCCTGGTCAATGACCATGTCGCTGGCAATCTGCAGGTCGGGCGGCGGAGTTAGCATGGCTGCGGGGGGTGTGGCGGAGGGGGGCGGAGTGGTGGAGCTGCAGCGGGCAGAGAGAAAGAGAGAGTGAGAGAGTGAGAGGCTTTGGCGCAGCGCCGACTTACCTGGTCCATGGTATGCCAATCAATGCCGTGGCGATGGGCGCTGGCTGGCAGGCGCGGGTGGCGGCGGGACAGGCAGCAGCGGAGGAGCGCAGAGAAGGCGCAAGGGGAGGTCTGCAGGAAGGCGCTCGACGCGTGCGGGTGCCAAAGGGAAGCTGCGCGCCGGTCGGCTGCAAGAAGGGAAGGCACAGGTGTGGGCAGCTGCTTTGCTCTCGGGCAATCTGCGGGTAGTTTGGCTGGGGGTGGCTTTCTCGCTAAAAGGTGGCGGTGGATGGGCCAGAGAAAGGACGAGTGGCCTTCCGAAACGAAGTGGTGGCACTGTGAGTTAGGGCACACAACGAGTGAAGGCTGGGGTGGTGGGTTAGAGGCCTCGCGCACCAGATAGCTCGAGGTGGAACATGCAGCCTTCCGTGGGAGAAGCAGCCCTTGGCGCCGTCTATGGCTTCAGTGGGTATGGAGTGGTGGAGAAGTGACCAAAGCCGCGGCCCACGACGTCATCTGCTCCAACTTCAATGCTCACAATGAATAATCATAGGCGCATGATGCATCGCGTCGAGTCGTCGAGCAAACCGCGTTCCAATTCGGTGCTCAACAGCCAGGAAACGCGACTGCACATCGCCCCGCTGTCGCCAATCGCCCACCATCTTCCGTCGTGGTTGGCCCTCGCCACGTTGGCGGAGCCCTTGGAGAGCGCCGTGTGGCCGGTTCGCCCTGCAGAGCTTCCACCACGCAGTAGAGCACCCCTCTACTCACGCGGCTAAGCTTCAGTAGCCATGGCGATGGCCTTGTTTCGACATGCAAGAGCTGCAGTGCGGTCGGCGTCGCCTCGTCATGTCAGGCCGTTTGCCCAGCCTGCTGCTGTTGCTCCCACATGGAGGCCGTCATCGGCCCTTGATGAGTGAGTGGAACACACCTTCACACTTTGGTCAGACAAGGTAAAAGAAGCGTGATAGAACACTGACACGTGACCTCCAGCTGGGTGCAGCGTGAAGCAAGACCCATCAGTCTGCGTCAATTGACTTTTTTTGGGAGAACGCTGACCGAGTCACGTCTACTTGACTCAGCCAACTACTGCAGGCTCGAGCTGCCAACAAGGTGCCAACAAACCCCCCTTAAATACCTCCCGAGTGCCCTACTAAGACAACATGGCCTAGACTCGCACACCGCCTTCGTGACATCCAGACTCTGCCCTATGTTGTTGTTGCGAATCCCCATCTGGCTCACGTCTACGAGTCCTACCTGCGGGCCTTCGAGCGCTTCCGTCGCGTGCCAGAGGTTCGAACACTGGACGATAACGAAAGGTACTGCAAGGTGCTGGAAGAGACCTTGATTGAGCATGCCACGGTCATCCCCCGTCTGGCCATTGGCGTGCTCGAAGTAAAGGGGCTCATGAAGGCAGAGGAGACGGACAAATTCATGACAACCATGCTGAGATCGGTGGGCTCCCTAGCACGGAGTCAGCTTCCATTCACTAACATCTACAGCGCATCTCACGCAGAGTCATCGCTGAGCAACATCTTGCCCTCACCGAAACCTTCAATTCGCCTTGGCACTTTCCTCAAGCCTCACATCCACCACACGACCAAGAAGCCGTAGGTGAGATCTTCCTGAGATGTAATGCAAGGGAAATCGTCCAAGACTGCGGGAACACCATGCGCGAGCTCATCAAACGTGCGTATGGCCCACACGTCCGCATACCCGAAATCAAAATATATGGCCATCTCGACGCAACATTCCCGTACATCCTGAGCCACCTTGAGTACATCATTGGAGAACTGTTGCGAAACTCGATACAGGCCGTCATCGAGCATCGAAAGTCCAAGGACGCAGACCTTCCGCCGATCGAGGTGCTAATCTGCGAGACCTCTCAGCACGTCATCATCAGAATCTCTGATCAAGGCGGAGGGATTCCGAATGAAGTCCTTCCATATTTGTGGAGTTTCAGCAAAGGCCCGCGGCGAGAGAAAAGGCTAGAGAACCTGGCGAGAGTTCCAAAACTCGTAGGGACATTGCAAGAGCTACAGGTGCCTGGCATCGAGTCAGCAGCAGAATTGCAACAACGAATGGACAAGAGATCAAAGTACGTCAATCCTGCCGTGCACCATGGGTCGCTGTCTTCCTTGACCGGAAGGGCACCAGACAATCGCCTTGGCATCGGCCTACCCATGTCACGGTTGTACTCAGGTAAAGGACTAGCATTCCGTTAGCCAGGTTCAATCGCTGACCGTCCTTCTTAGAATATTGGGCCGGAAGTCTGGAAATACACAGCTTGGAGGGTTACGGTGTCGATGCCTTCCTGCAAATCTCAAAGTTGGGCAATAAGAATGAGCGGCTTAGCACGCGTGCCTCCATGGATGCAATATAGCAGGAGCCCCACAATTCTGTTGGTTCTGCTCCCTCACTCCTGCCTGAATAAAACCGCCTACCTGTGTTGCCTTGTCTAACCCTTTAGCGTCTCTGCCCTTGACAACGGCAGTAAATATCAACAACTTCACTTTGGCCATATTGCTTGTAAACATTGCGTAACCTCCAGCACTCTTCAATGCCTTTGAATAACCTTGTAAGTAAGGCCCCAGGCTTTCCTGGTGAGTAACGGTACTGACGCCCAGTTACTAGCGTATGCCGCCAACAGGTAGCAATCTGGCTCCGCATGCTCACCCATTGCCCGGAAATTCTGTCCCGCCCGACGACGCAATGCAGCGCCTCGAGGATATGGCCGCTAGTCTCCCCCTACATGTCCAGCTCCATGGGCTCGCTGCCGAAGAACAGAGCGATGCGCATAATGCGTACCGTCCCCGTGTGCGCAGATCGGCCTCCACCAGTCAAGGTATGCTCATAGTGCTTTCTCCCTGCAGGCAATTTGGCACTTGATACACACCTTGCGGAGTCATGTAGTGTCGGAGTCATGTAGTCGCAGAATATAGTGTTTTGCAAGAGCAAGCTAACAAGACCACAGCAATAGAGCATGTCGATATCGTCACCTGCTGGAAGGGCCTATCTTATTCGCAAGCCTCCGAACTTACCTTTTGGAAACATGCCTTTCGCATTTGCCTTAGTTCGCAGATTGAGCGAGCTTTGAGATCCATAATTGTGGCACAAATGGGTGAACAGCCAAGTAAGTGCATCACGTAACGCTGCCAACCCTTGCCGTGGACAGACACGTGGTGAAACAGGCCATATGCAGCTACCATTAGCCATTCAGTCCTGACGTTGAGATAGACCCGCTTGAAGGATTGTCGCTTCTAGTGGAGCTGAATGAGCGTCTGGCTGTTATGGGCTCCCACGTAGTCAGTGTTGACACCGATGGGCTCATCAACAGCATGATGAGCCTCTTTTATGAAGGAAATCACTTACGCACTGAGCGGCTCTTCGGTTGGGGTATCAGCTCTGAGAATCTGCCTCGCTTTCTCCGCAACTTTATTCGAACACAAGACTGCTTCATGCATGATGCGGATGAGCCGACAGTCCTCGTGGACGGAATTACCTACGACTACAAATACCCCGTCTTTAACATTACCGTTGAGCTGGCATGGTTCCCACCGAAGATCAATTTTGATGGTGTTCCTTTATGCGTCAAGCCACAAGAGGAGTACTGCATTGTGCCGGTGTACGTCCAGTCCGCCTCACTATTCGACACATCTACCTCTGAGCCATACCCTGATTGCTTCCGTTTCACGGTAACCCAATCAAGCTCTGAGGCGCAGTGGGACGGTATTGCCGGCTGCTTTCGCATGGTAGCCTCAGCTTCGATCGTGAAGGCTAGTGGCTGATAGGTCCCAAAGTGTGAGCTACACGCTGACACGCTACTGCAGACTGCCGAAACGTATATAACTGTTAATGTCGCCACTTCTTTTCCTGGAAACGTCCAATTCAAACGCTGCTCACGATTTCGCATTGTCGTCAATGTGACACCCACAGACGCTTCGTCGGATACCGTCTCCTCGGAAGCATCACACCGGCAAAGCTCCCAATCGCCTGTGACGAAGCCTGGTGTGCCTTCACACTTCAGCGGATTGTTCTCAAAAACTTGTCCAATCAACTCAGAGTTTCTAGAGCAGAAGTTGCACCGCCACGCACTCCACTATCTCGACTCCGTCGCCGGCAACCTCGTAGCCTACGCAGATCCACAGTCACTGTTTAACCAGAATATAATTACTTTGTGCCGAAAGCGCAAAGCTCAATTGCCAAAGTCTGATTCTGGTGATACATTCGTTGACCCAAGCCTTGGCACAGAGAGCCTTCACTGTGACATGGGTTCAGACGCTAGGAAGCGTCGCAGGGTCGGCTCCACCGGCGATGACCCTGATGTTGAGGAACGTCGTGATTCGCCATCGAGAGGGAGTGAGATCGTTCAGGGTGATCTGGCTTCCCCAGCAATGCTTCAGGCCGAGTGCCTTTCTGAGCTACCTACCACTCTGCACTTTGTTGCCAATTCGAGTGCCCCGGATGTTCAGGCTGGCCCGAGCTCCAGAGTCGCACAACACTACGGGATTCCCTACCAGTCCCACGATGGTCATGGTGGCCTCAACAGTTCAACCCATTCTCATGTTTTTGAAGGACCCTCTCGCGGCAGTAGTTCTTATGCCCGTCGCCCCGACCTTGATAACCACTGTCATGCCTGTGGCGCCCGCTATATCGATCCTAATGTCAATCACCGCTTCGGAGCTCCCCGGTTCCACGTAGCGCCTGATATGGTCAAGTTCCTGTGTGATTGTGCTAGGCTTCGCGAACAGAGGCCCGTGAACGGTGGCGAAGCTTCCCACGGTCACGAAGCTCCCCACGGTCTCGGTCTTGAAGCTTTTCACGAGCTCCAGATGCACGACTCGGGTTCTAGTACCGTCAGTGGATCTGGTCAGTACACTCCAGACTCGGCCGGCTCGCCTTCTCTCATTCCCAACGTCTCAACAGATAGCAACGTTGACCACGTCATGTCTTCCCTCGATACCCGCGACCGCCGCGACTCCATGGAACCCGAGCTACGCCATCCGGCCTCAAGGCCCGGGGAGAGAGATATACCGCAAGAGCAGATCCTGCAGAACTTCCGTGAGCTGCTTCAGAACCCCCAGGGGCTCCAGCATAACGACGACTTCATCGACGTCTTCACGGATACAGAGGCCGAGGACGACGAAGAGCTGTCTGATGATGGTGGCAGCAGTGATGAGATGGAGGGCATCTGTTCTGAGGACTAAAGTCTGTATTGAGACCTTACGGAGCTTAGCCATGGTGTTTGGAGTACTAGGATATCATCGGCTGTTTCCCGGGCGGCATACAGATGATTTGGTGCTAGCGCTAGTCGAGCGTTGATCGAGCGTTGGTTTTCATACTTTTCTTTTCTCATTGTTAATATCTTCAGACGTCTTCCCGAACGAACATCGTGTCGCTGAGCCGTTGGAGCCCACTTTGGCCTTGACTACTCCCCGGTTGTTTTGTTGGCAATCATAGCCTTGGCCTTTCGCCTCGAAAGTTGCCATTCCTTTCCATGATTTTACTTTCTTGCTCAATACTGTTTCTTTTCACGACGGATTCTTTTCACACGGATGAGCTTTGTTTAGCCACTGACGCTGACTGCGAATGTATGCGTGTTTCTCTGCTTTGTGTGTGTGTATCACCCCCTGGACTGTTTTATCTCAATGTTTTTCTGCGAACTATAGTATGAACTTATTAACAAAAGACCAAAGATGCTCACCTTTGCATTCGCCACATCTTTGGGGCTCGTGGTGTGATAATGATATATGACATGGTATAGTATGGCTTGGCTTGGCGTTGTGATAACACAGTACGAATATTTGTGCTTGTAGTATCACCACGCCACGCTGTGCCACGACTTGTCTGCATGTGAAATTATGATTGGGATTACGATTACAATATCCCTCCTTCTCCTCCTCCTCCTTCTCCTCCTGCTTCTGCTGCTGCTCAACAGCAAATCAATCGCATAGCAAGCCCCAGTACAGTCAGTCCACGGGTATCCCACACCCATCTTGCCTCCAAGAACCCAACCCAACACAACCCATACTCCCATCCCACCCACAATTTCCCCATCTCGCACACTCTACCCCGTATCTCAGCACCCACATTTTATCAATTTACCTACATCTCACGAGCTGCAGGGTCATTAGATCAGATCAGACTAGAGTATATTAAATCAACGATGCAACGTCCCAGATCATACTGCTCTACGCACAAGAGCAAGCCTTACGTCTAAAGTCTGTGTTCAGTGTCAGAGCAAGCAGAGTGTCAAGCAAGGCGTATGGGGAGATTAGATACGACATGCCATGTTTTTTGAAAGGAAAGTAAAGTGAAGTGAAGTAAAGTAAAGTGTGTAGGCTTGGATATTATAGTGTATATGATGGTGTAGCTTCTCAATCCAGATTGTGCATCAAGGTAGAGTAAAAGTGCGCAGGATGGCTGTACTTCATCGTTTCATATCTTCTATTTAGTGTCATCAAGTATTACTATTTCTAATACAACATCATTATGCACCATGAGAGACTCGGACTAGTGCAATGCAAAGCATCACGCACCCCTATTGCGCTGTGTAGAATTTACATATCCAGCGGAAGAAACCAGCATCGGCGCAGTGGCGATATGTAGATTTACGCGCTCGCTCTGAAGACGCAGCTGCCGCCGTGTCGCCAGCGGATAGTTTCGCGTGCATTCATGACGTGGAGGGCGCGAGACAAGGCTTGTTCGGAGTAGCCTTTTCCGTCGACCATTTCGCGCTTCAGGGTTGAGAGGTTGACCTGCCAACCAATGGGCATGCGTCTTCGGAGCTCGTCTTCGACCTTGTTGACTTCATCCATGAGTTCTTTTGAGCTTTGGCCTTCGCCTTGGTTGACGGCGTCCATGGTGGAGGCGAGGAAGAGTCGGATGGCCTCGTCGACATGTGTTTCGTCGGCGATTGGGGATAGGGATAATTTTGCGAGAGACTCGGTGATGCGGATGATGGCTTCGAGTTGGCGAACGGTGATTGGAATGCTGGATCGTTGGTTGGCGTTGATTTCTGAGGCGTGGACTTGCCGCCTGATGCTGACGAAATGTGAAGACAGCTTCTCTGCGGCCTCGGGTGATAGACGTGGCGCACATTTCTGGCGGCAATATGTAATATAGCGCTTCATCTTCTCGATTGGAATCTCGGCTTGCACAGTCTCTTCCACACCTCGTCCTCCCATGGCGATGCCCATGACATGCTTGGCTATTCTTTCATCGCGACCGCGGTCGTGTTCATCGCGCACGATGAAAATCATGTCGAAACGCGACAAAATCGTGGTTTGGAAATCAATATTTTCGCCAGGGGTTTTCATGTCGTCGTATCGCCCGAAGATGGGGTTGGCAGCTGCAAGCACAGAGGTTCGCGAGTTCAGAATGGTGGTGATACCCGCCTTTGCAATGGAAATGGTCTGCTGCTCCATAGCCTCGTGGATCGCGACTCGATCTTCGTCCCTCATCTTGTCGAATTCGTCAATGCAGACCACACCACCGTCGGCCAGGACCATAGCACCCCCTTCGAGGTAGAATTCCCGTGTGTTGTGGTCGCGTTGAACGGATGCTGTCAGACCAGCTGCAGACGAACCCTTTCCAGAGGTGTAGATAGCGATCGGTGAAACCTTCTCCACAAACTTCAGTAGTTGAGATTTTGCTGTACCAGGGTCACCGAGAAGCAGAACGTTGATATCACCACGCAACTTCATTCCATCTGGTAGGATCTTTTTTGAACCGCCCATCAATAGACACGCAATAGCTTTCTTGATGTCTTGATTTCCATAGATGGATGGAGCAATACATCTGGCGAAGACATCGTAGATATCCGGCCGCCGACTCATTTCCAGGAACTCTTGCTCTTCCTCCTCGGTGAAAACTGCATTGCCTTTTGTGCTGTGGTCAATTTCGGGATGTATGCCGACCGCGCGAATGTAAGGATTGCGAATTGCGACCGCGGCGTTTCCCGAACGCTTGTTGCCTTTCTGCTGATAAATAGAAAAGACACCCATAATGGAGCATCGTGTACCAGGCACAACGCGGTTGGCGAGATAGCGATCTGCGGAGATCATGATGTGTCGGGGCAACTCTCCAACGGGAACCTGATCGGGCGCTTCCTGCAGCTTGAGCACCTGCTGGTCAATGAATTGGCAGCGCTCGTGCAAGACGTAGTAGGGATCAAGCGGGCATTTGTCGCCACTCTCTCCCTCTCCTCTCTGTCTTGAACATGTTCTCGGTAGCGACACACCAGAGAATCCACCGGCGACGGGTATCCTCTCCTCATGCTGGCAGTTGCGGCACCGGATCGCCAGTGCAGTGCTTTTCGAAGACAATGTGGAGGCGCCAATGATGATGCCGGGTATGCGAACGAGTTGTGAAACGTTTGTTGCCGTCAAATCGCGAATGGACAGTTCTGCCGCATTCGAATGGAGGAGCAATTGGTGTTCGGGAAGCTTTTCCCTCATGTTCTTCTGCGAAGGGTATACGATGCGCTGTGTGCACGACTTCAACGCGGCTTCGAACTGAAGCATGTCAGCTGATATACATTGCAATGTTGCAGGCGACATACTAGAGGAATGACCTCGGCGGGGTTCTGTTTGAGATCATGTGCAAGCTCCGGGCTGTAGCTGATGAGATGTGCGATGTCGATATCGCAGTAGTATTGTTTCAGCAGCACGTTTTCGCGGATCTGGTCTCGGTAGATGAAGATGTTGTCCAGCGTGAAGTCCATAATGAAGTCAACCAGCGCCTGCTGTACGCGCGAAGGTGCAGCAGCATCCTGGCCACCTTCACTCTCCTGGCCGCCAAAGAGACTGATTGAGTATGCTGATTGTCGGTCCGCCATTAGTGTCTCGTGATGCGTGATGCGCCGTGGGGTTTGTGTGGTTGTAGGAGGGGCAAGTGCTAACGGGTGGTCGTCAGGGGAGACGCGTAGAATTCAAAGTCGCGTTCGCGTCGGTGGTCCAAGCGCCGTTTCAATTAAGCACCCAAGTCGAGCCTAGTGCATGCCACTTCCCTTCACTTTCCAGATGTCAACTCCATCTATTTTCTATCCTTGAGTCAACCAGTATAGGATGAAATGTGGACTCATCTGACGACCCTATGATATCCACCACTCACACCATCACCTACTCCTTACAGCGCGTCGGTCAGCTATTCCCATCGCTCAAAGCACTGAGCTCACATCATCGATGCCATCACCGTTCCTGCCCCATAATGTAGTATGAGATGACTACGGACAGACATTACACAAGTCCAACGCAGCTCTATGCGCTGTATGGCAAGCGATTTCTTGCCCGACAGTCCTCTTTGATGACGTATCGCGACATGGCCAGCTACATTTTCGCCCAACTGAAATGGGGCTATGCGCATTCTTATGTTGAAAGACCCAGGAATAATGTCTCAGTATTGCTTACGACCGACCGATTAGTGGTCTCCGAGATGCTGAACGAAGACACAAAGCTACCATGGCCTACACTGCTGCAAGCTTGAGATGAAGTGATACACACTGTACTACTGGTGGATCTGAGCTCAAATTTGCATTGGTTTCCAGACTGGAGCCATGTTCTTCGAAAATCTCCTGTTGCGATCGAGCACTGCTCTATTGACTCAGTCTACTGGTCAATCAGTCAGTTCTCATGCAAAATTTATTTCCCAAAGACGGAAAGTAGAAATGAACTGGCATACCTCGCGCAAACTTGATACTACTTATGGCTTGTCAATCCTTCCGAGCACAGCCTCCACCAGAAGTACACAAACATTGACAAGAATGCTTAGACATTGGCAGCCTTACACATGTTGGCAGGCTGATCTAACCATGTCCAGAACATACACGTGGGCGATTCAAATGGTTCTTTTGGACTACTCGATCTCAGTTGTCCATCACCGCCCGAGATCCTGTCGCGTGCTCCGAGAATCAAGGCCGATCGGTTAGTGACAAGTTCTACATTCGGCCGGGAGAGAAGTCGAAGGCCAGTGACAGATCGCCGAGGTGTTGCCACGAAAGAGTGCGATGGCCCTGGATTCATCGATGTCCTGGAGTTTCACTTCGACTTGCCGCTGCTACCTTGAAAGGTACTCGGTCCAGAGTGCGTCAATCATCTGCAAGTGGAGTTCTGGTTGGCTATTCACTCATAGCATGTGCGAACGATATTCAGCCTTCAGTGACTGGGACGATAACATGATCGCTTTGACGCTCGCTCTTTACTACCCTTTCTCTTGACTGGAGCATTGTGGAATCATGGCCCATGTCAGTTATGAGGCCTACGAGCGTTCGGCTGCATATTCGACCAGGTAATGGCTACAATACCTCCAAAGACAAAGGCCAAGATTCAATCGACCAAACTTGCAAGCGATGCATACAACAAGGGGAGATTAAAAGACATGGTGAAGACGGAATCCGGCACCGTACGCGCAGGCGAACCTCTCAGTACTTCTTGGAAATGACCTTTCCGCTGTCTAATTCATCAGACTTGAACACCACATATTGCGCTCGCGACGACTGCGTGCTGTCATTGCCTTCTCTGATTGGTTCTGGGTGAGCTTTGCGGGAATGGCTAGCCCAGTATGCCAAGGGCGGAGGCTAACATTTAGCATCTGGCGCCAAGTGAATCCTCTCCGTGCCACCACCATGTCGGCGGAACGACCTCTTTAGCTAATAATACTCTCTCTGCGATACCAACAACTGATCTGGATTTCATGATACCCAGTTTTTCCAAGCTGCCGAGCATGTTTGCTAACCTTGCTCGGCCATCTTACGGTTTCTGTTAGGCTTCCACTTACCTGGGTTGGTAATTCGCTGTGCACATGAGAGCAGCAAGGACGGTGGTTGGATGAATGTGTGAGAATGTGGCGTATGTTTGAACCGCATAGTTAGAAGGCGAGGTATTCACGTGTCTGGCGGCGGGAGATATATAGAACACGCCCTGGCTCTCTGGTGATGAAGCAGTGATCCAGCACTCGGGCTACCCTACCAGTCCATCAGGACCCTTGACAATACAAGGAACCTCAAGATGCCAGCACTCCCTCAGTTTGACTACATCTTCGCCATTGGCACAATCTTTGCATTCCTCGATGCGTGGAACATTGGTAAGTAGTTTCTGATTCTTCACAGTGACAGAAACCCCAGTGTGAAACTTGTTGGGACTCTTCCATAAACCGTACAGCGTTCAGCTGAACCCTTGCCACTTTGCTCTGCAGTTGAACGATAGCTAACATCTTCAGGTGCCAATGATGTTGCGAACTCTTTCGCGACCTCAGTTGCCTCCCGCTCGCTCACACTTAAGCAAGCCATGTGCATCGCCTCAGTGATGGAGTTCGCTGGTGCTATGCTTGTCGGTTCTCGCGTTACAGACACTATCCGTACCAAAGTCATCTCAATCAGCCTTTTTGAGAAAGACCCATCGGTTCTCATGTTGGCAATGACCTGCGCCATCGTTGGCTCGGCCACCTACCTCACAATCGCTACCCGATTCACCATGCCGGTTTCAACTACCCATTCCATCATGGGTGGTGTCATTGGTGTTGGTATCGCGGCTGCTGGACCCCAAGGTGTCAACTGGTCATTCAAGGGTGTCTCCCAGGTGTTCGCCGCATGGGGTATCGCCCCTGGCATCTCTGGGTGCTTCGGTGCCATCATCTTCCTTATCACCAAGTATGGTGTCATGCGCCGCAGTAACCCAGTCAAGATGTCTTTCATCATGGTCCCATTGTACTTTTTCCTTACTGCTTTCCTCCTTGCCCTCCTCATTGTTTGGAAGGGCGGATCGGCCAAGATCAAGCTCACCGATGTGCAATCCGTCGGTGTGGCTCTCGGTGTTGGCGGAGTTGTCGCTGCCATCATCGCCATCTTCTTCATTCCGTTCTTGTACCGCCGTATCTTGAAAGACGACTGGACACTGAAGGGCTGGGAGGTCATCAAGGGACCTCTGCTTCTCCGTCGTCCTGAGCCTCCGGTCCGCCCCGAGGGAGTTACAATTGGCCGTATCCCAGATTTCTACGCTGGTCATCTGACCCATGAGGAGTTGGAGGCAAGGCGCGCTGCCGAATCCCATGAAGCTTCTGCTTCTGGTGATATCGAGAAGAGTGCTGCTCATTCCATCAACCCCATTGCCCATACCTCCGACTCCGACATTACACCCGCACCCTCAGTTGCACCTGTAGCCACTCCTGCTCAACAACTTTCCAAGCCCAAGAAGCAGCCTCCTCCAGGCCCATGGTACACCCCCGCTGTCGCATTCTACTGGCTCAAATACGCTGCTCTACACGGTGTCGAGCAGGATGTCGTCGATCAACAGAAGCACAAAGATTTCCTCTCTGGTGACATCGAAAAGGTTCATGCCACTGGTGAGCACTACGATAACAGGGCTGAGTATACTTACTCGTTTTTGCAAATCCTCACTGCCTCCACTACCTCTTTTGCCCACGGTGCCAACGATGTCTCAAACGCTATCGGCCCATACACCACAATCTACTTCATCTGGTCTACCGCCAAGATTTCCAACAAGGTTCCCGTTCCCCTCTGGATTCTTGCGTTCGGCGGTGCCGGTATCGTCATCGGTCTATGGACTTATGGCTACAACATTATGCGCGCACTTGGTAACAAGATCACACTCCACTCGCCCGCCCGTGGCTTCTCCATGGAACTCGGTGCTGCTGTCACCATTATTATGGCCACCAAGCTTGCGCTACCTGTTTCGACAACGCAATGCATCACTGGTGCTACCGTTGGTGTTGGTCTGTGTAATGGTACATGGAGAACGATCAATTGGCGCATGGTTGCATGGATCTATATGGGCTGGTTCATTACCCTACCTGCCGCTGGTATCATCTCTGGCTGCTTGATGGGAATTGTCCTTAATGCGCCCAGATGGGGTATGGGTGTTTAGGTCGCGACATCTCACAACATACAAAAGTGGCACGTGCAACTATTGCAAGAATTTTGGTTTTGTTCAGTCTGGCAATTCAGTCGTTTCTCCAGGTTTCTTGGCACATTGCTTGTTTAAATACCCGTAACATGTTTTTGTTAAATCAGATTTTCCGCGAATCACAATCATTGCTGCTCATAAACTTTTGCCACTATTCTCTACGTAAGAGGTTGGCTTGCATCCCCCGCAAAGTACATGTTTACATCCCCCATTGCCTTCTCCAACTGACATACCTTCTGGAGAACATTCATGCCTATCATCTTTCTCTTCCCCTTCTCATCTCCGTTACCAGCACCATTAATCCATGCGGCTACATGTTCATCGTCCAGTATATCCGCGCTCTCTTGAATAGCTCTCAGGTAGGTCTCCAACACCTCGGTATGCAAGAGCATTATTTCAGCAAAGTTGATCTGCTCCACTGAGCCATCCATACTCGAGGCCTTGTGATTCATGCTTTTCAGCACCTGGAGAGCTGCCAGAACGCGATCTGCACGCTCACAGAGGATGATCAGATCGGCGCCCAGCTTGCTCAAGGTCTGGCTGTCAGTTAACATGGTGTAAGTGTTTTTTAAAATGGTGAGGAAGATGTTTATCGCTATATGGGGAAGGTATGGGAAATGTCCCAATATTTTATAGTCACTGATACACAGTACTGTAATATGAACGACATTGTGAACTCACGATATCCGTGAAGCCGCTTACCATCACTGTTGAACACGCCATACACACAACCCCCTGGACAGATAAAAAGAATTCAACAACACAACGTACACTACATCTCCAGTGTCTCCAAGCCGCAACACCCACAGCCTCGCTGCTCAAACTAAGCAAACAAGTCATTACCACAAAATCTCAGAACCCCAGATGCACACACACCCCCTCAACATCCCCTCCCCCCCTACCGCCCCTCCCCAACCCCATACCTAACCCCAGCTCTCCACTCCCCCACCATCTCCCGCACGCCCTCCAAACTGCGCTCCAGCCCCTCAAAATCCCGCCTCGCAAGCTGCAACGCGCGATGCGGACTCCACCCCGCAACCACATACAGGCCCGCTACATCGGTGATGTCGATGCCGCGGACGATGTTGCGGTAAGCGCTGAGGTCGTGGTCGAGCATGTCGAGCTCGGCTTTGAGCGAATTGAGGGCCGCAGCGCGGTCGGTGGCTAGGAGGGAGGTGTGGGCTTGGGAGTGTAGGTGTGCGATTTGGTGGGAGCGCGTGGCAATGGTGGTGTAGTGGGAGGGGAGGACTTCCCAGAAGGTGGTGGCGAAGAGGGTGGTACGGGGGGTGCGGTGGGTTGGGGATGGTGGTGCAGGGGCTGGGGATGGTTGTTGTTCTGCTGGCATTGCTGGATGGTGGTTAGTTGGGTGGTTAGTGGGTAGGAGTTGGTAGGGTGGGTTTTGGGTGTGGACCTTTTTTTGTATCAAAGGTATGTGATTATGAGTAGTTGTGATGGTTGCTAGGTGATGTATCTCGCAGTGTTGTCCATGGTTGTCCTAGAATGTGAGACTTTAGGTATGGAAGAAGACTCTTGAAAGAATATACACAGCACAGCAACGTCTAAATGATTTTCACATAAGACTTCAGAAATTACAAACATCATCATGGCGCTGCTTCCTTCACATGTTACCCAATTTAATCCCCAACTTGACCGCAGATACTTCCTCCCGTACCAAATACCTAATCGCATACCACCACCAAAAACATCAGCCACAGATCCATCCAGCATTTAGAAACTAAAGTTAATCATACCAAAATGCCACTTAAACCCGCACCCCCAACCCTCCACAATCTCAACACAGACACCGACACCGCCTCCGACCTCGAAGATCTCCTCCTAAAAATCCGCCCCCTAAACCGCTCCACCCAACTATTCCTCCACCACCTGTCCCAACTCCGCCTCTCCATCCCACCCTCCATTCTGCGCGAGAAATTAGCAAAGCAGCACGCACGCTACCAAGACCTGGAATCCCACTACGGGTGGGCGTTGGCGTCGGATCGCGAGCAGGTTGCGCGGGTGGAGGAGAAGATGGATGCTGCCAGAGACGGGTTTTGGAGGGACAGGGGTGAGTTAGAGGATTTTTTGAGGATGGAGGGGGAGTTGGAGAGTGTAGGGGGGATTTTGGGTGCTTTTGGGAGGGTGAAGAGGGAGTTGGGGGTTGCGTTGGGTGGGATGGGGGGTGGGGAGGAAATGGGGGGGTTCTGAGGCGGGATTTGATATGGGTGATGTGTGTTTTGACGATGTGAAGTAGTTTGATATCGGTGTGGGTATTTCTGTGTTTATGAGCCTTTCTAGTAGAGAAAAAATAGGAAACAAATCATGACTATGGTACAGTTTGAATATCACCTCATCCACTACTATATTCCACACACATAACATTCCAATTCCTTACTTGAATTCGCACCCCCAATCCACCGGCTCCGGCAACACCGCCGTATTCGGAATGTTCCCACTCTCCCTAAACTCCACAATCTTCCTCTCCCCATCCTCTTCCGCCACAACTGCAAACGCCGCATTCGTAAAATACATGTCCCTCTTCGCTCTCCTCTGGAACCCACCCGCCCAACCAATCATGTACACAAAACCGCCCTTGTCACCATTTGCATTGGGCACGCCGAGCGTGTTGATGAAGCCGTGTTTGAAGGGCAGGAATGCACTCCCAAGCGTAGCGTTGAATGACTTGTACAGTGCAAGTGAGCCGTCAAAGTCGTAATGTGTGTTGTTGAAGGTGAATCTTAGGGATTTGGAAAAGGTGCGGGCGTGTGCTTCGGGCCAGTGCGTGTTCGCTGGGAATGGGTAGAAGCCGTTGATTTGACATTCGAGCCAACTTGCGAGTTGCATGCTGGCGTTGAGTTGGGCGGATTCGGCTAATGTGCAGGGGTCGAGGATGGGTTGAGGTGAGAGGTCTGGGTTGAGGAGTTGTTGGGAGGGAACGCTGAGACACAGGCATGCTGTGATGAAGCTGGTTGCAATGGCTTAATGTCGATCAGTTTGAGAGGAGGCTTTTGCAAGAGTTCCATCATCATACCAGAAAGTGTGAGGCAATGCATTTTTTAGACTGTGGTATAGTTCGGTCGAAAACTGGAGTTGCAAGACGAACGTGATTGTGATGGCAATTGGGATTGTGCAGTGGCCAAAGTGATGAGAGTAACCAACGTTATTCTATATACTATTGACTCAGAGAGAAAGTGCCGCGGTTAAAAGCCAGCAGCAAAAGAAAAGAAAACACCGTCCTAGGTGACATGCGCCCATCTTCAAATACGCTTCGCAGCCTTAGGATCTGACAAGGCTGACATGCATCGCGCCAATAACCATCGTAGTGAGCACTAAACGGGCAAGTGGCAGGGGCGCAAGCTTATCTGGGGCTGAAAGCATCCCCACATGCGATTCGAATTGGACCAATAATGGAAGACCAGGGAATGCAACCAGTGGCTGTGTCAGTAGTTCAGCTGAAGGATTATGCGATGGGCTCGGCATAGCTCGGGGGCCGAGGCAAGGGGCGCATGGAGCTGACGTCAAGTTGCTAAGCTCCACCACTTTCACTTGGAAAGCATTAAAACATGGAACATTTTTCATATTGTTAAAATCTAGCCAAGTATTGATAGCCAAGTGTATTGGAGAGTTCAATCTAGACATCATCACGACACAACGCGAATTACATCTTACGGAGAATTACATATTCACAGAACTCATCCCATCACTGCTAAACTAACACTACATCCACATACTGACTTTGCCATGTAAAATGACACGCGTGATTGCCCCGGAATTTTGGCATGCAGTGGATAGGGCTGTATGTGCCGCTGCTGAAATGTGGTTTTGGTGCTTTGTTGGAAGTGGTGGGTTAATGTTCTTTGTGACGGGCTGGGGGGAGGAGCGAAGGTAGGGGTAAGGATGTTTGGGGGCGCTGGGGTTCCTAGGATTGTGTGTCGAGTTACTGAATAGATGGAGATGACAGTACTGATGAAGTGTGAGAGGTGTGACTGGAGACTTCAAAGAGGAAAAAGCCGCCACAAGGCAGAGGAAAGCGATGAGGTCGTATAAAGAAAATTGAAATGCCATGGTAACAAAGGCATCAAAGTCATGGCACTTGGCTCCATACTACAATCGTTTCCTTCTTTTCTCTTCTCATCTAGACAACATGAAGGCTGTCGCTCTCTTTGCGCTCCTTGCGCCATTTGGTGCTAATGCCCACTACATATTCAACCGGCTGATCGTGAATGCCGCTTCGATAGGTGGCGAGTACGCCTATGTTCGCAAGAATAGCAATTCTTACAACCCGTCCTTCCCCAGCGAGTTGATGAACTCGAACGACTTGCGCTGTAACAAAGGCGCTAAGGCGAGCAACACGGCGACCTATACCGTCAAGGCTGGTGATAAATTGGGCTTCAAGATCTTCAACAACGAGTTCGTCGAGTACCCGTAAGTGCTGCAACCCAACGCACGATAAAGGCACAGACTTGACTTAGCTTGGCTTCTAGGGGCCCAGGCTTTGTTTATATCTCCAAGGCCACAAGCGACGTGAACTCCTCCGACGGCTCCGGCGACTGGGTCAAGGTTATGAAGATTGGGCTCATCCCTACGAGTCCTGGCGTCGATACTGCATGGGTCTCCTGGCGGAAGGATCGCCAGAGTGGACGCTCGTGAAGAACATACCGGCTGGCGAATACCTCGTTCGTGTCAAACACATTGGTCTGCACGAGGAACACGTCGGCAAGGCGCAGTTCTACATCGAATGCTACCAGCTGAAGATTGAGTCATCTGGCACGCTAAAGCCTGGACCGACTGTCAAGATTCAGGGTGTGTACAAGGCGAGCGACCTAGGTATTGCTTTCAAGAAGTGGAACAACCCCAGGAGCTACACTATGCCTGGACCAGCTGTTTGGGACGGTAACTGAGCAATTTCAGCGATGTTGTGTTGTGGCCTCGAGATGGTGTATATCCTAGGCGCAAGGTGGTACCCTCACAAGGCGCAAGGGGGTGAGGCCAGAGGTGGCGGTGCTGTTGTTGTTCTTGTCGTTGTTGATTGCAAGGAAAAGCCTCTATCCTCATTTTTTTTTTCGCAAGCTGTGTAGTTCAGCGCCCTTACATAGATACACACCATACTAGCAAATCTTCCTAGCCCACGAGGCCAATGTCTTGCGGCGCATAATTGTGCAGGCGTCGCCCACATGGATCCGATGGGACAAAAAAAGATTAATGTTGGGAATTCGCATGGCCCACGCGAGACGAAACTGCTTCAGTTTTGTACTCGCCCACAGTCAATCGTCGATATCCCAAAGTGGGTCGGCGTTGGTGTTGGAGTTGGCGGTCGGTGGGTGTGACGTGGTGACGCTAGACGCTAGAGGTGTCACTTCCTGGTTGGTGCGGGAGCGGGCGTTGCTGGGGAAGCGGCGACCGAGACCCGTAAACACCACACCGAGATGAGACGAACGGCCGATTAAGCCCTGGTCGGTATCGCCATTATCACTCCCCGCTATCGTTGGGACGTGTGCACCGCAGATTGCTACCCACGGCCATTCCTACAGCATCGTTTTCGCGCTTCTTTGGGCGTTTGCTAGTCTCGTAGGTAGCTTTCACCAGTGCCGCCGTTCGTTTCTACCTACACACATACACACGCATGCCAGTCGACCCACTCTCACCAGCTGCAACTGTTGCAGCCCGGCCGCACGTGTGCGAGCAAACAACAGCAAAGTCTCGGATATGGCGATAGGACAGGCGCTGCCAATGCGGTTTCCCTGCTGGTGCAAAGCCGTGTACTCGTGGGGCGGTGAGGTAAGTTGACATGGGACTCGAGAATACTGATGCACCGTGCCTGACCGACACTCTAGACAAAGCGCGATCTGGGCTTTATAGAGGGAGATCTGATTGAAGTCCTCAACGCCGGCGATGGATCGTGGTGGATGGGCAGATTGAAGCGCGACAGGCGCATGGTCGGCTTGTTCCCATCCAACTTCGTGGAGCTGCTCGGCGAGGACTATCAGCCATGGGCCCGCCAGGGCAGTGGAAGCAGCATGGCACGGCAAAACAGCGCACAGGAGCAGGCCAAGCCAGCACCGCAAAAGACGAAGAGCACTTTTAGGAAGCCATTCACAGCCTACGCGGCCGCAGGCGCTCCAAACCCAGCTGCAGCGGCGCGTGAGAGACTGAAGGCAGGCGGGCTCGCATCGCCTCATGGCAGCGGCAAGAAGACTCCCTACTCGTCGATGAAGAGATCTTCGACCGAGAGTCGCGAATCCACGTCTCCCGCACCTCCACGAGCGCCTTCCAACCTGCGCGCCGTGTCGCCTCGACCTCCTACCAAGAGACGGCCGATTGCTCGAGCAGCATCGCCAGCTCCGCCGTCGCGGCATGAGTCGAACAGTCGCGCGCGGTCACCTGCACCTCCGCCTATGCGGCAGCAGCAGCAGCAGCAGCAGCAACATCAACAACATCAACAACAGCAGCAGCTCCAGCAGCAGCAGCAACAGCAACAGCAACAATATCAGCCATACTCAAGAGCAGTGTCACCAGCACCACCACCCGCTCAATACCAATACCAACCTCGTGCCATCTCACCTGTACCTCCTCCTCAGCAATATCAATACTCTCGAGCGCCGTCGCCTGCGCCGCCAATCAATCACCAAAGTACATATAGGGCTGTGTCTCCGGCACCCCCGCTGCATCACCAAAACTCGTATCGAGCACTGTCACCTGCGCCTCCTCTACATCACCAAAACTCATACAGGGCGGTGTCGCCTGCGCCTCCACTCGATCGTCACAGCTCGTACCGTGCAGTGTCTCCGGCGCCACCTACACAGTACCAGGAACAACGATATTCTCGATCGCCCTCTCCAGCTCCATCGTTCCAATACCGCGCTTACGATCGAGGTCCGTCGCCAGCTCCGTCATTTGCGGAACGCTCCCGTGCAGCCTCCCCAGCTCCCTCCTTTCAATATCAGGCGTACGACCGGGGCCCTTCACCCTCTCCATATCAGCATCAAATCGACCACAGCCGGAGTCCGTCACCTGCAATCTTCCAGGAAGAGTTTGAAGAGACGATCGATTCGCCTCCACCACCGCCACCTCCACCACATCGCGTGGTATATGATACCAGTAGAGCGCCATCGCCTGCGCCTCCGCAACACCACAATGGCTATATCACTCCGGAGCCACCCTCGCCTGATCCTAGATCGAATGGTGGCCACTTTACGCCATCTCCCTTGACGAACGCAATGAACGATGTCATGTCCTCACTGCAAGATATGACAATGTCACGAAGTAACGAATCCCCTGCTGGTCCAGCGACACCCTCGATACCATGGTCCCCAGACGCTTTCGATGAGGTGTACCAGGCATCTGCGAAGAAGGTCCGAGCGCAATCGGCATTGTCTCAAGTTACGCGCAACGAAGATGACGACGAAGATGTTCCAGATGTCAATAATAATTATGTCAAGCGCATGGAGAGTCGTTTGAGACGAATGAAGGAGCTGGAAGACGCGAAGAACGAAGAGGAGGCTATGTCGAGCCCCCCGCCTCCGGTACCTCTCAAGAACTCGTCAATCCATAGGCCGGGATCTTCGGTGGGAGACCTTGCTGCTGAATTGGAAAGAAAGAGCTCCAAAACCCTCCGGCACCGTAAATCTGCGTATGATGTTGGGCGTGCGCTGGGACGGACTTTCACGAGCAAAACAAATTCTACCATGACAACGAACACGAGTGCTAGCACCAACCGCAGCTTAATGTCTGGACACTCTGCTACCAACATGAGTGCTACCAGCGCTGGCAGCTACTACCGTAAGAAATTCGGCAAGGACAGGCCTAAGAGTATCATGGAAGCGAGAGAACCTGTAGCCAAAGGTTACGGATTCGATGACGGAAGGCCAGAGACGCCGTTCACAGGAGTCACTTACCACTCCAGCCACGCCTCACAATCGCAATCTAGGCCTGGCTCCAGCGATCAGTTGCAAACTGGCGTCAGCACACCAGCGACAGAGGGCAATGATCCACTTGGTGGCCTTCAACAGCCAAAAGCAAGACGCAGTGGTTTCTTCCGCAAGATGATCGATACAGCCAAGACTCAGGCGGCTAACGCTCGGAGTACGATAGCTGCAGGATCAATAAGCAGGCCAGGGTCGCGCGCTGCAAGTCGAGCCGCTAGCCGTGCAGCGAGCCGTGCAGCGAGCCGCCTGGATATGGATGCCCCAACAGGAATCGCAGGAGGAACGGCAGTACGACCGGCCAGTTCGATGAGGGATATGGGCATAGGGTCCAACGATTGGGTGCAAGTTCGTCGCGACGTCAACCGATCGAACTCGCTGAGTAAGAATGAAAGATCGGAACGGGCAGAGCGGTGCCAGATGATGGATTTGCCTGTGCTGAACCCGGTAGAGATGCTCTACGAGTCCGCTGAGGGTGACGAAGGACTCGATGGACTTCCCATCACAGAACCCACAGACTTCACGGCTATTAATCTTGCGCACGTGGACAAGAGCGCACGCTTCATCAATGCTATCCCCCTTGGCACCACTCCAGCAACCTTGGCCCAAGGCTACGTATGCAGACCGTACCGAAGCGACATTCAACGTTTACGAGCCATCTTCACTTGGGTCAGTGAACGTATTTCTTGGGAAGAAGACTTTGTGGGCGAGATGGACCCTCGACATGTTCTTCAAAGCAAACGCGGATGCTCTGAGGAAATTGCCATGGTTGTCGCTGAGATGTGCGCCTCCGTTGGTCTTCATGCTGAGGTAGTCCGAGGTTATCTAAAGACCCCAGGTGAACCATTGGATCTGGAGAGTGTAGCTCGCCCGAATCATTTCTGGAACGCTGTTATTGTGGAAGGCGAATGGCGTATCCTAGACTGTTCTCTTGCTGGGCCAACAAATCCCAAGCGAGTCCATTTCTCTACGGCTGGATCGTCGGTCGCCGAGACATGGTACTTCCTCGCGCGTCCCATGGAGATTTGCTACTCACACGTTCCACTTCTCCCGGAACAGCAGCATATCTGCCCGGCCCAACCTCACGAGATTCTTATGGCTCTGCCATGCGCAACTCCCACTTACTTCAAATACGCCCTTCACATGGCCGACTTCGACACAAGCATGCTGAATTTGGACAACCTTGAAATGACGCATGTCTACGTCGATGTCCCTGAAGATGTCGAGTGCTATGCAGAGGTAGAAGCAAGGTCATATTCGCAAGACCAGGACGGCGACTACTTTGAGAGTGGCGAATTCATACAGAAGCCAGCGCTGGCTCAAGCTGAGTGGTACAAGGGCCAGAAGCGGTACACTATCAAAGCTCTTTTGCCTGGAGATGGTGGTCATGGAGTCCTGAAAATTTATGCTGGACCCAAAGGACTTATGGTATGTCATCAAGAATTTGCTCTTTCAGATATGTGTACTGACGTTTCAAAGCATTCAAACAAGAACAACCCCCATGCTCTTGCCATAGGTCTTCCCATGACACACACTGGCACCAACCCGCCATACTCGTTCTTGACGCTCCACCCAACACCGCATGCACAGCGCCACGATTTGTACGTCGCGCAACCTCAATGTGCGAACCTGGCCCTAAACAATACGTTTGTCTTCTGCGTGCGTCAACACCCATCTTCACTCACCAAGATGCCTGAGCCTAGTCCACCAATGGCTGGCCGAGCATCGCCGAATCCGTTTGCGCGCCCTGGATCTGCTATGAGCATGCAGAGTATATCAGCGACTGGATCCAACTACACCAATCCCTCAAACAGCTCGTCGGGATCGGCTCCGAGCAGTTCAAAGCCTGCGAAGCTCGCAGTGCAGAGCCCTTCTGGCAAAATCATTCGTCTAACGAGGAAGAGCGAGCACATGACCAGCACCAGTGAAGCCGATGGTACTTCGTGGGAGACGGTAATCAAGATTGGAGAAAGAGGGACTTGGCGAGGCCTGGTCCTGGCTGATCGAAGTGCAAGGTGGTGCGTGTTCGCACAGTGGGAGTGCGCCTGATTTTCTCTACTCTTGTGCATGTAAGAAGAACTACGATGACGTGTATCTGACTGAATGTCTTCTTTCTTTTGGCTTTGAGCGCAAGTGGCATGCGAACATGCACATGTCTTGATACTTGTAATGCTCGTAGCTGACCGTTGTTTGCAAGAGCGGGTCAAAACTGCATCAGCGTGGCGTTAGTGTAGGATATGTGAGGCGAAACAGAATAATTTCAGATATTTGGTACCATGTATTTCATTGGATTCAGTGTCTAAGATCGACGTCCGAGGTCGTGTCTAATGGGATGACTTCAGCCCTAAACTCCCAACATCGTACCGGTACCTGCCAAGCCGCGATAAGATAAGCCTGGAGCCCCGCCATCGACTCACGACAACACCCCACTATGACTTTTCCTCTCATCCACAACACCACCGACCATGGATGCCCAAATCGCAGAGTGGAAGACACGTGCCGAGGCTCTGAAGCCACTAAACCTCAAAGCCATTGAGCCCGCCCTTCTCGAACTCGATGCTCACCTCACCCTCCGCACACACATCGTAGGCTACACCCTCACCGATGCCGACACCGTTGTATGGCAGACGTTGCGTGATAACCGTGTCGCTCACGCCTATGTCAAACAAGATCTTATGAAGAACTTGGGGCGGTGGTTCAGGTACATTGAGGAAGTATACCCGCAGAGCGTTGTTGTTGTAGGCAAGGGTAAAGAAGAGAGTAAGAAGGTGGATGGCAAGGGTGGTAAAAAGGAGGGGAAGAATGACGATGCGAACTATGATATTGGATTGCAGGATGTGGGGGATGGGACGGGCATTGTGACCAGGTTCCCGCCCGAGCCTTCGTGAGTCCTCCACAGAGATATCTCGTATGGTGGAAGAGGGAATTGGTGTATTGACTGTAGTACAGAGGTTACCTCCACATTGGTCACGCCAAGGCTGCGCTGCTGAACGACTACTTTGCCCACGAGAAGTACAAGGGCAAATTGCTGCTGCGGTTCGACGACACCAACCCTACCAAGGAGAAGCAGGAGTTTCAGGATGCCATTCTCGAGGACTGCGCACTTCTCGGCATCAAGCCAGACCAAGTTTCATATACTAGTGACTGGTTCGATGAGCTATATGAACGCTGTGTTCAGATGATCAAGGAAGGGCTCGCTTACGCAGACGATACCCTGCAAGAGAAGATGCGCGCTGAGCGCATGGACGGTATTGCCAGTGCACGCCGTGACGCAAGCGTCGAGGACAATCTGGCGCACTTTGAAGAAATGAAGAAGGGTAACGAGGAGGGTCTTAGATGGTGCATCAGAGCAAAGATGTCTGTCGATAACCCCAACAAGGCCATGCGCGATCCCGTCATCTACCGCTGCAACCCCCAGGCACATCACCGCACTGGAGAGAAGTGGAAGATCTACCCCACATACGACTTCTGCTGCCCCATTGTTGATGCTGTCGAGGGCGTTACGCATGCTCTGCGTACAACTGAGTACAACGACCGCGACGCCCAGTACCAGTGGTTCATCAAGAACCTTGGGCTCCGCCAAGTACACAACTGGGGTTTTGCACGCCTGAACTTTGTCAAGACAGTGCTCTCCAAGCGCAAGCTCACCAAGATCGTCGATGCCGGTTTTGTTACTGGTTGGGACGATGCCCGTATGCCCACCGTCCGTGGTGTCCGTCGCCGTGGTGCCGTTATCCCGGCCCTACGCGAATTCATTTTGAAGCAGGGGCCATCCAAAAACATTGTCAACCAGGACTGGTACGCCTTCTGGGCCACCAACAAGAAGCACATTGAGCCCACTGCCGCACGCTACACCGCCATCGACGATGCTGGCCGCGTCCCTGTCACCATCATCGGTGCTCGAGAAGGCATCATCACTGAAGATAAGCCAAAGCATGCCAAGTACGACCTCGGCAACAAGAAGATTGTTTTCAGCTCCTCTGTTATCATGGAGCAGGCCGATGCGCAGTCATTCGAACAAGACGAGGAGATCACCCTCATGAACTGGGGTAATGCCATTGTACGGAAGATCAGCCATTCTATCAACCCTCTCGAGATGGCGAAACACGGTCTTAAGACTGTGAGTGGGCTGGAGCTCGAACTCCACCTCCAGGGTGATGTGAAGACGACGAAGAAGAAGGTGACATGGCTCAGCAGTGACCAAAACTTGATTCCCATTGAGCTTGTCGACTATGACTACCTGATTACAAAGGACAAGCTTGAGCCCGAAGATACGCTCGAGGACTTTTTGAACAAGAAGACGGAGACGAGGACAAAGGCGCTGGGAGATTGCAACGTTGCCGAGCTCAAGGAAGATGACATTATTCAATTTGATCGCAAGGGCTTCTTCAGGATTGATAGGGCATTCAAGCATGGCGAGCCTGTTGTTGCGTTCCAGATTCCTACGGGGAAGAGCAAATAGAGCGACGTAGATACTGGTAGATGGATCTTGTACTTGATCATGTCGTGGCCGGGCCAATCTCGATACGTTGAACTATTCAGCTGACTCTGATGTATAAAATAATCAACAACGTCCTTGAAACGCATTAAACTATCAAATAAGAATTAATCCAAAGCCCTAGGACAGACAAACTGTGTGCACTTTGGAAGGAAGCCATTCCACTCTCACAACCTAGCAGCCAAGAGCAGGATTATTGGTTGCTCATCCTTCACTTGGCCCGAAGCACAGAACTGCGAGCAGGGTTCAGTACGATGACGCAGCATGACGCATGGGTAATCAGTTTACCAGTCAGATGTGCTCATTTCGTAGTCGCTGAGGCTCAGTCTCATCTCCACATTCAACTTCAAACTATACGCATACGATACTTGCTACTCTTTGCTGTCTTCCCAAACTCTACACCGCACTTCGCAGCCTCCGGTTTCGCGACCTGTAGAATCTACCCAGCCTACCATGGCCCTCCGACGTATCGCCCAAGAACACGCAGACCTCCAACGCGACCCTCTAGAGACATGCTCTGCCAGTCCCGCCGGGACGGACAACCCACTACAATGGATTGGATACATTACTGGACCGCCAGACACTCCGTACGAGCAGAAAAGATTCTCCATCGCAATCGCATTTTCAGAGGACGACCCCATGAAGCCCTTCCGCCTCACCTTTACCACTCCGCTCTCCCACCCCAACATCTCTGACGAGGGCGAAGTATGGCTCGCCGAGCTGGAAGAAAAGCACTGGTCTCCGGTTCTGACAGTCCGCAGTATCTTACTCTGCCTTCAGGTCTTGCTGTCGAATCCAAAGCCTTACCAGCACGTAATGAACAGTAAAGCTGCGAGAGTTCATCTGAAAAACAACCCTCAAGAGCATGATGGTGGCTCCAACGCCGCTGGGGGGGGACACACAGTCTACTACTCACGGCCATGTAGAACCTACTCATTACGACAGGCGGATCAAAGGCAAGAAATACGGCATGGATGTAAGTCGCCCTGAATGTGAGCAATACAAGAATATATCCAACGAAGAGGACAAGAACAACTTCTTCATCGCCAACGCGGATATAATTCGAAACGAATAATACAACATTTCCGCACCCAGGTCCTAATCCTCATCCCCTCTCCTCTCTCTCTCTCTCTCACACACACACACAAATCGCCTAACCGTACATTTCCAGCCCCAGCTCCACCACCCCGCCCCCAGACACGCCCAAGATCCCAAACCTCACGCGATCCAAAAACAAAGCTCCTCCCCCCCCCCCCCCCCCACGATGCTCCAACCCCTCCCCTCCTACACGCAAAATCACCCCATCCTAGCACCACCTCCAACCTCACCGCCATACAGTGCCGAATCATACGCCAGCAGCCAGGGCACCCGGTATGCATAATCCGCACCGCGGCCAGCGATCTTGCAAGGTCGTGTAGCTGGTACGGTACTGGGCAAAAACTTCTCGCAGTTTGTTGTCTTGATCGGGGGTTGGAGAGGGGGGGGGGGGGGGGTTGTGATGCTGCTGCTGCTGAAGGGGTAGCTTAGTAGGTGGTGGTGATCATGGCGTGGTGGCGTGGGTGGAGTTTGAGTTAGTAGGACGGGGGCGTTTGGCATGTGTTGGGATTTGTGCGGGATGGGGGTGCGAAGGCACTAGTAGGTATGGCTTTTGGGGAGTGTAGTGTGTATGCTACTAGCTATGACATTTGTTTTGGGTGTAGGTTGAATTTGTTCTTGTTTTTTTAAGTGTTTTTGTTTGACGGAATGGGATTGTTTTTATGTTCTCTTCCTTGGTTATAGTTAGTTATTGTGTGAGATTTACTTGGTGTAGTGTTCGTTTTTATTCTACTTGGTATGCTGGCATGTAATATGTAGTTATTTGCATTATCTATATTATCTGTCTATATAACCATCTATCTCTATATATATATATATATACTAACTCTAATAATTTGAACCATCTACTCTCCGCTCCTCTCCTCTCCCTCCCTTCATACTCTTAACACAGCGTTATAATTCCCAACCCCCTCCTTCCTCGTTCCTAATCCATACTTCTCTACAACCCTTTCGATACAATCTAAAATCAAGTCATCTATAATTATAACTACAATTCAAGCATACAACTCTATATACACTTTCACATGGATATATATAAATATATACATCCACCACCTACTCAACATACCACATTACACGCACGCACAACAACTAATACTCTAATACATAGCAAAGCAGCATGTCAGCAGCAGCAGCAGCAGCAGCAGTGATCTAGAATAAAACAACCGAGACTTGACTTCAGCTGTATTTCATTTCTTTCCCTTGTCGTATATAATCTTGAATAAGTGAGACAAAAGAGGTGCTCATCATCATCATCATCATCATCATCATCATTGTTATTGGTGTGCTATTTTCCTTGTCACTGTTATTCGTGACTATGTCTATCCGCAAGTGGTGATTCTAAGGTTGTGTATATTATGGGTAGTGAAGAGGTGATACCAACCGTTGTCATTGACATTGTATTCGAAGGACTCCTAGTATCCCCATGTTTGGTTTTTGTCTTGGTCTCTGATTGAAGACATCCATCCCTCTACGTAGCTTTTATCTTGGGTCAAAGCTGAGAGTTACCATCACACCCCACCACACATCATCCGCTTTACACGGTATTCGCGCCAGCGCCCTCGCGTCGACCCTGCGTTCCCTCCACTGTAACCTCGTCCGGATTGCCCTGCTCCAACTTCTTGTTCCGCTCAGCCTCGCGCTTGCGCTCAAGCTCCCTGACCTGGTCAGGCGGGGAATCCTCAATGAGATCGGATTCACCGCTTAGCCCACTCCACTTGGGCAGACCGTCTGGGACATCCATGACGCGCTGACCGTAGAACATGTGGCAGCGGGGTTTGAAGTAGGCCTTGTCTTCGTCGGTTTTGAGGTGCACGAGGGAGGGGAAGAGGAGGATCATGTTGCGGCCCTCGTCCATGATGGGCGAGTGGCAGTAGGAGCAGCGAACTTTGCAAGGGAGTTTGTGGTCGATGGATTTGGTGGACGGGTCGTACCATTCTAGGTCGTGGTGGCCGTTTGTGAAGTTGATGTCTTCTTTGTGGAAGATGGCGGCCCATTGGAAGGGTGCAGCTGCGGGGTTGGTTATTAGCAAGTGTCTCAAAGCAAGACTACATGAATGCTGTGTAACGAATCGGTCAGGGAACTTGGTCATTGCCAAAAAAAAACATACCATGCTGCGTCTGACAAGTAGTGCAATGGCACAATTTGCTATCCAACGGCTCCCTCCTACTCAACTGATACGACACCTTTCCGCAATGGCAATTGGCTTCGTACTTGACATCGAAATTCTTCGAGTCCTCGTGCACACGGTATGGCGCACGCTGCTTCCACGCTGATTTGCCCTCGGTCTCCTCACCTCGCGACTGATCCATGTGCTGTGCCTTGACCATCTTGACAGTCGAATTACTGAATCCCTTCGCCTGCTGTCGGGGGAATGGTGCAGTAGCAAGACGCGCGCGGGGAAGCGCAGCCGAACAAGAAGTAAACGTGAGACGAGGTAACCGGCGCAGTGCGATTATAGATACGGACATGGAAGTGTTCAAGTGCAAGCGAGTTCAATTCAATTCACGTGAAATTGAATTGGGTGGTTGATTGTAAATTGGGAATGTGGAAAGTAAGTGAGGTTGTATTGTCGAGGACGTGAAAAGGAACCCTCTGTACCTATAGCTCCGAGTATTTGTTTTCCCCGCCGTCGTCATCGCGGTGAAAAAGGGATAGGTGTGCACTTGGTGACACTGTTTACGCGCATATGACGTCGAGATAATACTAGCGTGCTTGTATGCGCGGAGCGAGTGCACGTGCTTTCTTGATCAATTCCCATGCGGGGGATTGCGACTGGCGGGTAGGAATCATTCTTCTATTTGCCAAGAATTCTTCGTCGAACAGTCGCAATGCTGGAGCATTGGTTAATTCGTGGTGATCATGGAGTGCACTTTTGCATTGGGCCAGTTACCACGCGACGTGGGCCGAAAATCAATTCGTGTTTTGCCGGATGACGAATTGTATTCAGTTATTCCGCAAAGGCATTCCATATCAATAGCGACTTCTTCACCCTTAAAAAAATGCGCCTGCAATGCTTCGCTATTGCCCCTTCCTGTCCTGACTCCTTTGTTCATGGCATGGCGTTGATATGGTCGTCTGTACGTGTGAGTATCCCTCTCAAGCGCCTTTTAGTAGTTTTTGCGCCTCTTTCATCTTAAGCCCAAAGACATTGATCAGATAATCGAGCCTGCACCAAGAATTAGCAACATCATCTCGATATCAATAGTCCACGGCTTACTTGATATCCCCCGCGATCCTCCTCCTCACCGCCTCGAATTCCACCTCTGCCTTATCCCTCGTCCCCTCCTGCTTCCGTGCATCAATCGTCTTGACCCTTATCCTAAATCTCCCGCTCACCGGCCGATGATCTGATACTCTGACCCCCTCATGCCTTCGATACTCTACTTGTTTAATGCGTCCTAAACCGCGATAGAGGAGACGATCACACCAAGCGGGACTGCGCTGTTTCTCCGAAGTGTCGTAGTTATCAGTCCCGACGTCGTATTTGTAGGTGGGTGCGAAGTTGATTGGCATTTCGGTGAAGGCGCGGAGACGGAAACCCGGATTACGTTTGCGACTCAACAACAACTGATCTCTCTCGAGCAACTTTGTGAGATTACCCTGCTGTACAGCGGCAATAACACTGTTGCGTGGCATAGCATCGATACGGTAATTCAAATCACCATTCAGAATGCAAATCTCGTGGTCGAGAATCATACTGCCATCTCCTCCGCCAACGAAATAATTGGCACAGTCGCTCGGTGACCGGTTTTTAGGTAACGGAGCGTTCTCCATGATGGATGCAGCGTCGTTGTTGCGGTGTACGGTCTGCGTTTGGCCGGCGGCGAGATGGCAGTTGATGAAGCAGAGGGATGAGTCGTCGATGAAGAAGCGGACAACGAGAGCACCCTTGTTTCCCACGCGGCCAGAGAAGCCAAGTTTGATCTCGGCGGCGCATACGTCGCGGATATTGCTGCGCTCCGAGGCTTTGACGAAGACGCAGGTGAAGAGGCCGACAAGGTTGGCGGTGTGCAGGAGCACGTAGTTTTGCCTTGGGCTGATTTCATCAAGCACGCGAACGAGGTGGTCACGCCAGGCGCGATAGGCGTGGGACATGTGTTCATTTTCCGAAGTCTCCTTGTGTTTCTTGCGCTTGAAGATGGATTTTGCCGTAATCTTTTTATCTTCGAGGTCGACCAGTTCTTGAAAGCCGAAGACGAGGATATCAGGGGGATCTTCTGGTTCCAGGAGTTCCCGGAAGAAGTTGCTATCTTGGTCAGAGTTCCGTAATGTGGTTGGTTTCGTGGCGCCTGCGTTCCATGTCATGACTCTTGCCGAGAGTTCACGGAACTCGCAATATTCAGAGTCGCGTTGTTGCATGAGGTTTTCAAGCCAATCGTCCTTCAGCATGCCATCCCAGATGCGCAGCATAGTGTCTGTACCCAGCGATGCGACCTGGAACCTGTCAAGCTTCCAAATACTCGTACGGTCGGCCAATATCCCCGCTATTGGCTTATCGTGCGCCTTCCAGTCCTTCAAGACTTTCCAGGGTGTGCATTTCGTATCGTACACATAGATCATGCCGGTGCTGTAGCCCGCCCACAGGTAGTCACCAACACCGACCAGTGAACTGATCTTGTAGACGCTGACATTGACAATGCCGAGACACTCAAAGCCCTTCTTCGCGTAAATGGTAACCTTTCCGTCTGTGTGTCCAAAGTAGATTCGATCGGGCTGGCTGCTGACAATTGCCCCTGACGTCACTTCTCCAACATTTAATTGCGACAAGGGCCCCTGTGTTTGTTGTATGAAATGATTACCATCCATCGTCCGGTTGTACACGCGGATATCCTTGGTAGACGCTACCCACAGCTGCGATCCAGATATGATACTGAAAGTGTGACCCTTTGGAATGCGGAAAGTATGCGGCGTTTGCTGTAACGAGGGTGATCCTGTGTCATCTGCGGGCCAGATGTGAATCACCCCATCCTCGTCAATCGACCACATCTCTGACGCATATCTGAAAATCTTGACAATGGTACACCGGGGGTGTGCATTACTCTTAGTATGCACTACGCTCTGTGTGGTGATGTCGACTTCGTGGAGTTCGCCGGTGTTGGTGCCAAGCCATAATCGCTTGCCTTCGTCTTCTACATCTTTTGCAGGTCGAAATGCTAGTGCTGTTACCTTGACAGTGTCGCCATGGCTCAGGCTCATGAGTAGCCGTCCGTTGAGCACATTCCATACATTAGTGACATAGCCGGTGGTACATATGTAATCACCACATATCGCGAAGAGCTTCGTTTCATACCCAGTTGGAATCCCTGATGTGTTGTCTGGAAACACTGGCGGTCGTCGATTCGCCTGCGACGAGTCGGGATAATCGGTCAGCGCAGTCGGCGGCTGCTTGTCCGTGGGCACGTCTTCCTCATCCGAGTCATACCTAAGCGGCTGTGATAGTTGCGATACCGGTGCAGGTGATATTGGCGATGGTCTCTTCATCTCCCCCGAATTTCGTGGAGGTGGTGGTTTCGGTGGTTCCAGTTGCTTCGCAGGACGTGTGGATATCGATCCTC
This sequence comes from Plenodomus biglobosus, assembly GCA_022343325.1. NCBI lineage: Eukaryota > Fungi > Ascomycota > Dothideomycetes > Pleosporales > Leptosphaeriaceae > Plenodomus > Plenodomus biglobosus. The sequence goes on from JACTNT010000004.1 coordinate 891,760, forward strand.
CAGCAGTCTGTGTTCTCCTGGGCGGTGGCATGAATTTTTCATTCGTCTCCGCCACAAGTGCGGCAGGCCGCGACTGATCAAACGACCTCCTTACAGGAAGATCAGGTGGCGCCGGTCTTTGTAGTTGTACACTCTTCCGCAAATCAAAGTTGTCCTTTTCTCGTCGCACTGGAAAACCACGTCTGGCTTCGGAATTATCGCTGGAAGAAGGTGGCGGTTCTGGCCTGTTCGGCGGCTGCAGTCCTTTGAGTCGTGGTTCATTGGGTGGCAGTTTCTCCGCAACCACATGATGCACTGGAGGAGGAGGGAAGTAGCTATCTTTCGGACCATTGTATTTGGGTTTCGAAAATCCAGGTACCACAGGTGGAGATGATTCGTCCTTGCCGCTGCCACTGCTGCTCGGGGGAGTACTAAAGGGTGAAATGTCGGCAGCATCCGAGGAAGTCTCTGGGGCCAGACTTGCGCGAGCGGTCTGGTCTACTGTTTGCGATTTCGATGGTATCTTGGGTTTTCCTGCGCGATTGATGGGTGGAGGGGCCATGGGCGCAGACGATGCGAGGCGGTCGTTCTTTCGTGGATCACTGACGGAGGAAGCTTTTGAATGCGAAGAAAAGAACGGTTTACCGTCGAGGCCAGGAGTGCCCTCGCGGCTGGGCAGTTTGAATTTCCTTGTACCATTGGAAGTCGCTGCAGACGGGGTGGGCGAGTCCAGAGCTGCATGCGAGGCTGGTCGCGAGGGTCGGGGGGAGTGTAGTTGCTGGGCATCGGGAGTCTTCGCTGGGGATCTGGGCGACTGGACGAGGACTTTGGGTGGTGATCTCGTAGGCGATCTGGTGGGCGATCTCGGTGGGGAGAAAGCCATCATCGAGCTAGGCCGGGGTTTCGAACTGGACCATGGCATGCGCACTGTATGCGCTCGTGGTGTGACTGCGCCCGTCCCACTATAGTCGGCGACACTGGGAGAAGTCCTCCCCACAAAGTCACGCGGCATGTCGAGCGAAATGCGCCCATCACTCCGCCTACTGTCCTCGGGCGCAAGTCGATCCGTCCTGGCTGGAGAGCGCTGGCGGGGAGAGGCAGAGGCAGGGGCAGCAGGCGGCGGCGCCGACTTGTTATTGGAGCTGAGGAGATTCTCGAATTGGGCGCGGAGGGAGGAGACTGGCTTCTTCGGGGTGAGTCAGCACATGTATGTGTATGTTGACATGTGTGTGTGTGTGTGTTGATATGTATGCATATATATGCACGTATATTATAGAACAACAACGGGGTACTCACAATGGACGAGCCGTCCATGTTCTGCTCTTCTTTGTTGTCCATAGTGTGGGCTTGCCTCGTCAGCCGGCACCAGGTGGGATGTTATAGCTGCTCATCGACCACCAGGGACTGCTTCCCATTGGGCACTGCTGGTGGGAGTGTGTGCGTCGTGTGTCGCTGGCCAGTGGTGGGCGGTCATGCAATGGGCTGCCGTCAGAGTGCAGAGACAAAGCCGAGTAGAAGCGAAGGCTGGCAAAAAGATAGTTTGGTGGTGGTGGTGGTGGTGGTGTGGGTGTGTGTGCGTGTGCGTGTGGATGTGGTGCTCAAAGGCCCGGCGTGGGTTGCTCCCTATGGGCGGGACGCGTATACAAGGGCTGCTAAGAATGCTCGACGGCCAGGGAACATGCGAGTTGGCGGGGGACGTGGGCGCTGTTTCAGCAACGGCCAGCGGATGCAAGCGGGCCTAGTGGCTGATCTGAATCCCACCAAGCGTGGCAGTGTCGAGGTCAAGCGTGGCCGGTGAGGAGAAAAGTAGTAGTAAGACGAAGACCAAGACAGAGACGAAGACGAAGAAGGGCCGTGGTGTGAAACGTGGAATGTGGAGTGAATGCATGCATGGCTGTCTGTCTTGCAGTACTGGAAGGCTGCCAGCGGCCTTGGGTCTGTCTGGCTGGCTGCACATGGCCGCCCGCCGCAAAGTTTCCCCATCGGACCCTGTAGTACAACCCAAACTCTAGTCTCTCTAGCTGCAGCCATCAGGCACCGGCGAATTAACAACCGCAGAGCCTAGCCAGTTCCAGTTTGTAGCCTCAAAACGCCATAGTACACCAACAACATCACACACCCAATCTCTCATATCTGCCCAACGAAACAAACAACACCTCGCCGCCGCAATGTGGTAAGCACACACCCCTCCCCTCCCCCCGCAACCACACACCTCCGCGGCCAACTCGCTCTCTAACACCCACCAGCAAACACGTCCTCAACGCCCAAGTCTCCATCCGCTCCCCCTGCTGTACGTCCCCATCCTAACCCCCCAACCCTCAAAACCCTTCCCAACCCTAACCACCTCGCCAGGCAAAAAGTGGTTCGACTGCGCAGAATGCCACCAAGAGCAATCCAACCACCCGCTCCTCCAAACCTTCGACATGACCTTCATCTGCAAAAAGTGCAAAAAGGCCTTCCGCAAAGACGCCCGCGAGTTCGAGGACGCGGACGAATACTGCCCCCACTGCGACAACCACTTTGTTCTGGATGCCAAGACTCCAAAGGCGAGCTTGCAGGTCGAGGGCGAGGATGCGAGGGTCGATGCGCGCATGATTCGCGATGAGAGGGTCAAGCAGGAGGAGATGCGGAGCATTTTTGATGTCAAGGAGGCCCCTAATAAACTTGGCTGAGCGATGACGACAGCCGGTGGGGAGAGAGCGAGGGAAGAAGCTACAAAGATTGAACATGTCCAGGGCAAGGGCAAAAGCATGCATGGGTCACAGGAAACGTCCATGCTTGCATCAACACACATCACGCAGAAGCGGGGGGTTGGAAGTGTGGACAAGCCGGCGTGTGCTAGAAGTGCCCTTTATGGCTGCTAGTAAAGACGTATCTGGGCCATATCTGCCATACAGAGTCATCAAGTCTGTCACATAGACGCCAGTGCTATCCATGCCGCTTTTCCATCATTCGTCATGTATCATACATACACCATCTAAGCACCCGAACCTGAGCCCTCGGCGGGTGCAGGGCGTGTCAGAATAGCCGCAGTGCCTGTACCAGGTGTCCGTCCAGGCCTCCTGCTCGCCGCCTCCTCTTGCTTCTCCACATTGATGTTCTCCACGTACTTCTCAATGTCCTCCACCGGCAGCATCTCGATGGGCTTGCCCGGTGCCATGATGGCAATCTCAATGTTCTTCGCGCCTGTCTGTACAACCTCCAGCAGTGACTTGACCGTCAGCTTGATCGTCTCTTCCCGGTCCATGCCCTCCTTGTGGTTGCGCTCGAGGAATTCGCGAACGGTTTTGCTGGAGCGGCCGATTGCGTTTGCTTTCCTGTTGGCTTGTCAGTGACTGTATATGTAATTTATGATGCAAGGTACCCACCATGCCGAGTAGATGCCAGAAGGCTCAGTCTGGTACAGCCGCGGGGTCTTGTCGTTGGGATCGAAGCCGACAATCAGCGTACTGATACCGAACGGCCTCACACCACCACTCTGCGTGTATCTCTGCTGCACTCCCGCAACATATTTGGTAATGTACTCTATCGATACGGGATCCTCGACGGTGAGACGATGTGACTGCGCTTCCAGGCGGGCCTTGTCGACCAGAATGCGGGCGTCTGCGTTCAGGCCAGCAAAGGCGAGGGAGACGTGTGTGTCGACGTTGCAGATCTTGGACGGCGTGATTCGGGTGTCTTGTAGCTTCATGGCTGACCGCTTCTCGCAACCGAGCACGACAATGTCTCCGCCCTTGACGCCTACCGCGCAGGTTCCTGGGAGGGGTTAGGTGGCGATTCGTGGGGGCATTGCATGGATGATAGCTTGCCTCGCTTCACGGCCTCGAGCGCATATTCGACTTGGAAAACGTGGCCATCAGGACTGAAGACTGGACATGCATATTAGATGATGCTTCTACCACATAATCCAGAACGGCGTGTTCGTACCTGAGAGGGCGCGATCGTAGCCGGATGCCATGACGTCGAATGTGCTATCACTCTGCGGGGGCTATGATAGAGGGGGTGATTGGTGACGGTGGAGCAGCAGGCGTTGGAGGGGCGGATGTTTGGTGTTGTAGCGGCAGCTTGATCGCTAGGCAGAGCTACAAGAGCTGGCCGCGTCGTTGCTCCCACCTGTGGACCTGAGCCCGCCAAGCCTGGCTCGTGCCCTGCCCTACCCTGCTACTATTGTCTTATGTCATCCATGGTTTCGGTTCTACACATCTTGAAGGCAAATTGCTGAGATCAAATTCCACCACTCTTTACTTCATCTCTATTTTTAACCACAATGGCGACGTCAACGCGTATTATTCCTTCATTGCGGCGAGCGGCCCTCTCGTCAAGATCTTGCTCCAGATTCCACAGGATAAAACCCGCGACTCAAATTCGTTGGAGCGGAAATACTGCAACACCGACAAGTGCGACTTCGGAGCCACATCAGCCAGACGAGAAAGGGACTGTGACGGGCGAGACTGCATCGTCCAAATCCATCAAGTTTACATCAGAATCGTAAGCATGTGACCAAGTCTGAATCTACCCATCTCACCCCCAATCAGTTACCCGCAATTGCAAAGAGACTCCAAGTACACGACATTAAATAAAGAGCATGTGAAGTATTTCCAGGATCTTCTTGGCTCGGAATCTGCAGTTATAGATGGTGTCTCGCAAGATGCATCGCAAGACATCGAACCCTTCAACAGCGATTGGATGCGCAAGTTTCGTGGTCACACCAAGCTGGTCTTGAAGCCAAAGTCTACAGAAGAAGTCAGCAAAATCCTCAAGTACTGCAATGACAATATGCTTGCCGTCGTTCCACAAGGAGGCAACACCGGACTCGTTGGTGGCTCCGTTCCTGTGTTTGATGAGATCGTCATCAACATGCAACGAATGAACGAGATAAGATCATTCGACGAAGTCTCCGGTATTCTGGTCGCTGATGCAGGTGTTATTCTTGAGAACGCCGACAACTATCTGGCGGAGAAGGGCCACATCTTTCCCCTGGATCTTGGCGCAAAAGGTTCATGCTACATCGGTGGTAATGTTGCGACAAACGCTGGAGGCCTTCGATTGTTGCGGTACGGCAGCTTCCACGGAAATGTATTGGGTCTTGAGGCCGTTCTCCCAGATGGCACCATTGTTGACGATCTCTCCACGCTGCGGAAAAACAACACTGGATATGACATGAAGCACCTCTTCATTGGTGGAGAAGGAACAATTGGCATCATCACGAAAATTGCTATCATCTGCCCAAGACGATCACCAGCAGTTAATGTCGCGTACTTTGGACTTGAGAGCTACGAGAAAGTCCAACAGGCCTTCATCGAAGCCAAGGGGCACTTGTCAGAAATTCTGTCGGCCTTTGAATTGATGGACGGTCGAACACAAAAGCTAGTCAACAGGGTCAAGGGAAAGAAGATGCCACTAGAAGGCGAGCACCCCTTCTACTGCCTCATTGAGACAAGCGGCTCAAACACGGATCACGACAGTGAGGTGAGCCATAATGCCCCTTCTGCATTCTGCACAAATCAATCGGACAATAGACTGACATACAGCAGAAACTCCAAGCCTTCCTCGAACACGTCATGGAATCTGAAATTGTCTCTGATGGTGTTCTTGCCCAAGATCAGACTCAAATAGCCGAGCTCTGGTCGTGGCGTGAAGGCATCACCGAGTGTCTTGGCCACGATGGCGGTGTCTACAAGTACGATCTTTCCATTCCTATCGCTGAGCTGTACGACCTCGTCAACGAGACGCGGGACCGCCTTACCGAAGCTGGTCTCGTTGGTACAGACAGCTCGCACCCTGTTGTCGATGTTGTTGGCTACGGCCATATGGGTGATGCTAATCTACACCTGAACATCCCCGTCAGGCGGTTCGACAAGACGGTTGAGAAGGCCCTGGAGCCGTGGGTGTACGAGTGGGTGCAGAAGCGCAACGGGAGTATCAGCGCCGAGCACGGTCTGGGCGTGACGAAGAAGCCCTACATTGGATACAGCAAGAGCGAGACGATGATCGGTTTGATGAAGCAGATTAAGAATCTGTATGACCCGGTATGTTATCATTTGATGACATGGAGGATGATGACGGCTGACAACAGTGCAGAACGGCATTATGAACCCGTACAAGTACATATAGATGGCATTTTTATTTTTCGTTGTCAAAATATACCATTTCTATCCTTGCACGACCATGGCTCCTGAGTAGGAATGCTTCGTACCTTTGTTCTGAACACGTCGAAACCTTCAAAACCCCTTACGCGCCCTGTTGTGCCCAGAATTACCCCCAAGCCATTTTCTGGCATATTTCTTTGAGCGCTACTAAAGCTAACAGAATGTATTGAAGCAAGACTTCCTCGTCGCACGGCGTTTCAAACCCACGCACATGCCGTTCCTTTCACTTCCGAGTCTGCGGAACCGATAGTCCCGATGAGGCACCACGTCCCCGGCGCCGATCTCGTTGCCCCACTTGCGCCTTCCACGGAAGCCCTACTCTCACTTTTTTGTGACTATTGCATCATTGCTAGCCATGACTCTCTGTCCTCATCCACCCTATTTCCCCCATTGCGCACACGCAGCACTGCAAGATGGAGAAGATTACAGATAAGATTAGTGCCCTGCCCGATGGCGCAAACTACTTTTCTCTCGAGTTCTTTCCGCCGAAAACGGCAATGGTATGCTTGCCCCGCTGTCGGCCCCACGCACGCGACTTGATAATGTTGTTTTTGCATGGGGACGGCGATGACAATGGACATGGACTAACAATGTTCCCAGGGCTTTGCAAACCTACAAACGCGCCTAGAGCGCATGTCTCAGGCTCTACGTCCACTCTTCGTCACCGTGACTTGGGGCGCAGGAGGCTCGACCGCCACAAAATCACTCGAACTCGCCGAATTATGTCAGCGCCAATTGGGTCTGACAACATGTCTACACTTGACATGCACCAATATGGATCGCTCGCTTGTTGATGATGCGCTCGAACAGGCAAAGGTGCTGGGCATACGAAATATCCTTGCGCTCCGCGGTGATGCGCCGCGCAGTGAGGAGTATAGAGATGAGGGACAGTCTCCGGAACAGGACTCGAATAAGGATTTCACCTGGGCGGTCGACCTGGTCAGGTACATACGGAAGCAGTATGGGGACTACTTCTGCATTGGGGTGGCGGCCTATCCGGAGGGCCATTCGGATGAGAGCCATCCTGAACATCAAAGCCCAGAACACGACCTGCCGTGGCTGGTAGAGAAGACCAAGGCTGGAGCAGACTTCATCATGACTCAACTTTTCTTCGATGTCGAGGCCTACGATCGGTTTGAGAAGCTGTTGAGGGAGCATGAGAGTGGAGCTTTCAAGACAATACCAATCATACCAGGTTTGATGCCAATACAGTCGTACAAGATTCTGCTACGGACGACGAAGCTTTCGCATGCGAGACTACCATCGGATATGCTGGCGCGGTTAGAGGTGGTCAAGACGGATGATGAACGTGTTAAGCAAGTGGGTGTCAAGATTCTAGATGAGATGGTTGAGCATATCAAAACACGGCCGGGTGTTGGGCGAAGAGGCTTCCACTTCTACACTTTAAATCTGGAGAAGGCCGTATCGCACATTATCGAAGATACCAACCTCATTCCAAGGAACTTGCCTGAAGACGACGACGAATCTGCCATCCTGGAGACCACACCAGCCATCAACCTCGTACCACCACCTAATGGCATCTTGAGCCGCCGTCGCCATTCCTCCGTCAACTCAGGTACACGGAACAGGGTCATAGTATCCCACCCCTCAGCCACCAAATCCAGCAACCACTCCTACGAAGCCCTCGACAGCGAAGCCGGCATCCCCCGCGGCCCCGTCAACACCCGCGCAAACACTCTCGCCATCTCCGAGGGCGAAGGCTCCCTCGGCCGCGAAGCAACATGGGACGACTTCCCCAACGGCCGCTGGGGCGACGCGCGCTCGCCAGCCTTTGGAGAAATCGACGGCTACGGGCCCACGCTCCACGTGTCCAACGCGCAAGCCGTAAAACTATGGGGCCAGCCCGTAGAAAGAAACGACATCTCGGACCTCTTCCGCCGCCACCTCGAAGGCGAACTCGACGCCCTGCCCTGGAGCGAACAAGGCCTCTCCGACGAAACCCTAACCATCAAACCGCAACTCCTCGCCCTGAACAAAAAGGGCTGGTGGACCGTCGCCTCGCAGCCCTCTGTCAACGGCCTGCGCTCCACCGATCCCATCTTCGGCTGGGGCCCCCGAAACGGCTACGTATTCCAAAAACCGTTTGTAGAATTCTTCATCCCCTCGCACGCCTTTGCCGCGCTCAAACCCCGTCTCGACGCCCACGACCAAATCACCTATTTCGCCGCAAACGCGGCCGGAGACTTTGAAGCCAGCGACGAACTCGCCGTAAACCCCGTTACCTGGGGCACTTTTGCAGGCAAGGAGATTGTCACACCGACTATTATCGAGGCCGTCAGCTTTCGAAGTTGGAGCGAAGAGGCGTTTTCCATTTGGAGGGAGTGGCAGCGCGTGTATCCTGCTAAAAGCCCCAGTGCCAAGTTGTTGGCGGAGCTGAGGAGCGATGTTTGGCTTGTTAATGTTATTTGGGGCGATTTTGTGCAGGGGGATGGCTTGTGGGAGTTTTTGGAGGGGTGAGCGGATTGTGGTGGTGGTATTGATAGTATTGGTGGTGGGAGATGGGGGATGGAGAATATTGAATTCGCATGATACTCATGCCCGTTTACTCGTATACGACTGCCTGCAGTGCAGTCTTGCACAGTCGAAGCTTAGTAGTATATCATTACACAAGTTCGATACAATAGATTTCGTGCTCAATACAAGCCCAGCCATGGCCCGTAATTCAAGTCAAATACACTCATCACACTCAATACTCAGTACCGTGTTCAAAACCCCACGATGCTTAATTACAAGTGCTTTCACTTCGATGCAATTCAATTCAACTCAACTCAAATGCCAGCTTATATAGACAAAATCAAAACATCTAAGCATCTCAAACGAAGTACTCAGCAGGCAGATTCGCTGATTCAACAGCGCAGCTCGTAGTCCACTTAGCAACCCCCCTCCCCCATTCACGAATACATCACGGACGTTTGATTAACCACATACTGTACACCGCGTAGCCACGCGGCAGGATGTCGCAATCGGCGTATACAACGAGAGCCCGCGTCCACGAGCACCACTCGATAGGCGCTGAGAAAAATTCAAGTCCTTCGCTGCCGCGAAGCCCTGGAGTGTTTCGCGGTGTGATGGCGTGCATAATTGCCTGCTTTATATCTGCCGTGAAATGTGGCGTTGCAGCCACGGACAGGGCAAGATATGGTGTCGTTGACGATGTCATTGACGACTTCAGGAGCATTGACGAGATTAAGAGGCGGCAGCGGTGGCGAGAGGCGTTGTTTTGGTGGAGAGTAGTGAGCGAGATAGAAGGTTGATGGGGCTTGGGAATAGTATTGGTGTTCGTTTTGGAAGGAGGTGGGGTCTTGGAGGGTGTCGGTTGTGGTTCCGGTTGTTGGGAGCGGGTATGTGGGATAACCGATGACAATGGGATGTTGGATGTCTTCTTCACCTGAGAAATAGGGGCTGTGTGAAAATTTTGTGTAGTCTGGTAGACCCAAGAGGTCTTCTTCGTAGGGATGGCCGTGAAATCGGGTCTGAAATGCTTGGGATTCATCGATCTGGAGTGGCACATCGCGGAGCGAATCACCGGGCCGTCTGTAGTTCCACATCTGAATCGGTGTGGGGTTGTTCGCACCTGGATCCACAAGTCTCTGGGTTTGGTTGTTGGACTGAGGTAATTCGGGTGGGAGTTGGAGGACTTCAGCTGGGGCATTCGGGCTGGAAACTGACCACAAGCCGGACATATCAGCAGCAGCCCCGTGATACTGAGGGTCATGGCCATCATCGTCTAATGCATAAAATTGAGATTCAATGTACTCTTCACCCATACTGTCTTCATAGTAGAGTTGCGGACCGTCATGTTGCGAATAGTGAGTGTCTGATGGAGGCGAAGGTGGAGGAATTTCGATATCGACGGGGAACGCTTGCGGTTGTATCCCATAGCAATTTTGGCAGGAGAATTCGCGAAAGTCGACACTGGTGAAATATGAGCGTTGACCATTTCCGCCACATAGTATAGACGATATTGTGCTCAGGGATGGCCTGTCCTCCGGTTCAGCAGCAAGCATCTGGAATACAAGCTCTAAAAACCCGCCTAAGGATATGCGAAAGAGATTCGATGTGCCGGTGCGCATTATATGCAACCAGTCATGTACGTCGTCCAGATGGGTATGGAAGTACCAGCCTCGTTCCAACCAAGGGCGTGTTGTAGTAACCGCCGGCCACCACCGTGTCGACACAGCGTAGCCAAGCTCGAAGAAAATACAGCCAAGCGTAAAGACGTCCTCAGGCCATCCGCATCGTAGCCCATTGGCTCTTTCGGGTGCCTGGTATTTTAAGGTAATGTTGTCGCCGCCGCTAGTGGTGCTTTGGTCCAGGTTCGACATATCTCTTGACCAACCAAAGTCAGTAATCCACAGCCCATTGGACGAAAGGAGAACCTGTGACGGCTTGAGATCTTTGTGTCGTATTCTATGATGGTGTAGAAAGCTGATCGCTGAAGCTATACATCCTGCGCTCTGCCGAATGCGTCGGCCTCCTTCGTGTAAAAGGTCCGCTGCCTGTTCGAACAGGGCTTGGGTTGTCGCTACTTCCGGTAGCATGAATTGCAACGAAATCATCGCAGAGCGCACATCATCGGCGTCGTGTGGGGGCGGAAATACATTCACTGAATTCGAGTAGTCTGTGAAGACTGTGAAGTCATGTAAAACGGCCGAGAGATCAGTATGCGCGACTGGCCACATCAGGATTCCTATTTCGAAGAACCTTGACTGTTGGGTGTATGAGCCGACGAGTTCGACGATATGATGATGCCGTCGTTCTGACATGCGCCCAAAGATCTGCAGCTCGTTGAGGTCTCTCTCTGTCACTCGCCTGGTCCAGGTTTGCTTCAGAGCCATCGGGATACCGTCAAAGCACACTTCATATACTGTCCCAACTCCTCCTCCTCCCAAGCGTCGGCCAAGGCTGAAAGGTTTTGTTTCGTCTCGTGCGAACTCGATCTGACGAGTGCGATATCGTCGACTCCATGCCGCATGAGCTTCACCGGACATCTGGCTGTGTGTGCGTGTGTAGTGGCCGTTGAAGCTGAGGATTTGAAGGTGTCACGAAAGTGTGCAATAGGATCGTGAGCTGAGGTGTGCGGCAACTGCTGCGCCATGATCCAGTATAGGTAATGCCATGTGCCTATCGCACCAAATGTGGCTTGCATTTTGATGAGTGTGTAGTCCAATGAAGGGCTGGCGGCTGTCAGCATTGCATGACCTGAAGCGTGTGCCAATACTTTGAGAACGAACCCTGGCGACGCCTTGAAAACAAGCGACTTAAACTGCAAAGGGCAATGCCGAGCGCAAATCAAGGCGTTGTTGGCGAGGCAGAATAAGGGATCTTGTTTTATCGTCTTGTGCGCTCCTGCAATCTCAAGCCTTGCACGTGAGATCACGTGGATCTTGTGGCACGGCAAGTACGATACGTCGACCAGCAAATTACCAAAGCAGATATACGAGCCCACGACAATTGCTCTCTTTCAACGAGAATTTATATATTCGTCCCTCGTTCAATCAGAATTGCGAAGCTTCTCCTGGATACTGTGCCCAGGGTAAGACTGGCGAAAGGTCGTATACAGAGAGCATCGATATTTGCCAACTTATGTCTTGCAGCAGGAAGACGTTCTCGAAAAAGAAAGGGATGCCCAGCTGGTGTGTAGAGCGGAGGCCCTCAAAATTGTTTTGACAGTGATGGGCAATGCACCATCGACTTTCCTGCCTAGCATCAACAGTTGTACCAGAATCAAATTGCAGATGGCTATAATTGGGGCGCAAATCATCAAATTGATTCTGTCCGCGATTGGCATTAGATACTGAAACCTATTGGAGAGAGTGGGCGGACCTTACATTTCTGGCTACAAAGCCCTTTCCTCCACGCTCATAATTGTCGAATCGGGTGATTCCCAAATCTTCTTTTGGTTGCTCGTCCTTACCAACAGGATTGTATCAATCGTCAATTACGCCAAGACTCCAGATACTGTTGAACGATATGCGCCACATTGTGGCCTTAGGCGAGGAGGTCGGCGACGTTCATGGGCATCTCGTCAATTTGGGTGGAATAGTACACTATGCGTAATGGTCAGCCGTGCCATAAGAATCGTCGTATTAGAAGCTTACACTCGATGTCGCGAAGGATGCGCACGTCATCCTGAGTGACGAAGTTGATAGCCACACCCTTGCGTCCGAATCGACCACTTCGACCAATCCTGTGGATGTAGTTTTCACGGTTCGATGGGAGGTCGTAGTTGATGACGAGCGACACCTGTTGTACATCGATACCACGTGCCCACACGTCGGTCGAGATCAACACACGCGAGTTGGCCTGGCGGAAGTCCTGCATAATACTGTCGCGCTCCCGTTGAGGCATGTCGCCGTGCATTGATGATACTGTGAAGTTAGCCTCGCGCATCTTGTCGGTAAGCCAATCGACCTTGCGGCGCGTGTTGCAGAAGATGACAGCCTGCGTGATGGTGAGTGTGTCGTAAAGATCGCACAGAGTATCGAATTTCCATTCTTCCTTTTCAATAGCGATGAAGTACTGCTTGAGACCCTCGAGAGTCAACTCGTCACGCTTGACCAGGATGCGCACAGGATCCGTCATAAACTTGGTCGTCATCTCGAGCACGTCGTATGGAAGAGTAGCTGACACAACGACGACCTGAGTCGCGGGTGGTAGATAGCGATACACGTCGTAGATCTGCTCGCGGAAACCACGGTTGAGGAGCTCGTCAGCCTCATCGAGTACCAGCATCTTGATGTTGCGCGTGCGGAGGTTTCGACGGCGGATCATGTCTGCTACACGTCCTGGGGTCCCAGACACAACGTGCTGGCCGTAATCGAGTTTGCGGATGTCTTCGCCAACGTTGGTGCCTCCAATGCAAGCATGGCATTGGACGTTCATGTAGTCGCCGAGGCCCATGATGACAGACTGGATCTGAGTCGCCAGTTCGCGTGTGGGTGAGAGAACCAGCGCTAATATAGATTAGTGTGCAGCCTCTATGGTACAGATGCTGTCCTACCTTGTGTCTCGCGCACAGCCGTGTCAATGACTTGGAGAATGGAGATGGAGAAGGTCGCAGTCTTTCCCGTTCCAGATTGAGCCTGCGCAATGGTGTCGCGTCCTTTGCAGACCTGCACAATTGCACGTGACTGGACAGCAGAGGGCGATTCGTAGCCGTAGGCGTAGATTCCGCGCATGAGGTTCTCTTTCAAGTGCATGTCCTCGAAAGTCGGCGCCACGGTAACCTCCTTGGAAGTGGCAAACTCCATCTTGTCGTCCGCATTTCGATCGATTCCGTCGGCCATGTTGGGTGTGCTCGTGGGGAGCGGATGGGCGTGAATGGTGAACGGTGGAGCTGAAGTGCTTGCGGTCGCAAGAAAGTTTGGGGAGCTTTCGTGGAGTGGCGGCTGATCCTCGGCAAAACCTTCTAGCGCGTTATTGAAATATATCCGCGCGACTTGCTGACCTCACACCCCGACATCAACATCGCCGCAAACCTTCGCGTGCTCACTGAACGGCCAACACTTCACGGCGCACTTGTATACACTGCATGCGATCACTGAAATGCTTTTAGAAGACCAGCGTCAGCTGCATGAGGATCTCGAGCGCCTCGAGGACGCAGCTGCCGAGCGCCTCCTCGAGGATCCACCACATGTGCATTTGATCTTTCTTGTCGCATTGGATTAATGCTGACTATCGTAGATTCGCGACCGCCTAGCACGTGATCATGATATTGCGCGCTTCCTCGAGCAGATAGAGAGCCAATCACGCCGGCTGCTCACCATCTACCAGGATGTGGACGGCAACAAGGACGACGAGGTGAGGGGTCTCACGCTCGGTGACCCCATGGAATCTTTCATGAAGGAAATTGCATCTATCAAAGACTTCCACGCGCGGTACCCCAACGAGCCCGTCGAAAACCTCGAAAAGGCATACAAGAAGCGCTCGCCCGAAGACCACGCCCACTCAGTCGCTGCTATTGACTCCATGTTCACCGGCGAGGAGGGCTTCGGCCGGTATTTCGATCTAACCACACTGCACGACCAGTACCTCAACCTGCCCGTCCACCAGCACGCACGCCGCCTCACATACCTACAGTACCTCGATGTGTTCGACGCCTTCAGCCCTCCTCAGTGTAACATTCGTCGCGACCAGAAGAAATCAGAGGCATACGTTCAGTATCTGAAGGCACTGCAAGAGTACCTTGAGGGCTTCATGCGCCGCACCAAACCGCTAGAGAACCTGGACAAGCTTTTCGCTACTTTTGACAAGGAGTTTGTAGAGCTGTGGGAGAAAGACGAGGTTCCAGGATGGGGGAAGAATGCGTCAGCATCAGCATCAGCACCTGCCACTGGGGAACCACAAGGAGAGGGAATCTGGTGCTCAGCGTGTAAGAAGGGGTTCGCCAAGGAGACAGTCTACGAAGCGCACCTGTCGGGCAAGAAACACAAGAACGCTTTACAAAAGAGTCAAAATGGCGAAAAAGAAAGCACAAATGGACAGACCAACGGCTCTTCAGATACTCAGCGATCCAAAGAACGTGCAGTCGCCGAGCGAGAATTCCGGATCAAGAAGCTTGCAGCGGCCATGCAGACGGAGCGCGGCGATACCAAGGTCAATGTCGAGCGGAAGCAGGGCATGACAGAACGCGAGCGCCAACAAGAGCTAGAGCAGCTCTACTCTGAGAACCAAGACACAGGTGCCAAGGATGAAGATGGAGACTCAGAAGGCGAGGACAAGATTTACAACCCCCTCAAGCTTCCTTTAGCGTGGGATGGTAAGCCTATTCCGTTCTGGCTGTACAAGCTACATGGTCTCGGCGTTGAGTTTCCTTGCGAAATATGCGGAAATTTTGTCTACATGGGTCGGCGCGCGTTCGACAAGCATTTTAACGAGCCTCGTCACATACACGGTCTGAAATGTCTGGGCATCACAAACACCACGCTTTTCCGAGAGATTACTAGTATTCATGAAGCAGAGGCTTTGTGGAGCAAGATCCAAAAGGACAAGAAGAAAGAGAAGACCATGGCAGAGAACGTCGTGGAAATGGAGGACTCTGAGGGTAATGTCATGCCTGAGAAGGTCTACAGGGATTTGGCTGCTGCCGGTATGCTATGAGCGGACACTTGCCACCGTCTTGTTTGTCTGTATGAATACTGCAGAGTCACAGACACCTTTCCCCTTGCGCGATCTATCCATCCCGTAGAGGACAACACAACAATTTACCAGTCCGGCTCATCGTTCGAGGCTTGGATCTGGGTGGCAAGCACCATGGTCTTATCTTCGCAGTGGAGGAGCGCTGCTTTCCCCGCAAGTAGCATATTCAGTGAAAGCATTTGTTCTACGATAGTCTCCTCGGCGGTACTAGCCGGAGATGTGTGGCTGGCGTCTGGAGTTAATGGATGGAGTGGGTGTCACCTTATATAGGATGTTTCCTGTAAAGCAGGCTCTTCACTTCAGCTAGGGTCGCTGCTGCTGGGCAGATGTCATCAAATCATAGGAATCGAATAATAATTAAAAAAAACATACAAGCTCCAGAACACAACAGTCCTTGTGCCATTTCTAGAATGTCTGGTGCACCTGTTATTCATGTTGCGCACTCTCCAAAGGCTATCGTCATCAACAACGCTTCATGAGGCATTTTCATGTACAAAGCACATGTATGTCAGTCCAAGACTACCCATTCGACAAAGTCACCATGACAACCCTACCCAATATAAAACTAAATCTTGTTGAGGTTGATTTAGATCGTCCGAGCAGATGCAGCATGGCTGCAGGCGACCAAAAAGGTGATGATCCAATAACACTAGCGTGGTAAAGTGTATGCACTGGATATAGAGGGACTATGGTACTGGGTTCTTAGTATGATCATACTAGTTGGAGCTAGTAGTGTGAAAACGCAATGAATGTGATGGCTGAATGAGTTTTTCGGTCACACTAGTGATAGGTAGCTGGAATTGTAGTTAATGATAGATAGGCATTGTGGTGCTAATGAAATGATCGCCTATAGCTCAAAACTATACCACGTCTAAAGTGTATTGATTTCCCGTGCGATATTTGGGTGGTAAACTTGCTAAGTCTGCAAAGACACCACCAAGCAAGATGGGTAGAGTATACTACTACACATTGCAACGTAATCAGTATCACACCTTCCTCTTTACGGGATTCCAAGACAACGGCAATCTTGCACATGCCAAACACAACTCAGTTGCCATGCTCAACTCCAGCCTCTCACCAAACTCCGACCCCCACTCCCTTTCGCGCACTGCCTCATTGGTACTGGCTGTTATTCAAGAACTAGTTCCCCCTCCTCCTCTCATTCTCTTTATAAGCCCTCCTTCCACAGCCTTCTATCCATCTATCCAGCACAATACACTCTTCTCCTCCAACACCCAAACTCTTATACCAAACCACCTCCAAACATCAACAAGATGCACTTCACAGCCGTCACCCTCGCTCTCCTCGGTCTCAGCGCCACCGCAGTGCTCGCCAAAAAGCATACCTCGACGGTGGTCAACATTGCCGGTCTATTCGTTCCGACCGAAACCGTCGTAGCTGTTATCGAGCCTACTGATGATTAAATTCATGCATGTTGTGCAAGATGCATGCTGTGGTAAGTCTATTGTGCTATCAAGGGGAAAATGGGGAGTAATTCATTGACGCTTTCTTAGGGCATCATGTATGCAGATGATGGCGGCTATTAGGGAAATGGGGTTCACATGGATAGCTAGTAGTGAAGGAAGTACATATTATACTGCATATGCTCAGTAGTCAAGGTCCACACTATTTAAGCAGAGTATCAATGCAGTCATTCTGAAGCCCTTTCAAGCATGCGAATTCTGTGTCTTGTGTTATCTTGTGAGCATTATGATATCATGTAACATCGTAGTCTGTCCATAATCACCTAGTAGCTGTCGCTAGTCGGAAAATCAAGAAAAGTGCGCTAACCAGGCATTATTGCGATGACTTAGCATAGTAATGGAATTAGTTCTATTCCGCTTTAGGACGGAGTAACCTGGCTCCCTAGAATTGTCCTGGAACTTGGCATGTGTAGAGTGTAGTGAAGTTCATGCCACTCCTCATGACGCTAAGTCAGGCTGAATACCGGGAGGCTGATTACCAGGAGATTGGATATCGGGCCCTAGGGAAGCCAGAAAGGTTTGACATGACTTCCAAAGTGTACATAAGGCTCTGCCCCCTTCCTCTTGAATATTTTACCAGCCAGCAACAAAATACACTCCTGTGATCCAGCACCGCACCAAACACTAACCAATCTTCCAAGTCCGTGACCCTCTTTGCCTAACCCATCACTACATCTCCGTTCTGACTATCCCAAGCAGATCTCAAAAAGAAATCTTCACAATGCACTACATCGCCATCATCGTGGCCTTCTTCGTCGGCGCCAGCCTCGCAAGGCACGACCTCAACCACGGCCAAGCAGGCCGTGGCATGCTCGTCTGCAGATGGACGGGTCAAGGTCAGTAAAACCACCTCCGAAATCGAATTGGCCATGTCCCACCTAATCCCTTCACGAACAGGCAACGAGAGGTGGAGGGACGACTGCCTGAACCACATAGACCATGCCAAAGACGAAAAGTGCAGGGTGTGCATGCGCGCCTGCCTGACGTACAGCGCCGTCACTGGTACCGGCGTCATTTGCGAGCGCTGTCTGTTGGATGGCTGCAAGGCCCGTATGTGTACTGTTTTAGATCTTGGGTGTGAGCGCGTACTGATTATTGGACAGGGCTTTGTGGCAAGAAGTACCGGGAGCCCGCATGTGGAAAACCGGCAATTGTTGGGGAACAAATTGAGGATTTGTCTGGTTCTTCTTCGGGTTCTGCGTCTGGATCTTCGTCGGAGGCTTCTTCTGGTGCTCCTGGGGTTTCTGCTGGCGAGGAGAGGAGGGCTCACGGAGCGGCGGGTATTCCAAGGTGGTGAAGGACACTGGGAAATGGGCATTCAAGGGATGGGAGTCATTGCTGGCAAAATTTGTATATGGTTAGCTTAAGCATTTGGTCTTTTAATCTTATGTAATAAAAGTCTTGAAAATTTTGACAAGTTGCATTTATATTCCCAAGAACAAGACCTGCACAATGTTCTTGGGTGATTACCCACCCATCCTCCAGTGGTCAGCCGGGGCTTGTAATTCCGGCAGGATCTCCTCCAGTAGAGCCTGCTAAGTTGTCAAATCTACCTCCGACGCTGGTGAGTACGACACCAAGCAAAATCTGGACTTCAAACCCTCCAGTACTAGACGATTTCAAGACGCTCGTCCATAGTTCAAAGCCAATCCATTACCCACTTTTCCTTATAGCAACTTCACGTATTTCGATCTATAAACTCCCCGGATTTTCCTCACTTACAACTGATCAACGCTCTGCTCTCCAAGATGAGTGGTACCACGTCCTCGCCTCAGGCCCCGGTGTTTTTATAATCAAACAACTTTTCAAACACATCGCTCTGATCGACAAAGTAAACTCTGCGTTTGCATCCATCATTCTGGAGGAACAGAGAATCTCCGGAAAAAGTGACGACCACTTCGCCGGCTCTGGCGTAAACGATCGCATTTGGAACTCGTCCTCCAAACACTGCATTCAAGGCTCGGAGTCGTTTTTGAAGTACTACTCAAATCCATGGCTACCGCTGATATGTTCGGCGTGGCTGGGTCCAAAACACAGACTCACGGCGCAAGTCAATGTTGTAAAAACCTTGTGCAATTGTTGCCGCTAGAGAAAGTCGATGGGCTGTTCTTTAACCCAGCGTTGTTCCATGCTGCGGGTCAGAATGACTCGAAGGATTTCTTGCGTTCTGCGAATCTACTGCAGATAAGCGCGGCGTTTGGTAAATCGATGGAGACGATTGACTCATTGCCGCTCATTGAAGCGACGTGTAGTGGTCTGGTTGAGATGCACAAACGGGAAAGATTCAGTGACGAAGTGAGGGCTTTTGTGGGCAATGTAGCGGAAGGTTAACGATTTACAACCAATCTCGATCGAAGGGTGCCTGAGTCTACCGGTATGGCGTCTTCAGGCGAGCAGAACTTGCTGGTAAAGGGCCTTGAGGGTGGCTGGACGAAGGAGCAAATGTTGGACGAACTGCAGAAGATGAAGAATGACTTGAGTGCTCAGCCTAGGGCTATCAAGCAACGAAGTGTTTGATGGTGCGTTGTCCATCATTCACCGAATGCAGCCACGAAATGCCCATCGTCAACTCGCAAAGTGGTCTGGCAATGCAAACACCATGAACTTCCATGTTCAGTAAGTATACATCAAATCCACCGACCTGCTACTGCCTCTACTCACTTCTACTCGTTTCCACATTATACTACGTTCCTCTTGAGTTCTCAACATTCCACTCTAGCACCCCATCACGAAGCGGTATCACGACATCTGCAACATTCATCACCAAGCTTGAGCAGCCCATTTCAAGCCCAACTTGATCAATCAGTCTTGCAACAAATGACATCCGAAACCCCAGGCAACCTCATCAAGCTTGCGGGCGAGCTCTCCAACCTAAGCGCCGAACTATCCGCTGTCGGCAGCAAACTCGCCTTAGCGGCCACAGCCTTGGAACAAGAAGCGGCGAACGTCGCTGCAGAGAACTCGAAGCAATGGGGTGTGAATGTGCATGTGGCTGTGAGAGCGGGACCGTACGGCGCGATGAATGATGGGAATGAGGTTGTGGTGCAGAAGTAGGCAGGCAGTGTAAGTGGAGGAGAGCTTAGGTACCAGGAAGTGCCTGCACGTGAAGGAGTTGAATGTCAACAGTTTTCGGTTGGAATGACTGCCGCGTGATGGAAGTAGGGATGGTCTAGTTAACTAAGGAGTTTACGTAATGTTGAAGAGATCACTGGAGAACGTGTTAAAGCATTTGATCTGAATGGTACACACCGTCTCCAGGATTGCCTAGACTTTTGTTCAGAAAACTTGTTTTGTGCTAGAGTTGCATGTGACTCTTTTCGTAATGGTGCTGTCAAACTGTGGGAGAATTACCATGAGGAAGAAGCGCACGCGGTGCTGGCTGTTCCGCTCGCCCTCCAAGTCGCACGCTGCAACCACGCTCGTTATCGTCTAGCATGCGCCCTATAATTGAGATTGTCTACTAACGAGGGGCCGACTTGACCTCATTTCGCCGGTCAGACTGGCCCAGTGGTCGTGAGTTTCGCCGAAGAGACGTTATTCCGCTCCGCTCCGAGTTCGGCCGGCTTCGGAATAGCGTATGGGCTGATCGAATTTGATCTGATAACGAGGATCTCCATCTGATAACGCCCACCTCGCCCATTCGTTTTCATGCACCCAGCTACACAACATGTCGGACAATGGTGGCTACGCTGGTCTTACACCCTCGCCTTCAGATGCAAACAGTTGTGACTCTCCCATCAACTCGCCTTTGCCAACTCCGACAGCGCACGAGTCGCCTGCAAACTCTGTGAGGCGTCCCTCCAACGGCCGAGGTGAGTAGTACCATTCTTGTCCATTCTTGTCTTGTGCATGTGTCCTCGGTTTGTAGCGGTCATGTCTCGAAGAGGCGCGTAGCATGGCTTGAAGCGTCGGCGTGGTTGCTTTTTCGCCCTTTTTCGCCCTTTTTCACTTCCTTCGCCCCGGATTGCGCTTCCAGCTCGTGATTTCCATCCCCCCACCTGCGGTCCTCCACGCCAAGCCTGCAAGTCCGACTGACATCTATGACCAGTCCTCGTCCCACAGCAGCCGACCGACATCTCCCCTCGAGGTCCGGCCACCAAACTGTCATCGCCTCAGTATGAAAGCGGCCCCTCTGTAGGTGGCGGGGGGCCTACCGGCAAGCTCTACACGATTCCACCCCGACCGAAGCCTGGGCGCAAGCCCGCCACCGATGAGCCTGCCTCGAAGCGAAAGGCACAGAATCGCGAGTCACAGCGCGCCTTCCGAGCTCGCAAGGCTGCGAAGGTCCAGGAACTGACTGAGCAAGTCGAGCAAGTCGAGCAAGCCCACAGGAATGCGCTCAATGAGCAGATTGCCGAGAATGATCGGCTGCAAAGCGAGCTCCGCGAGCTACGAGATCTCAATGCCAATATAGCTCGAGAGCGAGACTATTGGAAGGAGCATTTCCATCGCCTGAAGGAGTCCCTCGCTCCTGGGACCGTCCAGCAACAAGTGCCCAATCTCCTCAATGGACAGCAGATGCTCTACATGAGCCCCATGGACGATGCCTCTCACGACTCCCCGCGAGTGTCAATCAGTACACCCCAGGACTATGGCACGCCAAAGAGCACCGAGCTGCTCGGGTGTAATGGATGCAATCCCGATGACTGTGCATGCATCAAAGAGATTGCCAACGACATGACTTTCCAAACCCAACTGCTGACTCCCATGGAGGCTGTACCACTACCTCCACGTGATGGTACAACACCCATGACCGGTATTGAGCGGTCTGAAAAGGATCAAACTGACGCAAACGGGAGTTTCGAGGAGCAAGAAATTGATTTCACCGCCAAATTCGCCCGAGTAACCAACCGAATTCCGCAGCAGCCCGATGCGATGTTGTCGGTGAACGACGATCCTTCAAAGAACCAGGATTGCGGCTGGTGCGAAGGTCATCCAGAGCTGTGTCTTTGCAAAGACGCGTCCATTCGCCCCGATGGCCCGGATGGCATGGCCCCAGCTGAGATCATGGAAGACGTAAAGCTGAATCCGGTGATCAGCGGGCCAGGAAGCTGCGAGGACTGCCAACGAAACCCCAAGCAGCGAGCTTGGTGTCAAAGGATCGCTCAGCTACGAAATGAAGCGACACCTCCTCTCTCACGGCGCAACTCAAACAATAGTATCAAATCGTCCGGCTCACGCCGTGGCTCAGGCACAAGCCTACCTCCTCCTCTCTCGCGGCGCAACTCTAGCAGAAGTGCTGCGCTCCCCGCCATGGAGCCCAAAGTGGAAAATCGCATCGACCTGAACAAGCCCTGCTCTTCTCCAGCTGTTGGCGAGCGATCGATCGGCTGCAGTGACGCCTTTAAGCTGCTGGACGGCCGCGTACCGGTTGATGACGATCACATGGACTGGAGACATCTCAAGCCCGTACCTCACGCATCACTCCCGCGAGACAGTCGACGGGATATCTTTACTATGGAGCCTGGGATGTATAGCGCAATGGAGCTAGATGCTAGCAGCATCCTAACCACACTGCAACACGCTAGGCAACCCATCAAGCCACGTCCATCGGATGGCACCCATGCATCTCTTGTACGGATTGCTGAAGAGAGACGAAGGGCCGGTGATTCGCCCATGACCAATGCCAGTGACGAAGGTGGACTTGCTACTGTGTCCCAGTTCAACATGGCTAAATAACCGCTTTTATCATTCTTTTCATTCACTTTGATACCCTTTAGATATCTCACATTACGCCAATGCTTGGCTGGCGTTTATTCTTTTGCTTTTGTGTATGTACACCACCAGCATCCTGTCTTCTGTTTTTTTTTTTTCGCATGAATTACGAATTGTACGGTCATGTGGCTGCTGAGGCACAAATTTTTGATGTGCAAAATCATGCCTTGGAGTTTGAAAAATCTACTATAAACCTATGTAACCAGATATAAACCTCCCTCGTGATATTCACATGCTCATGCATTGATATCAAAGCAATGAAATATATCGGAAAACAAATCCCAATTGAAAAAGTTCGTTCAGCGTGCGACAGCGCACATCACCTCATGTCATACCACAAGCCTAACCCTCCCATCCGACCTCCCGAATCCCCCCACCTCGCCCCCGCTCAACCTTGCATTCTTATGTAAATAGACTTCCCCCACCGCCTACTGTATGTACAACGATCCACCCAGTGATGAAACGCGCGCACTTGCGTTACCCGAGCAAAGTTCTGCACCGACCGGCGGCCGGCGTGTATTGGGTGGAGATGCTTCGGGGTAAAGGGGGAAATTTTGAGTGGTGGAGGGGGTTGGGGGACGGTGCGATGTCGGATCTTAGCGGGGGGATCTGATAAGATTGTGTAGTTGGTTTGATTTGATGGGATTGCGTGGACGGGATGGCTGAGATGGTGGGGAGGTGGTTGGTTTGATCTGATGGGATTGCGTGGGTGGTTGAAATGGTGTGGTTCGTGCGGAGTGATCAATTTGATCGGATTTATGAACGTTGCATGGAATCCTTCGTTGAGGTATGATGATGGGTCAGGATTGGGACTCTTAAGCCGGGCGGAGCATAGTATTCCCATAGCAATGTGACAGATTATGTTTAGACTAGGACGAAGTCTTCTAGTGGGATTCCGGCGGCTCGTAATGTTTCTGGGAGGACTTCGAGTCGGTGGGGGTCTCTCTCGTAGCGCTCGACTTTGATTCCGACTTCTTCAAGTATTTCGGCTGGATCTGATCTGGTTTGTCCGGTCTCTGGATCATACAAAGCCAAAGGCCAATTATCAATCAGCTCGTTATCAACCGTCTCTAGTTTCCAAACGAACTGCCAATGGTCAGACTGCTTGTTGCGATATATAGCCTCTCCATGCATTAGGCCTGATATCTGACAAGTTCCGAGCACTTGCCATGTCTTCTCTGCTTCTGAATCCAACACAGGACGGAGGATGACTGGAAGTTTGCATCCTAAAATTACAGCAACAATATCGTCAACTTGCGTGCCTGTTGGTACAAGACCCATGCTATGGTCCTGCATTTGAACAAAGTAGCGACCGCCAAACCAGCGGAAAAAATGCATAACGGCAGCTTGACCAATCCTATCTGTTCGGTCTAATATCTCTTCGAACTCTTCATCGGAGGAAAATATCAGATCCAACAGCCTTTCATATTCCACAAAGGTTGTTAGGTCTTCTCTTGAAGGCAGGTACAGCTCCGCGACCTCATCACCCAATAGTCCATAGCAACAGGTACGGAGATATCCGTTGTCATGCCTGTTCTGACTCCACTCGAGACACCCTATCGATCGCAACTCCCGCAGAATCCTCACCACGTCGCCATACTCAGAGCTCTCGTCGCTGTCGGGTTTGATAACTTGCATCACCTTTGACACTCTAGCTCCACTGATCCGGATGCGGTCTTTCTCTTCAAATTTCACTTGTGGAGAGATCCAGCCGCAAGCGCTCCAATGTGTACAAATTTGTGCTTCTGCTCTGAGTCGGCTCGACCAATCCGGTACCCAACTTGGTATCTCTAGTACTCTGCTGGAAAGTTCACAAGTCTCGAGGAGGTCTAACGTAAGATTTGTTCGGATATAATCTTTTGCTGTGTCGCGGAATAAATCCTTCGCCTCGCATGTGTAATCAGGTTTGATGCCTAGTGCTTGGTCCTGTGGATGTAAAAGACCTAACACTGCGAATAAACTATCACGTTCATCATGGAATTTTGCGTGTCGCTGTTCAAATCTCATGTCTGCAAGTCGTACTCCGTCCGTTCTGTAATGAGTCGTACACATTTCAAAAGCCCTTTCAATCACCAGTGTCAACGTAGCAGCGCTTTCTGTGGCACCAACAATAAAACCTTTGCTAAAAAGGCAGAATATCGCTTTCCGGAAATTTAGCAATGAAAGTATTTTGTGGCCGCATTGAAGGAAAGCGAAGGAAGCGAGCGCTGCTTCTTGTCGAATCCAAAGGCGCTCGAAGTAAGGCCGCCGGAGTAGCGAGCAGACCGGTTCAAGTTCACCATTTTGATAAGGTAACGGATCTGTCATTTTAGACCAATGAGGTTCGCTACTTCTTCTGCTAGGGCGCATGGATTGTTTTTCCCCATCTACTTCAATCTGGCTGGCCCAGTGATGCATCATATCAAGAGCTTCGTTACTGTGGTCTTCCTCAGGTCCAATCCATACAATCACATCGCTTGCGAGCGAGAAGATCTTGCCCATCCTAGCTACTTGCATGCCCTTCTCAATGTCATTCGACTGATTGATACAGATGGCGTCTATCCAGATGGAACGGGTCCGCGACTTGGATCGAAGGTGTTTGAGAGCAACATGCAAGTTCTTTGTAATAGCAATTCTGCCCCATGGTTGTCCATGCTTCTTCACAAGTACCGAATTTTCTTTTTTATCGCTTCCCCAAGCATAGGATAAGGCCTCATACTTGAGCTGCTTCTTTGCACCAACCTAAATACATATGAACCACATGCGTTGATGATATATCATATGGCTAGGTAACTATAACGAACCTCTGTATTCGCGACCTTCTCGGGTCTGAGCATCCTTACACAAAATGAGAGCACAATCTTGTCCCCATACTGACCCGGCTGTAAGATGGCAACCCTTATTTTCTCCTGTGCATCCGATAGTGGCTCATATTGGTAGAGCTGAGACATATGGTACTTGTTGCACGGTGCAGTAAAAGAAATTGGAAGAGGAAAGAGAGCACACAAGAATTCCTGAATGAAATTTATTAAAGGTAGTATTGACTCTTCAGCTCGCAGTTGAATAGGCTGAGCGAGGGAGGGTATATCAGAGCATTATGACTGCGCACGAATGTAAGCCCGCGGAGCTGCCTTGTCTTTCAGCACTATGCAGGTTGATGAAGGGCTAATTGCACCTGCATTCTTCCCAGTATTTCAGCGTAACATTGAATCCGGTCAATGCAAAAATTGTCAGTTCCCACTATCATCAGATCAGTGGTTGCGCTTACATGTGCGACTGCCGCTTTGACTATGAACATGGCGTATGCCTCTTCGAGCACCCACAAGTGATGATACCCCAGCTCTTACGCTCAGACACGTCACTCGCGAGGTACAACCGGTTTAGCTGCAGATCTGTGATACACAACCCAACAGAGCTCGATGCAAGTAAAAGGGATTTCCACTCTATTCACAGCATACGAATGAAGCTTTCAATACTATTTTTTGGCTAAATGAAGAAAAGTAGGAGCAGCTATCGCTCCGTGAATTTACTGTCACCAGCTTGCCCGCGAAACGTGCCGTTTTGTCTTTACATTGAGTCCAACTAAAAATTAGCGGTAGTAGTCATAGTGAAATGAAGCACTACGTTGCTAATCGTGATTGCGCCACCGTAGTCCCAATATGCAAGATCAAAAGATTTGTATGATACATGCAATAGTTTACTTACAAGCAGAGTGGTACACGTAAGCGCGCAGCCTTTCGACGGGAGTCACATGGTTCTTGTACTCGTATGCAAGATCGTAAAAAAAGTTAATTGGTTATTAAATCTGCGTTACTCAGCTTTGGCAAGCTCTTGTCAGGCCAGTATGCAGGCATCACCACGTGGAGGCGCAGAGTCCGACTTTCGACGCCCTTGCTCATCTTGCATGTAGCAATATCGAACTTCCTGCAGATTGTCATCGGACTTCCTTCGAATTGCCATCGGGCATCTCTCGTCGAAAACTCGCCACTATCGCCTAGTAGCCTTCGTTCAGTCAGCTACACACGAGGGTTTGGTCCTGCGATTCCAGAATATCCGATGACCGTGAGTAGTTGGATAGCAAGAGCAAAAGCTTCCGATGTTTCCGGGGCCGAGAGCGTATTTTATTTGTAGGATTGACTGTACCTGTTAGGAGCAGACCTGTTATCATCCACTGTGTATAATCTCGAACCTACCATACTATCTATAGTTATGAAGGCTCACATAATTAGGCAATAAGTGAACACATCAAACTACAATCCCAACCTTTTTTCTTACCATGATTTCGAACATTTCTTTTCACAAAAAAGGAGGATAAAGGCATACCATAACCTTTGAAATCGTTTCAAGTCGCCGTGTCGCCTGTTGGGGTCAGTGGAGGAGAGATAGTGTCAAGAGCTTACGTAATCAATCGCCTCAGTGAACGCGCCAAATTCCTCATTAAAACGCATCCAACTTGAGTCCTATCTCAGCACATTGACTATCATCACGACAGCACTGCAGTTTCTCGGATATACCTCCATCGGAAAACCGTATATTAACTCACGGATTACGTGACTTTGCGTTTTTACGCGTCATCGCGTTGTCACGAGCTGTACCGCCAGTACCAAAACGAGGACGTTAGAACCAAGGAATACCACAATAGAGCCATGCGCCATCCTGCAGCCCCAACAGTAATTGCTGTACTTCTTGGTTTCCTCGTCTTTATGATCCTTTGGAGTCGGGTGAGAAACGACGGTCATCATGAGGGCAATCCGCACCCCAACGATATACCGCCAAAGAGAAGGAAAGAGCCCACTTCGGGCGAGGACGACGGACCTGAGCTAATAGAACAGTGAAATCTTGAGCATATTATTCATATATATCATTATCAGGACACCGCTGCTTCATTCCGACTACCCTCAGTTCGAGCATCCGGGGCTCGTGCCATGCGCATAGGCGAATAAGCGGTGAATGGACGGATTTTCGAAAACAAGATGCAGCCAGTACATCGAATCAACTCAACGAGGAAGACCTGTACTACAACTGGATTATAAGGGGCGACAAACATCGAGTAACAGTCCATTATCACGATCTACACCCATCTTTTTCAACTTTACCAAGGCCTACCCAATACCATATCACTTAACACAACCTCCTTCCTCAGACCACCGGATCCAATATGCCACTCCTGCCTTCAGACTCTCGTAGTCCATGCCCTATTCGCCCCGTTCAACGGCCCTCGCAATCTCACTGCCTGCGACAGCTCCTTCCTCTCCTGCTTGAAGGCGACGGCGAAGGCATGCATGCTGCGTAGCAGGCGCCAGATTCTGCTCAGGTATTCCATGTCAAATTCAGCGTGGACTTTGCGCAACGACGGAGGACGCTGTATAGGGTGCGAAGGACGACAGTGGCAAGGCAGGCGGTGATGAGGGCGCTGTATATATTTAATCGGAATCAGAGCAGGAGTCTGAGAATTGCGATCATGGCGGAGGGTGGAGGGTTCTGGTGCGCTACTTTGACTCGGAGTTGGATTGCTTGGGATGCTAGGTTGGGCTTGGGATGCGCGCTATGATGACGCGGGATGGTATCGGATAAGCCAAGTGTGCTTCATCATACTGAATGTAATGAATATCAGCCCATGGCTAGGAATTTTGCTGGATATGTTGTGACTGGGCGAGAAAGTTCGGATGGAGTGGCACGGACAAATGGCAAAGAGCATGGTTGTACTGTTGTGGCATCTTACTATGGATTCTTTTCCTCCTACATTGCATGAACTGTCACAATCAGTCAGACATCTCGAACCTCTTATTGAAATCATCCTCCACAATCATCACAGGTGCAAACACAGTGATCACGAGACTGATGTGCTTTAGTAGATGGTGGATGCTTGTTTGGTCCAGAACTGATAAGAGAGTTGGGTATCATCATAACTTCGGGCTCATAGCTCATACGTACACCGAAATGATTTAGTCTCGATTCCGGCTCGGACTCCACCTCTTCAGCACGATCTCTCTGACCGTGTACTTTTGCAGCACACCACCAATATCCACTTTGAAGTCATCTCCTGCATGTCTCTGATCCCAAGGAGCCGGAACCTCTACATAGACTAGTAGCAGCGTCTTCATGACTTGCGTTTGTACTCTGTTCACACGGTGCAACCACCACCAGTCCTTATCCTTCATGCTTGTAGTACCTTCAACTGCGTTCTTCCAGTATGGATCCGAGTAGGATGGGATGATGATGATGGCAAATTCGGCGTGGGTGAATGCTGGACCGCGGATATAGAGGAGATAGTCGACAGCGAATTTGATACCAGGGCGAACGACCCATCCCAGCGAGCGGAAGTGGTGGTATACGACGTATCTGAGCATGAAAGGGTTGTCAGGAGCGATCTCGGGTATGCAGGTCAAAGCAGGGTCGATGGAAGCAGCGCTGTTCTGAGTATTGTATGCGACCCGGAGGTTGGTTGCCAGACCTTCAAGATCCTTGGCTTCATGCGGAATCAAAGCGTAGGCGCAGTAGAGTCGCAATAGCAGCCATGGCGGATATGACTGAGAAGACGAGCTTGACTCGGTATTGCTGATCTGGACAATGTCGAGCGCGCCGAGCACGTATGAGAGGAAGAAAGCTTCCTCCGGTGTAAGTTGCAGGTGTTCCATATCTTCGATGTCTTCCTCTTCCTCTTCGGCTTCTGCAGCTGTTTTCTTACCCCAAAGTGGCGCATTATTTGCGAGACTCGCATCTACGGCAGTGACAATCGAACTTCCATCGACAGTGACCACATCCCCAGCTTCGGCAGTATAGAGCGTGCCTCGTGGTGACTCAGATACCTGCCCATCATCGACAAGATCCTCGAGCGTACCATCTGCATCAAGCTTTCCTTCATCTCGTAATTGCTGCTCGATGGCTTCCCGTTGTGCCTTTGCTCGTTCGAGCTTGAACTGTCTTCGCTCGTCGCGTCTCGATTGTGTGACTTCAGCACTGGTCTTTGAGGCCTCTGCACCTCTTTTCCGTTTCTCCGCAACTAGCCACTGCGGCTCACTTCTGCTGAGCGATCCCTTGCCCCAGAATCCTTGTTCCCAAAGCGCACGGACAGATACAGGATCCGTAATATGGATCGACTGAGTCTCGGGCGAGTAATATGCCCTGTGGACTACTGTATGGGATTTTGGTGGCCAGATTGAGCTCGAGAGCAGGGCAGCAGCGATTCTCACGATTGATATGGGATTGTGGGGTATGAAGGCCGGCAATGGGTAGACATCAAGTGGAAGTGGCTTGGCATGAATTTCATGGTAATTTGGTCGCTTCTGACGCGGTTTCCTTGGAACACTATCTGCAGCCTTCTCTTCGCGCTTTGCAGCAGCCTCGTTGCCCGGTTGTTCAACCTGGGTAGAGGCCAGCGCAGGCTCTACGGCTATGGCCATCTTGATCAAAGCTCGGTTATAAATGGAACTATAGCCACGTCAGCAAATTGCATTGCGTAATTGAGTAGCAAAAGATGAGAGTTGAGGATTTGCGTAGATCAGATACCGTTGTAGTCTATTTGTAACGGAATACAGCATAGAACAACAAGTGCAGTCAAGTGAATGCTTGCACCGTCGAGCTTATCAGTGATAAGGTGTCATCATAAAAGGGCTCAAAAAGGAGATGTGATTGTACATACCCGGCTCTGTCGTTGTTGTGTGGTCGCTCTACGCGCGAATGCTGTGAGCTACATGGTGAGTGTGCGGAGCTCGAGGTAAAAAGTTGCGCGAAGTTAGCAGGGCGGCGGAGAAATTCGCGGGCCGGCCGACTCCGGGTTTGATTGGCCTATGGCCAGCACCTCCGTCCGCAACTCTACTACCGTCATAGTCCAGCAGCAGTTGCATCTTATGAAACTTGAAACAGTATTTTAGAACCCCTATGGCGGATTGAAGTCGCCAGAGAAGAGGAGGTAGGGGGATTCGTGGATGATAGTAGTGACGTAATCGCGACGAACTTCTCAAGCTCGAGCTGTCGCAACCATCGCAGCTGTTGAGCTAAACCTCGCAACCATCGAGCTGCACAAGAAGATAGAGATATCCTCTCCCACACCAGGACACCTATCGAGATAGCACTTGCAACTATTCCAATCAGTATCCAAGGCACAATTGGACGATGTTACCAGCAGTGAGGTGGTCGCTGCAACTACCGCGACAATGTTCACGAACCTTCGCAACCCGTGGAACACCCTCACCACCTGGTCCTCGCGGCCGCTTCCCAAAACACAATCCCCCAAAACGAAGAGTTCCAGCATACTCTTCAAAGCCCCCCAGTAATGCAAACCAACCTCCGAACGACCCAACGGAAAGCTCCAAAGACGCCACACATGAACCCTCAAAAGTCGAAGCTGTCTCCAACACTCTCTCCGCAACTCCAGATTCTGAAAATAGCCTCATAGCCCCCGTCCATATGCCCGAAGACCCTCATGGCGTCCTCAAAGAAACTCACCCGGCGATGCGCCTCCTTGACAACTCGACCCTCATCGTACAGCGCCAACTGGAAATGATGAACGTGCTCATGGGCTTCGAGCAAGCAAACCGCTACGTCATTATGGATCCGCATGGGAACCATATTGGATATCTAGCGGAGCGGGATCACGGACTCGGAAACGCAGTGGCCAGGCAGATGTTCAAGACTCATCGAAGTTTCACAACGCATGTCTTCGATAGGGAGGAGAAGGAGATATTGAGATTCCATCGCCCATTTGCCTGGATCAACTCCCGCATACGAGTCTACGATGCTGTGGCGCCCGATGGCGCTGCATATACACACTCTACCAGCCTGCAAGGCACGAGTCCAGGGAGCATTGTTAGTCAGACGAGTGCGAATGTGTCGAGTTTGGGCTTGGGCGACATGAGGATTATTGGTAGCGCAGAACAGGAGTGGGCGCCGTTAAGACGAAAATACAATCTCTTCCTTGCACGAAACTTGGATGACAGCGCTGCTGCACCGGGAACACCTCAACTATCATCCGGTGACCTCCCGTTATCAAGCTCGAAAGCTGTCGCAGTGGCAGAAGGCGACACAAGGGAAGTCGGCATGGTGCAATTCGCTCGCGTTGATGAGCCCTTCTTGAGCTGGGACTTTAGCCTCATGTCTGAAGATGGTCGTCTAGCTGGCTCCGTGAACCGAAACTTCGCTGGTTTTGCACGTGAGATCTTTACAGACACGGGTGTTTACGCGCTACGCATGGACTCTGCAGGGCTTTCCCAGGAGCCATCACATCTCGTCTCGCAGACCAATGACCAAGGCAAATCGTCACTCGAGGGCTATCCGGGTATGACACTCGATCAGCGTGCGGTCATGCTTGCCACGGCAGTTAGTATCGATTTTGATTACTTCAGTCGCCACAGTGGATCGGGTGGTATGATGCCCATGTGGATGCCTATGTGGATGGGTGGTGGTGAAGCAGCTGGTGGCGCAGCTGCAGGCGGGGCAGCAGCAGGGGAAGCTGGCGCCGCTGGTGCTGGGGCTGTAGGAGCTGTAGGTGAGACTGGCATTGCAGGCGCTGGCGCAGCTGCACGAGGTCTAGGCTCTGCAGAGGGCGTTGCAACAGGTGCAGCAACAATGGCGGGATACGAAGCAATGCAGAGAGGTCGGGGGGCGAGCCAGGCAGACGACATGTCGCCTCAGGCTGCAGATCCATATCAGGCGAATCCAGTGGATCAGCCGCAAAGTCCGCCAGGCCAAGGAGGTGAAGATATCTGGGGTCAGACCGGTGATCCATGGGCACAATCTGGCAATCAAGAACAAAATCCATGGGGCGAGCAAGGAGGAGGTGATGGTGGTGACGGTGGTGGAGGTGATTCAGACTGGAGCGACTGGTTTTGAGCCCCCCGCAAGAACAGAAAATGTATAATCACATCTTACTAATGTACATCTATATACCCTCACTTCTGCTTCCTCAACCACTTCACCAACCTCTTTGTAAACACCCTGTGCGCACGACTCCCCGGATGCCCAGCAACATACCAAAAGTAGGTATCCAGTCCGGCTCCACACCCATACTTCTCCGGATTCGCATGAATATCCGGCTGATTCCAGCCGGCGCACTCGGCCGTGACATTAGCGAAGCCGTAATCCTTGTAATTATCCAAAACCTCGTTCCAAACGGTATTAACGTCGTACTGCAGGACGGTAGCATCCTTGTGCTTTGCCTGCCACGCCGTCGCATGCGCAGCATGAATAGCATTGAAGCTGTCCACCATTTGCGCGTCCACGTACGCCGTCGGCGCACGATCGAGCGGCGGCAAGTTGACAAAGAGAAACTTTTTATACCCGAGTTCGTACACCTTTTCCATGTTGTCGAAGACAAGGGTCTGCACTGTTTCATAGAGGGGCGTAAATGTGGCGTTTTTGCCGCGCAGGAGGGCAAGGTCAATGATGTCGTTTATGCCTATCCACACGGCGACTAGCGCGTCTTTCTTGTCCAGGCAAATGCTTTCGAGCGCCGGGTTCCCGTCGTCGGCGAATTGCTGGATTTGCTGCGCAAAGGAGACAGTGTGGTTCCAGTGGGCGGGCGTAAAGTTTGCCTGGCTGACGGTGTTTGCGCCGGCGTAGGCAAAGTCCCACAACTGCGTCTTGCAGGCTTGCGGGTCGTGCAGCCCAGGCGCAATGCCGCAGCCAGTCAGGTATTCGACCCAGTTGGGGCCGCCGGCGGCGGTGCCAATCTGGTTCTGGACGATGCGGTTGGAGAAGAGTTTGGAGGGGCTGAAGGTCAGGTTGAAGGCATCGCCAATGTAGGTGTAGTTTCCACGGCCCAGGGTGCCTTGGACATATGTGTAGCTGTCGCCAAAGGCTATGACGGATTTGATAGATTTCCAGTTGAACTTTGATCGCTGGTGATTTGGGCTGGGTGTTGGTGTTGCAAGGGTCTGGGCTGCCAGTGCGACGAGGCACGAAGCGGTGGTGAGCTTCATGGTGGGGAAAAGAAACCTGGGGGAATTGGAGATTGACTTTTCTGGGGTCCGATCCGCGATCTGGGGAAGTTTGACTTCATGTTAAATTATATACTTGTGCCGATCGCTGCCATGGGTCGCGGGCGGCCTGACGATGTTTCTCTCCGGAGGAATTGTGACCGAGCAATGGGGGTCGGGCCATTTCCACCCTAATGTCATGTCTACATATGCGGTGTCATTCCCTCGTATTCCACCGAGGGGTAATGCGCAGGTTTAAGGGTAATACCAGCCAGCCTCGGTTGCTGCTTACAAGGTCGGTGAAGTAAGCTGAACGTTTGATTCATCAGATTGTGTATGTAACTATTGACCTAAAGTATGGAGTCTTACATACACACTTCAGCCTGGATCAGACCACTGCATCGCCAGCAGCGCCAAAACCTCATTTCCGTCGGGAGACCTAGAAATAGTTAGTCCCACGAGACGCAATTTCCGCTCTGCGTCCTACTCAAGATTAGTGTCAAAGCCACAGTCTCAAAGTACCATTCGTCTTCAAATCATATCCAGAAGTTCAACACCTGC
The DNA here is from genome assembly GCA_022343325.1 of Plenodomus biglobosus. Taxonomy (NCBI): domain Eukaryota; kingdom Fungi; phylum Ascomycota; class Dothideomycetes; order Pleosporales; family Leptosphaeriaceae; genus Plenodomus; species Plenodomus biglobosus. The sequence goes on from JACTNT010000004.1 coordinate 925,705, forward strand.
TCATGCTCAATACATCACATACCATGATTTACTACGACCATATAATTGTAAACATTCCATAACCGTTCATACACCCAACACCATCCTCACACCAGCCGCAAACCTCTTCCCCTTCAATCCCGTAAAGTCCCTCCCCATTCAAAACCACACCACCCTACTAAAAACACTCCTCGCTTTCCCACACTCTACACAACACTATACCACGAACCGCAATACACTACCTCCCAAAGTCTCCCACTTTTCACCCCACCAACCTTTATATTGCCCATACTTTCCGCAACCCCGCCTTCATATCCTCTAAACATGTCTAGTACGAGTTGCGTACATGTATTGTACATATACTATAGGGACTAGTTAGTATTATAGTAAGCCCTAGTTAATAAAGCTCCTTACGCATCCTGACTAATATTGTCCTCGGTATACCTGCTGAGTTGGATGATACCTACACCTACACCTACACCTAGGCCTAGGCCTATTTTCAATGGTGATAAGCTATTTTCCTAAATACTCTTATTCAGTCCGACAAGACAATACCGCGTTCTATGAATCTAACGTACAAACTTGAGTTTGTTTTGATTGACCATAGTCAGTATACTACACATATATTTCATTATCGAGCTTGGGTTAGGTACTAGCCTTGCGTTTTATCAAAGTGCCGTGCGATTGAACTTGATTCGGTTTGGTTGAGTTATGTACGGCTTACGCCCCCACTCACTGCAGCGTTGCAGCGTTGCTCGAAATACACTCCACTGACGCATTCAAACCAACGCATGTCCCACACCACCACTAGAAGACTCCTCGCTACATACAACGTACGACGTAAGAAACGCAATTGTGGTGGTGAGGGGGGGGGGGGGGGGGGTACAGGTTGTATTGGTGCACGGGTTGGATGTGGGATACAGAATGTAGAATATAGAATACACACCCAGCTCAGGAAACGGACCACACACCCAACAAAATCAGCACCTCAACCATCTTTCCTAATCCATGAACCAAACCAAACCAAATCAAACCAAATCAAAGCACGACTATACTTCTCCCATGCACACCACAACCACGCAACAGCGTCCATACAATCCCAATAAATTAGAACAGCAGAATTCAAAAAAAAAAACTTAGTACCCAGCACTTGACACCCACGTCGTGACCACGGTATACATCTCATCTCACCCCTTTCTCTAATCCAGCCCCCTGCCCCCGTCCCCCCTCCGCCCCAAAAGAAACGGTTCAAATAACTCACTACACGCCATTAGCACAACCTCAAACGATCCCTCCATCTCAAGAAAAAAAAGTGCCAGTGCCCAAAGACCAACCTCATCAAGAACCATGCGCTTCCGTCCCGGCCCAGGCAATCTCGCTGCTCTACCCTGCCCATCGCCATCGCCATCTCCAAGGCCCCAGCACGACCGCCACCGCCGACTTCGGCGGGGTATATACGTCGCGGGCGCAGGAACCAAAGGGGGCGCTTGATCGTTACACTGCGTAGTAGTCGAGGCCTTGTATCCGATGCGGTTCCAGACGCGGTGCAGTGTTGCGTATACGTGTTTTCTCGCAGTGTCGCGCGTATTTGCAGGTTCGGTTTGATTTCTTGTTTGGACTCGAGCTTGTGCTAGGGTTTGAGCTCGCGCTTCGACATCAAGTTGGTGCGCGGCGGATCGATACGCAGCGACTCCCATTAGGGGCAGCTGCTCGATGAACTCGCTAACGTGTTCTGCAAAAGTGCGGGTGACGATGCGATGTTCGAGTTGGGTGGGGCCGTAGAGGGAGGCGAGGCGCTCGCATTCGAGGGTGAAGACTTTGAGGGCTTTCGGTTGGAAGATGTGGGGGAGTGTGGTGAGGCAATCGGCGAGGCTGGTGGGCGTGTCACGTAGCAGGTTTTTGCAATTTGGGGGCTGGAGTAGGGCTTGTGCTATCGTGAGGACTATGGAGCAGAAGCAGCGTGTGTTGCGTTCGGGGTGGGCGGCGAGGATGGCGGAGGCGAGTGGTGGAGGGAAGACGTCAGCGAGGATGGCGGGTGAAGGCATGGTCCAGTGGAGTGGGTGGTCCCAGGGAGTGTTGAGGAAGGGGGGAACGCTTGGCTTGGTGAGGCTGGTGGCTTCTTGGAGGGACATGTGTTCCACGCCACTGTCAATGCTGGCTGAAGATCCTTCCCCCAGACGTCTGTAGGGCTGTCTTGGGGGTGCCTCGAGAAGGGTCCGGGAGGCCGTCTTTTGCGAAGGATGGATGGCTGCACTGTGGCGTGGGGACTCTGGTGATGCTGGGGGGGAGTGAGTGATGGTGGAAGCGGTAGATATTTTTCTGTCGTCTGATGCGCATGACGACATGATAACGGACAGTGAAAAACGGTATTCCGCGTTGAAATGGCTGTGGTATAACTATTGAAGCAGCATGAGCAATAAGGATACTTAAAGCGAGAACGTATACGACAGTGAACTGACTGTTCGACTGTGAGATGTCTTTGGTCGTGTGGAGCCATAAGTTATGCAGAGAAAATGACAGGGAGGCGCCCGAACTCGACATGGCAAGACCGATGGTCTGCCAATATACAGCTGCGTGTTCCTATTGCCATCTCTTGCTGCACGTCACAAGCCACACCGCTCTTGCCTCTATCGTAGAACCCCAAAAGCTAAGCCACAGGCCACGGTTGAAATCGTGGTGAACGGGTATCATTATTTATTCTTTAGTCAAATCCCAGCCAATCTCCACCATCATCGTCATTGTCAGATTCCATGCTATCGTCTGTGTCGCCGTTTTGTATTGCTTGGACCCCAAAGTCGAGCTGCAGTGGATTTTCCTTCTTTGCTACCGGCTGCGACAGGAGGTACTCGATCCTGTAGATGTTGTCATCTGCCAGTCGTGCAAGTTCAGCCTGTATCCTTCGGACTGCTTTCTCCACACTTCGTAGCTCTGCTTCCAGCCCGTTCTTGTTCTCCTTGATCCACCGCCCATGTTTGCTGAGCAATGATTCTATCCAAACAAGATTGAACTCGAGATGTGGGGACTCGTCTGCTTGCAAAGCAACGAAGCGTAACAATCGGCCAAGATATACGACGGGGATATCTTTGACGACGAGTGCCACGTCCGTAACAGGCGTGGCCTCGTACACACGACGAACCAGGTTGCGCTCGTTCAAGCGGAACGCCATGACCAGAGCTTTCAAGTAATCCTTCTGGGCCAAGGTCTCCAAAGTTGTGGCGGGGGTAACGGAGATGTCAAGGTCGAATGGGTCGAATTGGACCGTGTTGTCGAGAGAGTAGATAAGCAGGCCTTCTGTCGAAGCTGCGCAGAATGCACGGCCTGTCGGAGAGAAGGCCACAGCTGGAACGCGAATTTCAGGTCGAGTTTGTCTTGCACCAGTGCCTCGTTGTGCACCGGGAAGCGTTGCATCCCGACGATCCTCGAGATCTGATGCTTCGCCTTGATCATCAATAAGCCCCTCTGGGCCTGCGGCGGTGAGGAGCTTGCTGTTGAGGAACTCCTGAGTGCCATCGAGAGAGAGATTAACGGAGACTGTGAACTTTTTCAACAACACTCCTGACTGCGCATCGTATAGACATATGTACTTGCTGTTACCGCCAGCAAGCACACAAGTACCGTCTGCGCTATACCTGACGGATGTGAAGGCCTTTGTTCCCGCCACGTTCGCGGCGGTCCGTCGATCTGACATTTTACGACCCCCAGATACATCCCGTCGTGCATCCACGCCATTTTGCTGTGCAGCGTCGGAGACGGACCAGAAGGTCAATTGCCCATCGAGCGTTGTGACGGCTATTTGTTTCGAGTCAGGGCGGAATGCGACACATAGAACATCGGCCATCAACTGTAGCGGCTCGCTGGTCTGCGTGCGAGCAAAGATATTCCAGATGCGGACGGTCTTGTCCCAACTTCCGCTAACAAGTGTTCCTGCGTCGGGTGAGAATGCTAGCGAGGACACAGGGCCTTCGTGCCCGGACAGCCTGTCAAGGAGCTGCCCAGTCTGGACAGACCAGATGTGGATGTCAAAAGAATCAATGGAGCCTGCACACACCACCTCTCCGCTTGGATCCACTGCTAGAGATGAGAAGGACAGTCTAGACGGGGCTGTGAAGGTGCGGAAATTGCGGTAGCGGATGAGATCCCAGGCTCGTATGGAGCCGTCGAGACTGGCTGTGAAGAGCACATTGCCCCTTTTGGCGAATTCACAGGCAGTTACTGCGCCCATGTGCTCGGTGAAAGTAACAACGCAGAAGCCCGAGTTGACGTCCCAGACTTTGATCTTGCCGTCGTCAGCGGCAGTGATGATGCGCTGGCCTTCTGGCGAGTATGCAATCGTGTTCATCGAGTCGAAGTGGCCCTGCTGCTTCAAGACGTACGACTCGGACTGCCACTCCCACACCAGCAGCTGGCCGAGTTTGGAGGCACCAAAGGCCAGCCATTCCCCCGTCTTGTTGATGGCGACATAGTCGATGTCGTTTTGCGATATGCTCAGACTCTGGATCTGGGCGAAGGTGGGGAGCTCGTGTACGAAGAAGAGACCATGGGAGAAGCCGGTGACGAGCAGGCCAGACTCGGGATGGAACTGGGCGCACGTGACGTGGGCGTTGTTCTGCATGAAGAAGTGGCGTTCGGCGATGCCCCACTGCAGGTTCGCGTCATCCGCCTCGTCGGCGTCGTCGGGCGCATCGTAGCGCAGCATGTACTTCCAGATGAAGAGGGCGCCGTCCTTGCTGACGGTGTAGATGGTCTCCTGGTCCTTGGAGAAGCAGGCAGCGACTATGGCCTGTCTGTGTCCGCTGAGCGTGGTTTGGGCGCGACCCTCGTCTTGGTCCACGCTCCATATCCGCGCCGTGAGGTCTTTGGAGGCGCTGAGGAAGAAGCGCGAGTCGGTCGACCACTCTATGCCCTGCACGGCGTCGTAGTGTCCCGTGTAGATGCGGTGTCGCACGAACGGCGCGAATTCCAGGTCCCCCTCGGCGACATCGGGCGTCGATGGCGTATGCCACACTTCGATCTGGCGCCCAATGCCGACTGCAAAGTGGCGGCCCGAGGGCGCAAAGGACAGTGCAGTGACCTCGCCGCGCAGCGAGAAGTGGTAGAGGACGATGCGGCGGGGGAGATTGGTAAGGATGGCGCGGCCGTCCTGGTCGACGGAGAGGAGGAGGTTTCCGCGCGGGTTGAGGGCGAGGCGGGCAATGTTTCGTCGGTGTGCAAAGGGAAGCGTGTAGGATTTGGAGCTGGCGACATGTTTAGCACAGAGGCAGGCACAGCCAGGTCGCGCCTTCCTGTCTAGGGCTCAGAACTCACTTTACCAAATCGAAGACGGTGACGCGATTGCCGACTGGCGATAGCAGGCAGGTGCCATCTGGGGTGAAGAGCAGGTTGCCTCTGCTGTAGACTGTGCCCAGTAGGTTGGAGAACTGGTGGGAGGGTGATTAGAAGACGGGCATGGATACTGCGCTGTCCAGGTGCTTACCTGGAAGTCAGTCTTCATCTTGTGTGAGTTCTACAGGCAGCAGTGAAGCATGATGTGGTCTGGGCTACAGCACAGCACAATACAGCAGAGTATCAGCAAACTTCGCGGGGCGCTCCATTGGGTGAATGGCATGGTCAACTTTTTTGGAAGCTCGGACGTTTTCGAAGGGCGCTAGCGAGCGAAGTGCATTAGCGTGGCTTCCCCCCCGTCCAGGGTCAGTGCAGTGCCTGCCGAATGGGCTCAGTGCAGAAAGGGGACGCCCATTTCGACACTTGACGCTCCACGCTCGACCACACACCTTTTCCTCATACACCGTACCGACGTGTCGTGTAGCAACAAGAAGAGTCAAAAGGAGCCACTGTCAGTCATTGCCCCTCGCTCGCCCAACTGCAGTTTTGGACTGGGCCAGCTAGCTAACGTGCACGCGCAGACACCATCCCTCCCCTACTCTAAACACCAGCACACATCAGTACACACCAGACCGCCGCCGCAGCAACATCGCCATGGCCGAGTCACTGTCCCCCATTGGCATTGCCAACGTACGTTTCTCTCTCTCTGTCTCCAACCTCCAAAGAAACATTCACCATCCTCTACACAATGCTAACCAACACCGCAGCTGCCCAATCAGAGGTACCACGCCCGTCCTCAAGGGCCACGCTCGCCCTTTGGCTAACGTCGCACAGGCACAAGATTGTCGCAAAGCGTGGAGCTGCCTTCACCATCATGGTATGTCCCCCATCCACGCGCCCATGGCCCGCCAATGCCTCGCAAGCACGCTCTAACCATGGCAGGTTGCTGGCGAGTCTGGCCTCGGAAAGACGACCTTCATCAACACCCTCTTCTCCACCACGATCAAAAACTACGCCGACCACAAGCGACGACACCACAAGCAGATGGACAAGACGGTCGAGATTGAAATCACAAAGGCCGAGCTCGAGGAGAAGTTCTTCAAGGTCCGTCTGACCGTCATCGACACACCCGGCTTCGGCGACTACGTCAACAACCGCGATTCGTGGCAGCCCATCATCGAGTTCCTCGACGACCAGCACGAGTCGTACATGCTGCAGGAGCAGCAGCCGCGCCGCTCTGATAAGATCGACCTCCGTGTCCACGCCTGCCTGTACTTCATCCGCCCCACGGGCCACACCCTCAAGCCCCTGGACATCGAGGTCATGAAGAAGCTGTGCACACGCGTCAACCTGATTCCCGTTGTCGCAAAGGCCGACACGCTGAGCCCCACAGACCTGATGCGCTTCAAGGCGAGGGTATGTCACCCTGCTTGTACCCTGTCCTACTGGACTCCCTACTGACACACAGCACAGGTTCGCCAGGTCATTGATGCCCAGGGCATCAAAATCTACACACCACCGCTCGAGGACGATGATGCCGCTGCCATGCAACACGCACGCGGCCTCATTGACGCCATGCCCTTCTCCGTCATTGGCTCCGAAAAGGACGTCCAGACCAACGACGGCCGCACCGTCAAGGGCCGTCAATACGCCTGGGGTGTTGCCGAGGTCGAGAACGAGGAGCACTGCGACTTCAAGAAGCTCCGCGCCATTCTCATCCGCACCCACATGCTCGACTTGATCCACACCACCGAGGAGAATCACTACGAGGCCTACCGCGCCGGACAAATGGAGACGAGGAAGTTTGGCGAGGCGCGCCCGAGGAAGCTGGACAATCCCAAGTTCAAGGAGGAGGAGGAGGCGCTCAGGAAGCGCTTTACCGAGCAGGTCAAGGTGGAGGAGCAGCGCTTCAGGCAGTGGGAACAGAAGCTCATTGCCGAGCGTGATCGCCTCAACAAGGATCTCGAGGCTAGCCATGCCGAGATTAAGCGTCTAGAGACCGAGGTGGACTCTCTCCAGGGAAGCATCAACCGCTCGCACGGCCGTCGCTAGGCTGGGTACGTGGCCTTTGTGGATTTGCGCAGTCGGGCACGACAAGGGCGTTGCCCCCTTCCTATTCCTTCAAGATTCCCCTTCTTTCTCTCTCCGTATGTTTGTAATGTTGGTTGTAACGGGGGTATGGTTGAGCGTACGACTAGGCTTTGTCTGCACTCGAGGGAAGCCTAGAGGCTTCGGCTATACCTATCATGTTATAGCCTATAGGACCTTAATTTAACTGGCAGTGCCTGAGCTTGAAGGACAATCTACATTTGGATGATGCTGTGTTGTATGATGATGTTTACACTCGAGATGATGTGTCTCGTCTGTATTAACCATGTCAACCCCAAATACCGCACATGCTTGATTTATTCGTTCCATACCCTGATCAATCCAAACCATCGACGCCTAAACCTTCATCCCGCCAAACACCCTATCCAGCTCCTCACCCTCTTCCCTCTTCCTCTCAGCCTGCGGATCCAAATCCATAAGCTGCGGTGGCACTTGACTCTTCCCTTCTCCCTGTCCCTCCCCCCCTCCATACTTCCCCCCACCCTCCCCGTCCTCCCCACCACCACCACCACCACCACCCACCTCCTCCGGCCTCAACAAATGCACCCCACTATCCAACCACCCCGGCGCAACCCGCCTCTTCTCCGCCAACTCCTCGCGCCGCCGCGCCTCCTCCCACGCCCCCAGCGTGCGCCGCGCATCTTGTTCCAGGCGCGCGAGATGCGCTTGCAGTGCGTGGCAGGATGTTAAGATTGCGTCGGGGGTGGCGGCTGTGTTGGAGGTGGGGGAGGTGATGTAGGCTGCTGGTGTTGTTTGTGGGGGTGGGTTGGCTTGAGGGGCACCGGTTGGGGGGTTTGATTGGTTGGTGTTGTTGGGTTGGGTGATTGAGGGGGGGAGTGTGGAGGGGAGGGTTTTGTAGGAGTAGGGGAGGGGGATTGCGGTGGGGAGGGAGAGGAAGGGGGAGAGGGTTAGGGGGACTTGGGAGAGAAGGGGGTGCGGGTCTGGAGGGGTTAGTTGGTTGAGGTACGGGGGGGGTTTTTTTTCTGGATGATGGGGTGGGTACGGAGTCAGTGAGGCGTTATCGTGTGTGGTGTGTTGAGATGTTGAAGGGTGCGTATAGAATGGCTTTCTGGGGACTATACTCACGATCATCATGCATTGTGGCGGGGGAGTTCGGTTGTGACTTTGAAATCTCGGGGTATTGTTGTTTTTGTCGCCTCCCTTGTGCTGGGCTGAATTGCGGCGGTGCGGCGTTGCGGTGCAGTGGCTTGGCGGGGGTCGAGGTTGTTTGGATGACGATGATGGTGGTGGTGGTCAATGGGCATTGTGAGGCGGAGATGGCTCTAGTTCGTCTGTCTAACTAACTTGGGTAGTGGAGCCACCAACGCAGGTCCCCGTCGCCTACCCAAGTGCCGCTTTGCGGGGTACCTACATGGATGCTTCACCACACACTTAGATACTCGACACACCAGGCGTACTGTACGCAGATTTGCTTGCATGAACATATAGAATTGTTGGATCGCCCATGGAGAATATATTGGCAGATCGGATTTAGATTAAGATTCCAATCTTCGGCTTCCCCCCTCCCCCCTTCCACACCATAGGTACAGTATGTACACATCTTCCCCTTACACTGGTCCATTTTGTACATAGATCATATCAGCTCTAAGGACAGGTGAACGGTCGCGGACCAGGAATAGTGTATGATGTGGGCTTTGGCCAGTACAACTGGAACTTGATGCCTGGGTCTGTACCTTTGTATGCACCCGGAAAGCTTACTGTGGGAGGACTTGCATTGCCTCCACCCGTGACATTGATTTGCGCACACTCCATGTACAACTGAGCTCCTGGGTAGCTACCTGCGCCGTGTAGTGCGACGATTTCTGCTCGCAGCAGGTATCTGGGCGCGGATCAGCTGACTGCGGAGGAAAAAGAAAAGCACATCTTCAACTTACTGTCCACTAGGGATGCATGTAGGAAGCACAAAGTCCACCAATTTCCGGTTGTATAGACGTGTAACGGCCCATTCACCCTTTGCATCCAGACCATCTTCGTAGATCTTGAACCACTTCAGGCCGGTGACCTGCGTAGTTAGAGCATTGTCTACTTTGGCGAGATATACCATGATAGGTCCCAAGTGGCCGGGATCAATGGGATCGTCCTTGTCTGTCTCGGGCTTGGAGTCAAGCGTATGGTGCCACTCGGCAGAGAGCTTGTCTCCAGCTTTCACCTTGAAACTTGTAAGCCGTAACCGTCCGCGGCTTTACACAGCAACTCCCCATTTGCAGACACAGTTTACGTACGTTGATGATGTCCTTTGGCAAAGGTGTTCTCAGCGGATTGGGGCTAAATGCGAGTCAATATAGGGGTTGCTATAGTTTACTCAATATACTTGCCCTCCATTGCAGATCATGTCATTGGACGTGACATCCGTGATCGGTCTAAGACCTGTTAGATACCACCGACACAGTGAGTAAAATCGTTGAAGATGGGCATGTGTTACCCGTCGTATGTCTGCAACCTTTTGTTAGTAAAACAACAATACTGAATACCAGGAGGCTATAGTACCGGAACTCGGATTCCCTTGGTATGTCCCTGCCCCACGCCATTGACGTGAAGCTGCGTGAAGATGGTATGGGCCGAAGCGCCACCTAACAATGAACAAGCGATGAGAGTGGGCTTCATGATACACCAGGTTTCTATGGGGACAATGCGACTACACAGCAATGCGATGACCTCTTATCCTATGAGTATCTCCTCTGATCCGTTCAATCTAAACAGACACGGAAGCCCTTTGAGAACGTGATCATGGTCATGGGAGCAGTGTGAGCGTTCCACGGACGAGTAGCTGCCTGGTCCGCGGTATTCGAGCCCTTCAATATACGGCAGAAAGCACATGGCTTTATCATGAGCCACTGAAGAACAAGTTTGTAAATGGAGCAGCACGGTGGCGTTGTCAGTCCTGGTGTTGCGGATGCAAAATGAAGTGCCGGCGGAAGAATCGATAAGTTACTTGATTGCAGGCAGAACGCACAAGCGAGGCGCGTGTGAGCCAACTAACACGATAGAGAGCGCAAGGCGGTTTGCAATATAAGAAGGTTGCAATATAATTGATTGGAAGGTGTCGAAGTGGGCAAAACGTCAATGTTTGAAACATCTGTGTTGCGAGTGGTTAGCTTTGCGGAACGACCGGGAGTGGGCGAAGAACTCAGCTGTTCCAGAATGTTGCACGCAGTCAGGAACGCGGAGATTCGGTGTATCTTGCAACATGGCGTGTCGCAGATGGTGTGTCTGCGGCGCTTTTCAAGAGGCCAATCTACGCCGCCTGGCCGGGCGTTGCCCTTGTAGCCCGGTGCCAAATGAGTGTGGGGAAGCCAAACACGGCCCCGTCGCCCCTGCGCTCTCCTTCATCAATATAACATCAATTACCCACCCATGTCGCATATCCTTAATAAGTTGATGGCTAACCTCGCATCTCAGCCAAAGTGTTCTAGTTTTCGTGGTGACCAATGGCACCCGACGTTATGATTACCACGTTCATCGGCTCGGCACTTTAATGCAGGTGCCCTTGTTCTAAACCTGGTTGAAGGCGGCTCGTTTGTTCTGATCAGTGCCAATCACGGTCTTGGTATCTCGGTCTCAGCCCCGTACAGTTTTTTTTGCTATGCTGTGAACAGTGCAATTAAGATGCTCACATGCGGTGGGCTGGTATATAACATGTCTGCCTGCGAATATGCACATAGACTTTGTCTCTGTCGTCTGCCTCGCCGGTGCATAGGTCATTTGCAATTCATACCTACTTGCTCGTAAGTAGCATTCACCATGAAGGGCACGTCAGTCCTCCGAGTGGCTTCGCTACTGTCCCCTCTTTGTAAGTCAACTGTCCTCTTTGCATGAGATTGCAGGTACTGACTCTCATAGTTTCCTTGTCAGCACATGCTCAAGACAAATTCACCCATGCCGGCACTGGTATTGAATTCTGGTATGTCAGTTTTGTCTCATGAAATCATTCCTGCTGACAGCTTTAGGCGGCAAACAATCAGCTCAGATCAGACCGCTGGAGGATTGGAGTGGGGTTACGCGCTTCCAGGCGAACCTACTGGTGACAATGATGAGTACATTGGGTACTTGGTAAGACTCCTTGTGGCCTTCTCAAGATCCACGCTAACTGCTCGAAGAAAGGTTCTCTTGAAGCGAACAGGCAGGGATGGTCCGGTATTAGCCACGGAGGTGGCATGCCTAACTCTCTCTTGCTTGTCGCCTGGCCAGAAGCCGACGCAGTCAAGACCAAATTCGTTTGGGCTGGGTAAGTGTATCCTGGAATCCTATATCTCCACTATTAATCGGGCCGCAGTGGCTATGTAACTCCCGAAGACTACACCGGTGATGCGACTATTTCCCAGATATCACACTCGGTCAGCGACACACACTTTGAGCTCGTCTACCGCTGTCAAAAGTGTTGGGCCTGGAACCAGAATGGCGCTGCAGGCTCGCAAATCCCGACTGAGACTCAAGTCATTGGTTGGGCGCAGCATAGCACAATCTATACCGGAAGCTGGGTCTTTCACAACAAGGGCCAGTCACAATTTGGCATCAGTGTAGCAGATGCAAGGAACGCCAAGTACTCTGACTGGGTGAAGCTAGTACCAGGTACTCCAACAGGTACCCCTACGCCAACCCTGTCCGGCCAGCCAAGTACGACACCTACCCCGACCGGACCCGTCGAATGTGTCGGCTCTCCTGCTCCTACTGATACCTACGACTATATCGTTGTAGGTGGTGGCGCTGGCGGTATTCCTGTAGCTGACAAACTATCCGAGTCTGGAAAGAAGGTGCTTCTCATCGAAAAAGGTCCACCTTCCCTAGCACGGTTCGGCGGAACCATGGGCCCTGAATGGGCGACAAGTAACAACCTCACTCGCTTCGACATACCTGGTCTTTGCAACCAGATCTGGATTGACTCAGCTGGTGTTGCTTGCACCGACATTGACCAGATGGCTGGTTGTGTCCTTGGTGGCGGCGCTGCCGTGAACGCAGCGCTCTGGTGGAAGCCCGTTGATGTTGATTTCGACTACAACTTTCCTAAGGGCTGGAAGTCTTCTGACGTCAGGGGCGCCATCAACCGCGTATTTAAGCGCATCCCTGGTACAGACACTCCTTCCATGGACGGCAAGCGCTACAAGCAGGAAGGCTTCGATGTTTTGTCCGGAGCTCTGGGTGCTGATGGCTGGAAGTCTGTCGTCGCGAACAGGCAACAGAACCAGAAGAACCGAACCTACTCACACTCGCCCTACATGTACGAGAACGGGCAGCGACAAGGTCCGCTCGGTTCGTACATGGTCACTGCTCTTGCGCGCAAGAACTTCAAGCTCTGGACTAACACCATGGTTCGCCGCGTTGTTCGCACTGGTGGTAAGGCCACCGGTGTCGAGCTCGAGAACGGTGTTGGTGGCGGTGGCTACTGCGGAACAGTCAATCTCAACCCTGGAGGCCGTGTCATTCTCTCGGGAGGCGCTTTCGGGACATCCAAGGTGCTCTTCCGCAGTGGCATTGGACCAAAGGATCAGCTCACCATTGTAAAGAATAGCGCTATTGATGGTGCTACTTTCATCAACGAGTCTTCCTGGATCAACCTCCCAGTCGGTCAGAATTTGAACGACCACGTCAACACTGATCTCGTTGTCAAGCATCCCAACATCTCGTTCTACAACTTCTATGATGCATGGGACACGCCAATCGAGGCAGATAAGGACTTGTACCTCAGCAAGCGATCTGGTATTCTCGCCCAGTCTGCGCCAAACATTGGCCCTCTTGCTTGGGAAGTTATCAAGGGCTCCGATGGCATTGACCGTTCGCTCCAGTGGACTGCTCGTGTTGAGGGTCCTGGTGCCAATGACACTAGTCATTTGACGATCAGCCAGTACCTTGGCCATGGCTCCACATCTCGCGGTGCACTTTCAATCAACGGTGCTCTTGGTATCTACGTCAGCAAAGCACCTTACCTCCAGAATGAAGCTGATACTGGCGTCGTTATTGCTGGAATCAAGAGCATGATGAAGGCTATCCAGAAGAATCCTGCTATCCAGTTCCAGGTGCCACCCAGTAACACTACGGTCGAGGAATACGTTGCTAGCGTACGTTGAATCCATCTCATGATTGAACCTTGCTGACATTGCACCAGCTCCCTAAGACCCCAGCCGCTCGTCGTGCCAACCACTGGATTGGTACAGCGAAGCTCGGCACTGATAGTGGTCTCTCCGGTGGAACCTCCGTTGTCGACCTTAACACTCAAGTCTATGGCACGGAGAATATCCACGTTGTCGACGCTTCTTTATTCCCAGGGTCAGTTACCTAAGCCTATTGGCTCCTGCTGCTACTGAGCTAACATAACACAGCCACATCTACACCAACCCAACATCATACATTGTCGTATTGGCGGAACATGCTGCAGCTAAAATTCTTGCGCTGCGTAGGTAAGTTAAGCACTCCATCGCACAACGCGTCTTACTAAACAATTTGCCGCATAGCTAATTGAGCCGTCATCAGCCCCCGCTAAATCTTCAGCATCGTTGGCACGGCTATCGGCCAAGCCATCAACGATCTTGAAGTCATCGGCTGCACCTGTCAAATCATCACCTACCGCGAAGCTGGCGAGTGCAGTATGTACATGACACTTCCATAGTGAACTGTACTAACCATCTGCAGTGGAAGCAATGTGGTTGCTGCGGTTTCGCTAGACCTACGACTTGCGTCTCCGGTTACACTTGCCATGCTGAGAGCCGGTGGTTCAGCAAATATATCAAGGCTTAAGCTGTCTTGATGTTTTTCGTCTTTTTTTGTACATACTTGATCGCCGAAATACATATATTTCTTTCTGCGAAGTATGAATTCATTTAGGAAATTGGTTCCTGTGACGATTGCATGGTGATCCGTCGGTCCTCTCCTCTCGCTGTTGTTGTGCCAGGGTGCTACATAGGGACCACTCATCACCCACCTAAACAACGCTAATCATTATTAGCGCGAAGCTTATTTCGAAACCCCACACGCTTGCCTCCACTCATCTCCAACCTCATCGTGAGATCCGTCTCCGCACTGCATGAAATTCGCAGTCCATCGAAGCTCCTCATGTCTTCTACTTGCACCCGTGACTTGGAGCAGCGCTCGGATGCATCCGCAACAATCAATGCTAGCGCGTTGTTCGAGCAGCGCCACGCAAACAGCGGCGAAGAAGACAGGGCAAGACTGCGCAAATGCTGGGGGTACACGGATTGTGGCGATTGCCACCGTAGTGAGGGAAACTGTGGGTGGTGTGCCATTGTACGTAATAACTTTTCATGTAATATTTTGAATGAATGAAGGAGCATAGTTGTCTATCTAGACACAACTGTAAGAGTATGCTTGGTATTCTACAGCTTGCTTATATGTATATGCCTTTCCGTCATTTCCAATGCATAAGCTGAACGTGTGTCAAAGTCCGGGACTTGTTTACCTCTTCCGAGAGATCCGATGTCGAGAGCGTTTCCCCTGCTGTCACCGATTCGACACAAAACCATTTGTGCTCTATCATCTGAACGCTTCGAGCTGCGCACTTCTGGCTTGGGCTGTCAGGTATCTACCATCACTTTTCTGACCTCGCTTGTCACTATCGTTTGTACGATCTTGGGCGTTGCGGTACTGTATGGCCTTGTAAAGTTCTTCCGGGCGGTTGGACGGGCTCTCCGCGCGCAAAGAGGAGGCTATGTTTTACACGAGGATGGAAGCGGAGAGACTTGGGTTCGCAAAGGTGAGAGTTGGAGTAGATGGTGGAGAAGGATCAGAGGTCAGCAGGAAGAGTTTGCATTCGAAGAGGTCGATGGGGAAGCCACTCCGCAAAGACCCAAGAGATGGAATGGACTGGTCAGAGGGGGAAAGGCTACAGCTCCCGGCAATGAGAGGACGCGGCTACTGGGCAGTTGATGGAGCGGAATCTGTGACTCGCTTCTTCTTCTTATGGTCCTCTACAATTCGTGCCCTTGAGGAAGCTTCATCGCGGAGTCTGTGCAACAGCCTGCCAGATATCTCTTTTCCGATTCTTTTGCCGCCGCGAAGGCACTTGTATAGTGCGACGGTGACCTCCATAATCCGTTCCAATCAGCGGCCAGCATCATGTCAATTGCAAACGAAACCCATGACGACTAGCGCGAGTTATCCGCCTTCACCTGTACTTTGCTAAGCTTCCTCTTACCTTGGCAGGTCTAAGCTCACATCGTCGTTTGACGGCCCTCGCGTATATAAAGCTCCCCTCGCCACCAGCTCTTTCTCTCCGCAACACACACCTTTTGACACACACTCATCGGCCAAACTATCTGAACCTCATCAGTGCTGCGACACTGTTGCCCAGCATGCGTCCCTACGTCACATCCGCCACAGACAGCGAGTTCACCAGCGACAACAGCTGGGATGAGCAAACGCCGTCAGGCTCAAATGCCAACAAACCCTCCACCAACGTCGAGAGGTCCGAGATCTGACATCCACCACCCCTGATCATTCTGACAATTCTAGCTCGAGCATTGAGCGTGACATCGAAACTGTCAACGCCCTTGCTGCGTACGGATCTCGTGATGAATACCACGAGGGAGTGAACAAGTTGTTGCGCAATCTAAAGGCCAAACTAGATGGCGTTAGATCATCGGAGGCTGGCAATGCCTCTGCAACGGAACGTTCGGACACCAGCGCAAACGAGAATGACGGAGGCATGATAGAACCGATGTCAGCCTCCGCTACTGCTCGTGTCGAGGCACTGCTCAACTCAGCGCCTGTCTGCTCATCTGAGAGTGCTGAACAGACAGACACCACGGACATGTCTGTCGAGACAGCAATGAAGCTGATGGGCGTGAACGCCCTATCGCGCATCACGTACAACAAACTCCTGAAACAATTCAAGCAGCGTGCCCCGGAGTATGCAAGTTTCATGCTTGAAGAAGTCAGGGACCTCGCAATCGCCTTCGACACTCTAGCCAATCATTTGACCTACACAAATGGCTGGAACAAGGACTTCGTTTGGACGCCTAAGAAGGATGCACAGCTTCTGGCTATGAAGGAGAATGATCCGTACATGGAGTTCGATTTCATTGCTCACGTCATGGACACGACTACCGAGGAATGTGAGACCAGGTTCAAATTCATCACGCGCAAGGCCTGTATGCCTCAGCATGTGTTCGAGCAGTCCGACAAGCAAGCCAACAGCAACTCTGCAAAGGTTGAGAAGAAGAAAGTCACCTTCAAGTCTAAGAATCCAGATGCAGGCTATTGGGGAGGAGTTGCCTTGGATCGACCGGCCGATAATGTGTCGCGCTGGGTTGCCGATGGAGTCGTTCGCCCAAGGAATGAGTGGATCAACAGCAACTTTCCTCATGCCAGCAGAGGTAAAAATGTGGACAGCTGCAAATATGCCACTCCCTATGGTCCGGCGTCCATGTCAGCTGGCGTTGCCGCTGACCCTTTGACCACCCCATCATACACCGTCACATATAGGGCCACTGTCAAGTCCGGCAACCAGGAGTTGCACATCCCCATTGACGCGGACAACGTCTGCGGCTCAGAGAAGGTCATCATCGAGAACAACAATGGCTTGGAGAAGGTCTGGAAGTGGGTACACGACAACGGTCTCGCTGGTAAGATTGGCCTTGAGCAAGCTTACGACTTGGCCTTGAGCATGCATGGCGGGGAATCCGCTGCCGCCGTTCATGACAATGAGGCTAAGATCGATGGATCTGCCGTTGGAGCCTCCGCCGGGGGCAGAGGTACTAGTGTCCCTGCACCGCATCTGCAGTCAAAGACTAACAAGGGCTCAGGACTTCGCTCGACATACGATTATTGCCCCGGTAGTATGACGCCTCGTTTCGGGGGTGCCTAGTTTGCCCTGGTGGGTGTGTCCAGTCCATATTTGATGTGGCTCGTATGTTCGATCTGGTCCTGGATGCTACTCATGGCGAGGTTTCGTTTCTGCTTTTCTCCCCGACGTCATGCGCGATGGCACAGGTATACCCTCAACTTGCTCTTCAGGCACAAATATCGATAGGACATATCACTAATAGTACCTAGCTGTACGTCTGAGAGAATTCTATTTCCAAGGACCCATTGGTCTCGTTCAATTTCGACTCGTGCATCACAGATAGGTATGCTAGTACCCAGCTTCTGGCTTCTATCTATGATCGATCATACGCTAATGGTTCTGACTCTGTAAAGTCTATCATGCAGAGGATCGTTGCCACCGGGATTTTCTCATTGTTGTTTCATGGCTCGGATCCATTTTTGCAGCAAGGTCTGATTGAGCACGAAGGCAAGCGTGCGACACGAGCAATGGCCCAGCTTCAATGGTATTTCAAGGTTTTATGACATCCAGATTTGAAGATATGCTGGATACCTACGTAGCATAGCAGAATGCACCGTATACCGTCTCTGATGAGTAAGCCGTAATTGCTGCAAGTGACGTAAAGAAGAGTATTGCAATTTCTAAGCAATGGGAAATAGTCAGATTATACATACTGAGATGACCTAGCTAGGAACTCATATATTCGTGCAGGTGTTGTAGTTTCTGCGGATGAAGTGCCTGGGTCGTTGTTCACCCCACTATAAATTGTGGCACCCGCCAACCCAATGCGAAGCCGGCGAGAAAGCCGATCAACGTTAATCCCGTAGCTCCCATTCTACCATAACCGCTTCTTGTGTTGCTCAACTAGGTACTAAGCCTTACTCATGCACTCGGCATCTATAATCCGTCGACAATTCCTGGTTTGACAACTTTGCCCTTTTTCGTCGCCCAGTACCAAGGGTCCGCGGCCGGGCGGTCTCGAAAGATCCACAGCGTCGTGGCATGTAGCTGCCCGTCGGATAAAGAGCCGAAAGCTTAACTGCGAATCCGAGTTATTTTGGCCTTGGGGTTTAAATATTCCGCGCCACTGCTATCGTTCACGGTACTATTGCAGTTTGAATTGCTAGTCGGGCCTTTGGTGTCATTGTTCACCATGTCCAACAGTCGGGATCTCGAAAGTGCAGAACCACCACGTCCCCATGGCCAAGGACGTCAAGAGTGCCATGATGCAATTGTTAGAGAGCCAACCACACCACCATCACCACATTCACACACAAGTACGCACCATATACAAGACGAGGACAAGATATCCCGGATCCCTACCACCCACACAACCCCCTCTCTTCACCATTCCAAACCACCCATCCTCCTCAGCCTCGCCAAAACCCTTACTGCGCGCTCAAACGCCACCCTTATTGACCCCGGACCTCCACCGGACGGCGGCACAAAAGCCTGGATCCAAGCCTGTATGGGCCACCTCGTCGTGTTCAACACCTGGGGCATGATTGCCACATTCGGCGTATTCCAAACCTACTACACAACGACGCTATCCCTCGAGCCCAGCGCCGTCTCCTGGATCGGCAGTCTCCAGATGCTGGGACACTTTAGTCTAGGCCTCGTGACGGGGCGCCTATTCGACGCCGGGTATTTCTACCACAGCATGGTACCGGGCATGTTATTCGCCGCGCTGGGCATCTTCATGACCAGCCTTGCCACGCAGTACTGGCAGCTCATGGTTACCCAGGGATTGATGAACGGGCTGGGCAACGGCATGCAGTTTGCGCCTGCCCTGTCGCTCGTGTCTACGTATTTTGCGCGCAATAGGGCCGTCGCATTGGCTATTATGGCGTCGGGGAGTGCGACGGGCGGCCTGGTATATCCCACGATTGCGAGACAGCTTCTCCCCAAGATTGGCTTCGCCTGGACAGTGCGCATCATGGGGTTTATGATGGTGGCCGTGGGCACGGCATACTGCTCGTTACTGCGTCCGCGGCTGCCGCCGCGCAAATCGGGTCCGATGCTGGAACTCGCGGCGTTCAAGGAGGTGCCGTATAGTTTGTTTCTGATTGCTATATTTCTCATCTGTCTGGGCCAGTACTTCGCCTTCTACTACATCTCTCCGTTTGCGGTGGATATTTTGCACTTGCCGTATGGCAATTCTATCAATGTGCTCTTGGTACTCAATGGTATTGGCGTACTGGGTCGAATCATCCCCTCGTACTTCTCTGACAAATTCACGGGGCCGTACAATATCCTGATTCCGTTTTGTTTCGTCTCCGCTGTGTTGTTGTTTTGCTGGCCGCTGGTTGATAGCGAGGCTGCACTGTATGGATGGGCTATCACGTTTGGCTTCTTTGTAGCAGGCTTTCAGGGCATTTTTCCTGCCGCCCTGACCACGCTGACAAAAGATATGAGTAAGGTTGGCACGCGGAATGGACAGGGCTTCGCAGTGGTCGGGATGGGAACCTTCATTGGACCTCCCATTGCAGGAGCCCTGATCCAGAGTTATGGTGGGAATTACCTGGCTGCGCAGTTGTTTGCAGGGGTGAGTGTGTTCTTGGGCAGTTGTGTGTTGGTGCTTGGGCGCTGTAGTATTACGGGATGGAAATTCAAAGTACGGGCATGATGATGAGGAGTAGGCACATGAGATGAAGAATTCGCAGTTCATGGATAAATTTGCAAGGGAACTAATGAAATACAAGTTCAATCTTATAGCTTTATGTACAGTCAACTGCTCAGCACCCACAGGTTTATCCTTACATGTTACTACAGTCCTAGCCCTTGAGCGGCACATACGTCCCATTCAACCCACACCCAGGATGTCCATCACATGTCGAAATCGTATGAATATACCGCAGCATACCCTTTTCAACTCGGAACGTGTGGCTATCCGGTGCCGGTTCCTTGCTCGCTCGGTCCAAGCCTGGGAAGCCTAGGTAGATATTCACGGTTCCCATCTCCACATCCACCACATACCGGCGGTCCACCACGTGCACAGTCGACGGCAGTCCTAAGGCACAGGTCGATGTGTTGGTGCGCTTAGTGTCGGTGTATGCGCCGCCCTCGAGACGGGCACAAGGAGTTCCTTGGGGCAGTGTCAGCATGGTATCAACAGTAACGAGACACATTGCACTGGAGAGTGACATGTAGGATGAGTGAAAGACAGCCATAGCAAGAGGCATAAGTCTACATCTAACCAAAGGAACCCGCGCGAAAAAAAACCACTCACCAAATGGCACAGCAACACTGGCGTTTCCAAACCGGTCAAAATACGCATCCCCCGCCGCTTTAATAACATCCCTCGTATCCCGCTGCTCCACTGAAATAACACTCCAATCCTCCAGCGAATTCCAATACGCCGTCCCCGTCGCATTGAACAACCAATCCCCCGCATCACTCACCAACGTCTCCATCCTGCGAATCGCCTTCCCATCGCCCTCAACCCGCACGCCAATAACATACGGGTGTCTCGCATCCGTGACAATAATCTCTGTAAACGCGCTGCAGAGATCCGGGTCTAGGATTGAGCGCGAGGCGCTAATGTTTAGGGGCGTGGAGAGGATCGAGGTCGGCGCGGAGATGTTGCGCGGCAGGAAGTTCTCCGTGTAGGAGAGGTTGGACGGGATTTGCGAGGTGGTGTTTGTGAGGAGGGAGGGGGTGCCGAGAGTTTGGGCAGAGAGGTAGAGCGATGTGAAGGAGGCGAGGAATTCGCGTTCGCAGGGGATTGCGTGGGAGGGGGAGGGGGAGAGGGTGGAGAGGAGGATGGCGAGGGTTGAAATCGGGGAGAGACGCATGTTCGGGATCGGGATACACTGGACGACTAATTGTTCAGGCACTATTCTCTCTTGTGCGCTTGGTATTGAATGGATTGAACTTGAAATGAACAATGCGTAGGATATGCTCGACGCGGGCTGCGTGTTTCTAAATATGCGTTGTGCTTCACAGCCGGGTAACTGATGTCTTGGTGGCTGAACTGCCGCTGAGAACACTATAATCTACCCTGTAGGCGCAGAAGTACCTGCATTGAATCCGAATCACTTCAAGATTGTGGGGCGTATCAGCAACACGGTTCTGCAATCCGTACGAACTTTTGTACGCATGCATTGCATCAGTGTTCTGGTTAAAGTGCTGTTATTGTCTCATGCACTATAATCATTTGCAATTGGGCCATGCATCACATTGAGCCATCAATTAGGGAAATTAGATGCTATCTCGATCCTCCAGGTTGGGTATATGGGGCCACAGATTTCAGTTCCCTCGCTAGCGAAGCAATTTGTGATGCGTAACGCTGTGCATGGCGGCTGGAGGCAAGGCTGATGTTACATGCCAAATCTAGGCTTGAGAGAATGGAGTAAAACGCGGTGCCAAAAGACGTAGACAGGGATGTTTTGATTGACAAAATGGAGGTCCTATATGCCAGTCTGATTAGTTATCAGTTACTTACTCCTCTTGTAAATCTTGCTCAGGAAGGCATTGAAAACTTCCTTCTTCAATCCTTCACTCTCATCGACCTTGTCAATCTTTGCTCTCAGCTCCGCAACACGCTCCTCCTCCCACTGCTCATAGAAATCCTTGAGCTTCAACTCATGGTACAGCTCCTTGACCTTGGCTTCCTTTTGCGAGTCTTTCTGGCCATAGTTGTCGTTGAGGAGCTGCCGTTGGGCAGGGTTCACCTTGCGCAGGGCTTGGTTGATCAGCCATGAGCACTTGTTGTCCTGGATATCGGTGCCGATTTTGCCCAGAACCTCTGGATCGGCAAAGGCGTCCAGGTAGTCGTCTTGCGCCTGAAAGTACTCGCCCATTGGGATGAGGATATCGTGTGCGGTCTGGAGGTTCTTGGGGGTGGCAGCGCCGGCGTAGTGAAGGGCAATGGCAACGGGGAGGTAAAACGAGTAGTAGGCAGTTTTGTAGATGACGATGAAGGTAAACTTTTCCAGGCTGAAGTTGTCCAGGTTGACGTTGTCTTCTGGGGCAGTGATGAGATCACAAAGCTGGCCACACTCAGTCTTGAAGGAAACTTCGTGGAAGAGCTCCATGAGGTCGACGTAGCTCTGGTGTTGGCGGAAATGCTTTTTGAGGAGAACGTAGATGGAGGCCTCGAGCATGAAGGCATCGTTGATGGCGATCATGCCGACATTGGGTGCAAGATACCAGCAAGGGCTACCACGGCGCGTCTTTGACGAGTCCATGATGTCGTCAGATACCAAGAAGAAGGCTTGGAGGAGTTCAATCAGCCATCCTAAAAGGGCTGGGCGGAAGTAGTCATCAGATGCTGGGTCCAGTGCCTTGTCGGTGAGGATGGCAGTGGTGTCGATGACCGACATGCCGCGGTTACATTTTCCACCGACCGTGTTGTAGTTGAGCGACTGGAAGTGATGGTGAGCATTGAGGACGGTGCATGGCGTGCTTGCTTTGGTACCTTTGTGAACCAATCAAGTGACTGCTGAGGCAGATTGTACTGTTTGCAGTGGTCTTGGAGGTCTGCGACGATGCGGGGCCAGACGCTCTCAAAGTCTTTTAATGTGGTTGAAGGCGGCATCTTGAAGTATTCTGCTTCTGATGTCGACTCTTGAGGGATCAGAGGGAACTGGTATAAAGGCTTGGTGGGGTTGCGGTGAATGGTAATTTCGGCTGGGGTAGAGGAGGGCGGGGCTATGTTTCGCCGGGGGACCCTGCGTGCGTTGTCCGATGATGGTTTGTTGACTTGCTGCCCCACTCAAGCCTCGCGCGCCGGGCTCTGGCAGGCCAAGCATCAACACCAGAGCCGCAAAGCTATCAACGCACGCAGACGATCGCCGTCTTAACTGCTCGAGACTATGTAGAGGCGACTGACTCGACCTAGCCAAGCCTCAAACTCCAGTCCTCCAACTAAGTGATTGAGAATTGTCGCTCAATTCCCTGTCGAGAACAGCCTCTCTCCAGTCGCGTCATGGGCGCGTTATCGCCGGCTGATGAAGCCCAGTTGAAGGCGCAACTGCAGGATGCTGTAGTCTCGTCGACGGAGCGTTGCCTGTATCATTCAGCCAAATGGTGCGTTGCTGGTTGGTCACGTGCCGTAATTCACATTTTTTATATAGACGAGTATTGTACTGATAGTGACAAGGGCTGCAGAACTACTCAACTCACTCCCCACGGCCGACGACCATGGCTCTGAGACGGATATCGACTCGCCAATGTCTGGCACCAATATCAATTCGCCCATGTCTGCTAGCACCAATATCAACTCGGCCCCGCCAACACCCATAGCCGTCACCAAGGACCCCATCGAAGCCAGACTCGAGGCACGCGAAGCCCACCAGTTCCTCCTCGCCAAAACGTACTTTGACTGCCGCGAATTCGATCGATGCGCCGCCGTCTTCCTCCCCACACCCCTCCCGCGTCCTACCCAACAGTCAGCGGGCACGCCCAAGGCCAAAACGCCAGCTGTGTCCCCATTGCGCCTCAGCCAGAAGTCGCTCTTCCTCGCCCTCTATGCCAAGTTCATTGCGGGCGAGAAGCGCATGAACGAGGACAGCGAAATGATTCTAGGGCCCCAGGACGGCGGTGTCACGCCCAACAAGGAGCTCCCCGTTGTTTCTGCAGTGCTCGAGGACTGGTTCAAGAAGCTCCCCACCAGCGGCCGCCAACCACAGGGCTGGCTTGAATATCTCTATGGCATGGTGCTGGCTAAGGGCAAGAATGAGGCGCTTGCCATCGATTACCTGGTTAAGAGTGTGCACCAGTACACCTTCAACTGGGCTGCCTGGCAACAGCTCCAGGGCCTTCTCAACACAGTCGAAGAGCTCGGAAAACTCGTGACCCGCCTCCCTCAGAACCTCATGACCTTTATTTTCCACGTCTCAGCATCACAGGAGCTATACTCGGCCAACGACCAAATCCACACCTCACTCTCCCAGATCCTCGCCATCTTCCCCACATCCGCCTTCCTGAAAACCCAACGCGCTCTCCTACACTACCACAACAAAGACTTTGACGATGCCGAGCAAATCTTCTCCGACCTCCTCGTCTCGGATCCACATCGTGTCGATCACCTGGACAACTACTCTAACATTCTGTACGTCATGGGTATGCGCCCCAAGCTCGCCTTCCTCGCTCAGCTTGCCACCGCAACCGACAAGTTCCGCCCAGAGACATGCTGTGTAGTGGGAAACTTTTATTCGCTCAAGTCCGAGCATGAAAAGGCTGTCATGTATTTCCGCCGCGCACTTACCCTTGACCGCACATTCCTGTCCGCTTGGACACTCATGGGCCACGAATTCGTCGAGATGAAGAACACACATGCCGCCATTGAATCCTACCGCCGCGCCGTGGACGTAAATCGCAAAGATTACCGTGCCTGGTACGGTCTAGGCCAAACCTATGAGGTCTTGGAAATGCACTCCTACGCTTTGTTCTACCACCAACGCGCCGCTGCCCTGCGCCCTTACGACCCCAAGCTATGGATGGCAGTCGGTCAATGTTTTGGCAAAGTCGGTAAAATCATGAACGGCATCCGCGCCTACAAGCGTGCGCTTGTCGCAGGATCATACTATGACGCCGGTGTCGGGAGCTCCTTTGGCAGCGGCGACGTCTCCAGTCTCGGCGGCGGAATTCTAGATCCAGAGGTCCTATATCAGATCGCCCTGTTATACGAACGCATTCATAATATGAACGAGGCGGCGGCATACATGGAATTGGTGCTTGCGCAGGAAGAGGGGCCCGAAGACGAGCATGGCGGGGAAACGGGTGGTGTGGGTGTTACGGCGACAACGAGTAAGGCCAGGCTATGGCTTGCGCGGTGGGAGTATATGCGCGGCATGTATGCGAGGGCTATGGAGTTGGCGAATGAGCTTTGTCAGGATGGTGTTGAAGTTGAGGATGCAAAGGCACTTGTTAGGGATATCAGGGCGAGGATGGAAGGTGGCGAGGGGGGATAGTCATGTCTGATGTCGGTCATATCGACTGTGTAATAGAGAGGCAAGGTGTCGTGAGCATTTTCGGGCGTACTGGGTAATGTAATGATACCCCATGAATACATTGAATACAACATGGAAAATGATGCATAGTACGTGATAAAAACATCGCTTTCCCACTTTCAATACCATCACAATACGAATACTTTCGGTACCTGCTATATCCATACCGCCTTGCTCTCAACACGTTGTCAATGTAGTGACACGTGTGTGGTGTCAAGCATGAAGATCAAAGCTTGCGGCAAGAAGATGTGGATGTAGGAATCCTCTATCACCAAGCAGATCCCTGTGAGCCTATGGTCATTGATACTGCTGATGACGGATATCCGTGAGGCAATACGTCTTTGACACCGTAGTGATGTGGCACCGATATATGTAGCAGTCAGCTGTTGACGGCCCTCCGAGGCGATCTTGTCAGATACAGACATCAATGTACACACCACCACGGTATTTCGGCCGTGAATGCAGCGTCAGAAGCATAAATCGATAATGTCGTTGTTGTAGTTTGTTTCAATTCCCTTCTCACTCAGCCCTTTCTCCGTTATAAAAAGAACAAGCTAATCTCTCATCTCCGCTCCTTCATAATTTTCCTACCTTGCACGAACACTACAGCCCTAAGTACCACACCGTCAACCTAGCAGAAACTATATTCGCATGTAGTGAGATTGGGATGGAGATTTTGGGTGATTTGTTGGGATGGAAGTAGTTGGGGGAGAGGGTAGATGGTGATGAAATGAGTGCTTGATGTCGTTGAATTGTTTTATTTCTACAAGTTGGAGCGTATAGTGCTTTGAGCTTTGGATATAATGCATGTTTTGCTTTGTGTAAATGATGAGTGTTAGCGGGATTGGTGTTGCTTAGATGCTGGTTCTGGTCTTGGTGGCTTGTGCCGTGTCTATAGTATGTTGACGAGGATATCATAACGTGTCGTGGGAGTGATTACCTACTAGGAGGAGATCACTAGAGTCCATGATCTAGCACGTGGGCAGTAACAATCTGCATGTCCCTAAAGGTTAACCGAACGCTACGCTGTTCAGCTCTGGGTTGCTGGATCATGTAGCTACGTGCCTGGATAGTGCATCTGCATCACCACATTGGACTAATATTGACAGCACAAACTTGGCCTATGGTTTGTTTTGTGGTTTGCTGGAAAGTGAATGCTCATAACCTGCAGATTCGTCAAGAGCAGCATCTTGATGTTGCAAAGTGACAAGTCAACTTGACCCGAGTCTAGGTCTTTGAATGAATGCTTAGTTTAAGAAGCTACAAACTGTCCTCCATGCCCCTCCACCGAGTGTGCTGACACCAGCCCAATTTTCATCATGCTAGTCTTACCAATCCTCAGGAACAGGTGGATGTACGATCTGGACTCGCACCCAATTGATCTTTCCGATCTCTCGCAGTGTTCCAGTAGCCGATTAAAAGACATATGTTGCTATACCATCAATTTTGTAGATGACAGCAGTGACTTTGCGTCGATTTTCGAAAACATGGTAATGCGGAATATACTGATTACGCTGGATCGTATCATCATGATCATGAAAGGTCGGACTGGAGGCCTGACCTTCTTCGGCTTATCAGGTCGTCATCTTCTATTTATCGAGCGGGCGCAACAACAGCTTCTTGTACAAAGTCCGCAGCAGCAAATCGTTGTGCAGCAACAGCAACCAGACGTCGTCATACGCCGTCAACTGGCGTCACCGCCGTTACCCGCAATCATGCCTCCGGTGGTATCTCAGCTGGACATGCTGCAGATCGGCACTGATCCTTTCAAAGAGCATGACGCCAAATTGAGGGCTGAGTACGATGAGGCCACGCGGAAGCATGAGCAGCAAGAAGCCGAAGCTAAAACACAATTAAACACGATGAATCGAAAAAGCGAAGAAGACGAAGCTAAAGCTAGAGACGAGTACAATGCTATGAAGCGAAAGCGGGACGAGCAAGATGCCCGAGCTAGAGACGAATTCAACGCCATCAAGTGGAAACAGGAAGAGGATGAAGCCCGAGTAAAAGCAGAATTTGAAGCCGTGAAGCGAAAGCGCGAGGAAGATGAAGCACGCACAAAGGCCGAATACGACGCCATCAAACGACAGCGCGAACAAACCGAAGCACGCACAAAGGCTGAATTCGAAAATATAAAACGGCAACAGGAGCTGAATGAAGCCAAAAAGAGGGCAGAGTTTGAGGCTACAAAAAGACAGCGCGAACTGGATGAAGTTAGGAAAAGGGCAGAGTTTGATGCTGCTAAACGTCGGCAGGAACTCGACGAGGCTAAAGCGAGGGCGGGATATGGAGCTCCCATACCACTGGTTGAAGACAAAGCTTTCCAACAGCCAACTTACGATGCGAAGGAGACGGAGACGCAAAGATGGGAGGAGTACAAGAGAAAACGAGGGCAGGAAGGGGAAGAGTTTCGACGAAAATACAAGGCTCAGTCTCAAAGCCAGCTTCAGCCTCTTACTCATACTGAACATCCTTCACAATATCCCAGCCAGGTCCAGCCTCACCATGACAGTTTGCAGTATCCACAATATCCCAGTCAATACCAGCCTCTCTACAACGCCCCGAAGCCTTCAAATCCCCCAAGCCAAGCCCAAAATCATCATCAAACTCCACCACCACCATCAGTCACCGCGAGCCGCGTGCCACACACAGCCCCCGACAGCGACAGCAACAGCAACTCTAGCGAAGAAACAAAATTCGACCCATACGAAGCCCTAGGCCTACGCGACCGAGACCGCACGCCCACCGATTTAATCCAAACCACATTCACCAAACTGGCCATGCTCAACCATCCCGACAAGCAGGTAGGCAAACCAGCAGAGCAGCAGAAACGCGCCGCCAAGCGCATGTGCGAGATCAACCAAGCCAAGGGTATTCTCTGCGATGAGGCGCGCAGACGGGCTTATGACGAGGTGGGCGCCGTGTTCCAGTTTGAGTATGAGGCGTGGAAGAAGTCGAGTGAGTTGCTTGGATCCGATGTTTTGAATGATGCTGATTTGGATGTAGATGGACAGCCGGGTCTGGGGGCTAAGGGGTCGGTGGGGAAGTATTATCCATCTTATTGAGTGGGTTGGGTGGTTGTGAACATTCAGTTTAGGGCGTAGGGAATACGATGCTATGTTAGGTTTTGTAGTATATACCTTCTGACACATGGATGTTCTGGATCCTGGGTGATTAACGGTACAGAGCGTGTCCTGCGCTGAAGATGATACAAGTATAAGCATGAATGTGACAGTACGCTCGGCAACAGTAAGGGCTGCTAGCTTTGTCTCATAGATGGGTTTCTAGTCATTCGATGCTGATCGTACGAGTGTTCATCAAGGTCGCGTTGCTTCTGATCAGCGACGCTTTGAGACTCTTGCTTAGCAATGATCCGGCGGCCGAGAAATTTGGGCGAATGCTAGGCTCATGATTAGGTTTCCAGGAAATAAGAAAAACGACGACTTCTTGTCACTGGAACTTGGAATAATGTTGGAGATCACGCATCTTCACACACCCATATATGTTGATATTAGCGCTTGCTTTGTATTGCACGACATGATGATGTTTGTGAGTTAAGCGCCTCGATGTCAGATTGTGACCAACAGATGAAAGGAACGGAGTAGACCACCCGCGTGGGATGTAAGCTAATTGGATGAGCTATGCCTCTTTGGGCGTAGCTCTGTGGTAGGTGCTCTCCTGTACTCATGGTACTGTCCGTCATGACTTTGAAAAAGAAAGGTTGAGAGGATCCCCCTGCTGGGACCATCAATCACATGGTGCCTGTGCGGACAGTCCTTTGTGAATCCTGTTGGTCTACCCGTCTGTAATTTTGATCTGAAGCACGCGGTGGTGAAGACACTCGACTACGCCTCTACGATACTTCAAAGATGGACAATAGATTCGCCATGGGTATGCAAATCATGCATTGTTGAGAGGCACCTCGAATGGCTCGCCTCAACAATCATGCCAGTAAGCAGGGAAGGCAGATTGGAAGGATCCTAGTTGATTTCCCAATTGCACGCGAGTTGCACAATGTGTCGGATGCGATAAGCGAAGTTGGCGGCTAGATCGTCCTGAATCAAATTGGTCGATGTGGCTGACGCTTAGACGGCACCAACGGCGGCCGCGAGGGCAGTGGGCGAGGACATGATATACCGCTATTTCTCCCGTCGACACGAATTCACGTGCATGTGAGTGTTTCTCCAGACTCTTGGCGAAGAGGTCAGAATGGAAGAAGAGGTTCAAGTAGGCTTGCCAAGTACTGCGGTGATCGGCAGCTGCGGTTCGCCAGAGCTGCATCACACCATTAGCCATGGATCCCCGTGAGACGGAGGTGGGGTAGAGAGAGTTAATGGGGCCTCGTGCCACCCCGCAGATAACGAACACAAGTATCACGATGCATGCCAGTCCCGCAATATGCTATTGGCGTTTGACGTTGTGCAGTGATATTAGGAATAGCAGAGTAGAGTGCAATCGGTAGGCGCGTAACGTTGACGTGCTTGAGGGCTGGACGCCGCGTGACGCTTGATACTTTGACATGTTACTCGAGCCTCAATGCCAACCTCCACCAAGGCTGGGAATGTACTCCTAGTTTGTGCCGTGTCAAATGCTCCGCGGGCCAACCGCCACGGCTGGATTGCAGGAATGTACCGTGAACAGCTGCTCTCAGCGAGATTGCTTTTGGCAATTATTAGAGGTCGTATTGTAAAGTATTGTTTTCCAAGCCATAAGATCACACTTGTAGCAAAGTGCGGTGAGCAACCTGATACTCCAGACAGGGTTCCTTGGCAACCCGGCATTGTCGTGACGTAGCTATCAAGGGCAAGATCAACCTGTGCCAATGGCAAGGCTAGCAAATTTCTGTTGCACGACTGGACAAATGCAGAGGCTCGCTCGGTGAAGGGTTCGTGCAGGGTTTCCAGTCTACCGTCGGGTCAAGCGCCGTATGCTCCCAAGCGCCGTACTCCAAGCAAAGGTAATGTACATACAGTGGTAGGTAGACGTGGGCCAGAGTGTATCCAAGTGTAGATACAACAAGCAACAGTAATAGGGTAGATTGTTTCACACAATCGGCACCCAGGCAGCACAAGCAAGACTACGCCAGGACGTTTCATCGTGACTTTGCGCTTCGCAGGGCACACTAGGCGCGCACGGCCGCCAATCCGATGAGGGGAAACATCGGCCCGTTGTGATAAGCTGCTCCTTCCTACTTACTCTAAAACCTGGATCGGCTTCTCTTTTTATACGCATGCGATTCTCCCCACTTCACCAGTGCTTCAACTAATATCGCTACGATGCCTCCCGACCCCAAAGATGCGCCCTTTCCCACGAAGCAGCTCATCATCATCGGTATGCGCATACTTTTTGTTGTCAAGTCAGGATGATGAGACTGGTGCTAACTTCGGACAGGGATATGCCGATTTTCCGAACCTTTGGCCTTCAACTCCATTCTCGCCTACTCGTGGTTAATGGTCCAGGACCTGGGCATCCCCAAAGATGATGCTTCTTTCTACGCCGGCCTGTTGGTCTCGGCTTATGCCATTGCAGAGGCCATTACCGCTCCAGGGTGGGGCATGATCTCTGACGTCTATGGCCGAAAACCGGTCGCGCTAATTGGCCTGGCTGGTGTCGCCATGTCGAGTATCGTCTTCGGTATGGCGCCCACATACTGGGTCGCACTGCTTGCGCGCTTTATTGGCGGGGCTCTCAATGGAAATGTTGCCATCATGCAGACCATGGTTGCGGAAATGGTCAAGAATCCCGCACATGAACGTACGTAAATCCCGCACTCCCGCACCTGGGGGCGAAATGCTGACTGAGAGTAGCCAAAGCATATGCGACACAGCCTTTTGTCTGGACACTGGGAGGAATCATAGGCTCGGCCATGGGCGGTTTCCTCGCCCGTCCAGCAGAGTTCTTCCCCAACACTTTTGCCCAAGATGGTATCTTTGGACGTTATCCATATCTTCTGCCCAATCTCGCAGCCGCAATAGGAATCGTTCTGGCTATCATCCAAGGCTGTTTCTTCCTAGAGGAGACATTAGTACGCGAAGAGAAGGAGGAAACTGGTGCTGTAGATCATCATGACTACCATGATCATCTCGACACGATCAATGAGTCCAACGAAAGAAGCCGACTACTCCCACCACAGTCGCATACTCGGGACCGTGAAGTCCGTGGCTCCATGGCGGGATCTTTGCGGCCTAGAGGATCTATTGCGAGCTTCACTCGTGAGCGCTTGGCTTCCATCTCTGTTCAAGGCAGCATGCGGCAAATCCGTAAGCGTGCATCGTTCATGGAGGAGGGTATGCCCATGCCTTTCGACCAGCGTTTCGATATCCGCCGCTCATCATTCGGAACTATGCATTCTATTCGAATTGCGCCACATGATGTGTTGCCTATGCGTGGGCAACCAGCTCCCAAGCCCAGGAAAACATTCAATCAAACTGTGGTCATGGTCATACTTGCCATGTCTATTTTCGCCTTTCATCAGATGGCTTTCATCTCCATTCTTCCCGTTTACATCCAGGATAGACCGGTTCATACTGGATTGGACTTCAAGGGTGGCCTCGGCATGACCTTGCCCCATGTGGGCACATTCCTCGCAATCAACGGCCTCATCACGTTGTTTGTCCAAGGATTTGTGTTCCCCATCTTTGTCGAATGGGCTGGTGTTTGGAAGACGTTCATCTGGATGATCATTCTGTACCCCACGACTTACATCATCGTACCCTTCATCACGGCTCTTCCACATGAATTCTGGTCACCTGGAGTCTACGTTTCGCTTGTTCTGCAGGCCTTTTATGGAATTCTTGTATTCCCATGTGCGCTGATCCTCATGAAGAACGCCATTCCTTCGCCACTTGTGCTCGGCCGCGTAAATGGCATCGCCATGTCGGCGTGCTGTTTAGCGAGGACTATTTCATCGCCGCTTGTCGGTCTCTTCTATTCTCTCGGTGGTTCTGCAGTTGCCTTCTTCGCTCTTGGTCTCATGGCGTTGTTTGGCGTCATACAATTGATCTGGGTTCCCAAGGAGGAAATCGGCGCCGTTCATGTTGACAATGGGCTCAAGAAGGTCCTTCACGATGCTGATGAGGATGCCATTGACGACATTTCGGTTATTGAGTCTGTCCGGTAACAGACCTAGGTTTGCTTTCTCTCTTAGCGCTCAGTTTGACATGGATCCTGTCCTAATGGAAACGGCGGTTACGTTTAGGGGGCGGGAAATTTGATGTTGACACTCAGTCCTTGCATGGTAGTTCGGCGTTTGGGGACTCATGACGTCCTCGCTTTCGAGGCCAAGTCTCTATCATCAGCATCTTTTGCATAGCGATTATTAAAAGCTAATTCCACGACCGGCTTCTCAGTGAAGCAGAGTTTGTTCATTCCATCCTGGCATTACGTTTGTTCCTCTTGGCCCACCGTGATTGTGATGCATGAACTATAACAACATGGCTATCTCGCCCAGGACAAATCCGGTCCTCCTATCCACTGCATCGAACCTCCGCGGCTATTTGAGGCGGACGGGTCGGGCCTACCAGGGTCCGGCTTGGCAGGCACCTCCGCGTTCTCCGCGCAACCTGGCTTTCACCTGTCGCGACTGTTTAGATCAGCAATGCTCTCACCGCAGCGCTTGCCACTCCGTGAGATGCTTCTACCTTAGAAGCTCCTCACTATGAATCTGGTACGGCCGTTGGAACATGGATCACTGGGGCGACCCTTGGAGCGACAATGCCAACGACGCGTCTGTCACGAAGACCGAGGTGACATCACCGCTGCCATCGGCGCAGACCTCGGCGCCGGTGCTTTTGAACGGCTTTTTGGATGATGCAGGATGGGGAAGTGAAGATGCCAGTTTTGGCGATTGGGCAACCACTCCGGAGGCTACAGTACCGGCCGCAAGGACACCACATGCGCTCACGGATGACACAGATACCCCTAGGGGCCATGTTCTCTCCCAGGATGGTGCACAGTGGAGCGTGGAAGAACACAGTAGCCCTGTGCTACCGATTGAGGGCGACGATTGGCATCAAGATCTCCAGGACGAAGCCTGCATAGACAGCGTGCCTTCAGAAGCATCTGATTCAGCGACCACAGTCCAACAAGAGAACGGCCCGGATGACACGACAACCGAATCTCCAGGTCAACTGCAGCCTGACGACGATTCCTCTGCTCGCCCATCGACGTCACTCTCGGGGAGAAGTCATAATGAGCCACCTGCAGAGTCACCACGGACATCCATTGAGGAGGATCGTGGAGCGATCAAGCCTCTGGATCATGGGCTGGATGTTCCCAATCAATATATCGTCGAGTCGCGGCAAGAAGCCAACGAAGAGCCTGGCTCCGTCAAAGAAGACATGCCCGAGGAGGCGGTCAGCTCCTTGAACAGAGACAACAGCAACAACGCTTCTCAGGCGGAGGACATGCATGGCTTTGGGAACGAGCCAGGTGGTTTGCCTAGTCCAAAACCTAGTGGTCTTAAAGAAAATAAACCATCGGACTTTGAACCGCTGGCGAATGACCCGGCGGTTGTCAATCGAACGCCCAAACACAACCCTCTCCCCGTCGACACAACACTGTTGGACAAGCTGTTCCCGCCTCCCGAAGAATCACACGAGCAAGACGAAGCACCAGACGATCCGATATATTCGACAGGGGGACGCAAAGCCTGGTATAGGCTCACACGCAGACAAACCCTAAGAGAATACAACAGTGGCAATGCGGATGACAACTATATTCGTGTCACATGGGCGAATTCTGAGATCAGGAAGGAAGTGAACAAGACTGTAGGAAGGTGGGCACGCGAGGATCGTCTCTCTGGCACTGGTCCTGGCGCAAGGGCGTCTTTCTACTGGGACACGTCTGCACCACCGGAGCCAAAGATACAATTGGGTCACACACGCACGAAGACATCTGTCCCAACTCCACGTGCTGTCGTTCCTGCAAGACAAAGTCTCCCTCCACTGACTACAGATGCACCGGCAGCCTTCAATTGGAGTTCTGCCGCGGCAGCCGACCCCTGGGGGCTCGACAGTCCTGCGTTGCGATCTACATCTTCGCCCCTGGCAGCAAGACCAGTCACGTCAGATAATATTGGACAAGACAGCCAGGCCGTTTCGCAGAAAATAGCATCTCCAGATTCAGGGATGGGTGAACAAGTTTCGAATCGTCCTTCTGAAACGTCGGGCGTAGCAAGTCCCATTGCTTCATATCCCACAACTCCTGCACTTCCAGCTTTTCGAGAACATTGGAACAATTTCAGCAGCATTGATACAAACGTAGCAACGAAAGATGATGCTGCTGCGGCAGCAGTAGACGATGACGATGAATGGGGTGAGATGGTAGGCAGTCCAACACTTGCAGAACCAGAAACTCGGAACTCCATCTCGCAAGCTACACTTCTAAGCGACGTGATTCCCGCTCTGCCAGCGACGCCGCCACCAAGTCGATCTTTCTCTGCGCAAAAGCAGTCTGCAGATGCCATGCACGCCTCACACATCACGCGCCTGAAAGGCACAATCTCTCCAACCTCGGCCATCTTTAAAACAAAGTCTTTTGTTCCCCTGGGTGCAGAACAGGGTCCAATTGGACCAGGAATCTTGAAGCCGGTCAAACGACCAGAACCTTTCTCTTTGGACAGTGAGCCAACAAAGCCACTATCCGCACCACCTACGGACGTCAATGTGAAGCACAAACCGCACAGTAAACGTACAGACCCAGTTGGCAACAAGACAGTAAACATCCCCCATCTCGATCCAGCCTTCGCACCAGCAGAAGCCAACGCAATCCCCGCAATCCCATCTAGCTCCCCAGCTCCCCCTCCAGAAAAACCCAAGACTCCACCCCCCAGCACCACACCACAGCCCACCGACCAAGACGCCTGGGCAAATGCAGACCTCTCATTCTTCGAATCCACTTCCCCCGCACCACTACTTCGTACCCAGCCGACCAAACCCAGCGCTTCGCCTGGAATCCCCGTCTTCGGAACGCCCACCCGATCCGCACGCTCGTCCAGCGCAGCCTCGTCGTCAAAAAGTTACACCCGGTCTCCACCGCGCACGTCGCCGCCACCGCCG
This sequence comes from Plenodomus biglobosus, assembly GCA_022343325.1. Classification (NCBI taxonomy): domain Eukaryota; kingdom Fungi; phylum Ascomycota; class Dothideomycetes; order Pleosporales; family Leptosphaeriaceae; genus Plenodomus; species Plenodomus biglobosus. Next base: position 960,921 of record JACTNT010000004.1, read on the forward strand.
CCTGTCCAGCCCCTGACTGGTGCGACGAATGCGGCGCAACGCAGGAAAGACGAGGAGGAGAGGACGATTAGGGAGATTTTGGCGGGGTTGCCGGATTTGGGGTATATGTTGCGCTGAGGGGTGAGACAGGGGTGGGTTGGGAGATATGGGGGATTGGTCGTGTGTGGGGAGATGTGTGGTTGTGTGATGTATATATATGTGTAGGTGTGCATGTGGGTGTTAGTGTGAAATAGGTGGTTGACTTGTCTTGCCTAGTCTTGTCTTGCAGTGTATAAAGCAATACAATACATAAATCACAACATTTGAATTCCCAAAACTAATTCCAATACATGTCTATACAGTAGATCTACCCAGCTATACTCATTTCTACCTCCAAAATCAATCTACTCCATAAGCAAGACTATTGAAAATACAAATACAAATGTAGCCCTCTACGCATTAAAAAAAATACTCCATTTCTGTTGTATCTTTATTTTTAGTTTTGAAAGAGGTAGGATTTTTGAAATGTATACGTATATCCATGCCATTACTCACGACTCACGATTCGCGATTCACGATTTACAAAGCACAGCACTAATAAATAAATAAACAAACAAACAAACGAAGAATAGGGCAGAAACCAAGGCAAGCAAGATTTTTTTTTATTTTTCAATAATAATTTGTTAATTCGACTAAAAGACGCAGGCAGTGATGTGGGGGTAGGGGGGGGATCCAAATATACTCAGCTAAACTAGCATGTGTGTGTGTGTGTGTATATATATATTATGTATATGCGTGTGGCATGCATAACAACCCACGCACGCCCGCACGCACGCACGCACGCCATCAGGCTGCTCCCTCTAAAAACATAATCACCCACTGATGACATGGCCAATGCCAAAACGCGATATACACCAAGGAAGAAAGAAGAGGGGAAGAAAAAAAAAGGAAGGTTCGTAGCATGTATTCCATCTCATGCAAGGGCTTGAAAACAAACATGTGTAGGGCAAGTAGTGATAGGGCTAGAGGTATATAAATATCCTATCCTATCTATGCCATGCCATACCAATCACGCGAGCAGTATCCTCTCTGATTGTGGTGCGTACAACGATAGCGATAACGATGACAACGACGACGACGACGACAACGACGTATAATAATTTCCAGTTACCAAGATACGTGTGAGAAGCGCTGTTTACTTTATGCGCCCAAGAGAGAGACAGAGACAGAGAGAGAGACACACACAGAGAGGGAGAGACACACAGAGAGAGACACAGAGAGAGACACACACACATATCAAACAAATTCTTTCAATTAAGATTTACTTCAAAGGCAGCAGCAGCAGCGGCCACTAATCTCAAGGCCTCGCAGCCCAGCACAGCACAGCACAGCACAGCACAGCAACAAAGTGATCTTCACTGAACGTGCGGACAGGACAAGGGGCCAATTCATGCCAATTCATAGCATGCCATGTCATGCCATGCCATGCAATGCATGTATGCGTGGGAAAAAAGTGGTGATTCCCAAAAAAAAAAGGGCCCCCAGTCTCGTAACGTAATGTAGCCACAAACGCCGCCGTTATAACGCCAGGATTACGATTTCAGAAAAAAAAAGAGGTTTACGAGTGGTACGAGTGGTACGATTGGTCAAGGAGAAGAAAGAAGAAAGCTAGGCAGGCAATAGGGGGAATCATGCATACTTCAAGTATTCTCGGTATAAAAAAAAAGTGTAAAAAGAAAAGTTGTGCGGATTTCGGGAAGAAGCCAAAAACAAAGGCGGTAAAACAGTCGTAATAATAAGAATCATAAAGAGAACAAGAAGAGGAGTGGGAATAAAAGGATTACGGAAACACCCTCGCTATGCATGCATATTTGGCTTTCTTTCCCATGAGGTTTGGTATAAAAAAAAGAAGCATTTCAATCGCGTATTTGGCTCCATCAAAAATTGTCGTCGTGGCTCTCTGTCCCCTCTCTCTCTTGAGGGAAAAAACAAAACAAAAGAGCAGGAGGAATAAAATGTGTACGGGGGGTATCGTAGAAATGTCAATCGAGCAAAGCATGGCATGGAAAGGCGACACGACGCGACGCGACGTCGACGTGACAAAAGCGACTTTCATCAAGTCCGTGGAGGATTGATGTTTTCGAGCTCGCTGCGCTGGCGCAAGTACTTTGCAGCGAGTTGATCGCCGCCGCGCATAGACTGCTCCATCCAGTGTTGAGCAACACACATGGTCATTGGATCGCTTCGTGCTGGGTCTTGCGAAGCCTTCCTCTCACGGTTGAGCAACTCGGTCTTAAAAACGTCACTTGGCTTCGTCAAGGGAAGCACGGTCCTGTGTACAAGCTCAGGAGACGTGAGATAGAAGATGGCGAGTTCACGCTCGGCCACCGCATCTCCCTCCTTGGCTGTGATAAGGAGCATTCGTGCAGCGTCTTCCATTGTATACCTTGACAATGGCTCATCCATCGATGGAGGTAAGACGGCGGTGATGCCAGCCTTCTCGGCCGCTCCACCATTGCTCTGCTTGACTACGGCGTCCCGCTTCGAATTCTGCGTAATGACCTCGTCAACGAGCTCGACCATGATGCGACAGACATCTTGCTTGAGACCGAGAGCAGCGAGACCAACATCCCAGAATGCTTTTCCTCTTGCGGTCTTGTCAAGCATCTGTGCTGGGACAAAGGAAGCAATGTATTGCAGATCCCTGAACAGTGTTTTTGGGCGGATGTTGGCGTCCCGGAAGAGCCCTTGAATTACATCAACAATCATGTCAGTGCTCGGTAGTCCAACAGGAGACCGGGCTCCACTGCGGCTGGGTAATGGCGAAGCATTGCTTGCCCTTTCCACCGTCATGCTGTGTGATCGGCGCTCCTCACAATTGGCAATAGCCTGCTCCAGATTTTGCGCACGAGAAGTGTGAGTAGCCGGCTCACGGGAACTAAGCTCGGGCATTGCACCGAGTGTTGGCGACTGAGGGACAGGAGGTAGCGTCTCACGACGGCTGTTGTATGAACGTCCTGACCGAGAAGAGAGCGAGGCGATGATGAGCTGCTCGAGCTCATACAAAGCGTGCAGCTTCGAGAAGGGATTTGGGTGTGTCTCAAACCTATTCAGTAGTCGTCGGAAGGCGATGTTATATGGGAATTCCAACAAGCCCGCCTTCTTGGCCGCAGAATTGCCAGACGAGCGCGACGTCGCATCGCTGGACGTTGAAGAGTGCTCACCAGCAGAGTGGTGCACGTCAGAGGCGGCAGCATTCTGGTAGGTTGCAACAGGTGGGGCAGCTAGACCTCGCTCAGCGCGGCCGAGCGCCTCCAAGGGAGCGTTTCTGTGATCAGGAAGATTTTGCTTGCGCATGTTCTTAGTACTCTTCTTCTTGGCCAGTTGCTTCTTGCGTTGGCGCTCTTCCTCATCTCGCCGTTGTATGCAATCCTCAAGCAGGTCACCGCCGAACCAAGAATCTGTCTCACTTCCATTTGCGAACACCATGGTTCCCAGGTCGCTCAGTAACAGCCCTGTGAGAGTCTGCTTCAGATCGAGCATGAAGCGGCGCTTGTCTTCATTGACGCTCGCCGATTGCTTCAGCATGACTGTGCCTTTGGAGGAGGATGCGGTGCGCGGGCGAATGTTGGTAGCGCTTGTAGGAGATTGAGCTTGTGTCTGGAATGGAGACCAGAACGTAGCTACAGAGTCAATCGAGGGAATGGGTGATGTTCCGCCGAAGTAGTCATGAGACTCAACCGGACTTCGGCCCCAGGGGCTGTCAAAGCTGTGCTGAGAATCATTGCGGTTTGCAACAGATCGTAGGCTGCTGTGGCTTGGACGATTGGCAAAATCCAGGTTGCGCGAGCCAGGTTGTCCGTGCGTTTCGTATTCTTCATCGCCTGCAATCGACAGTGTGCCAACACCAGTAAGGAAGAGGTCGCCCTTTTGTCGTCCACTTTCCAGGAGTTGCTGGTCCCGCTTGTACAGGTCACTAGCCCATAGTACGGGACCATCGAGAAGTCCTTCTCCAATGATTGTGTTGACGCATTTGTCGACTTCCAGACAGAAGCGATGGATGCGTTCTTCGCCTTTACAGAAGTTTTCGACACCGTAGTCTGTGAGCCACTTGAGCGTGATCTGCGACTGCTCATCAGATAGCTTGTTGGGCCCGCCAAAATCTTGCGAAGCTGACATGATGTCCACTAGCTGGGCTTCGTTCTTCAGCAAAAAGTTGTTGGCGGATGACTTGGAATAATTGCGTGATCGAGGAGCCGAAGGCTTGCCGTCCAGCGTCTTGGATTGCTGTCCCATGATTTTGAGCGCAACGGCAACATCTCTGGCTTCGGCATAGGGTTTGGAGCCTCGCACATCTGAAATGTACCACATCTTGTCTCGCATGTTCTTGAATGTCAGCATCATGTCCTCGATCATTGCATCTGAGCGCTCCTGAGACTGCTTCAGCCAAACGAACCAGGCCTCAAACTCTTCAATCGCATTTGCAGCCTTGCTGAGCAGATCGCGAGGCCCACGAGAAAAGTAGTTCAGAAGCGCAGCATAACCGTTCTTGACCAGAGTAGGAGAAGTCAGCCTTCGCAGACTCTGAAGAGTTTTGAAGTACATGTGCGCATTCACAAAGTCAGAACGTGCTTGACATTGCTGCATGGCGGTTTCGAGCATGGTAACCAGGACAGAGGCGTTGCTTTGCTTTTCCGTGACCTGTGGGCTGCTGCTGCCTCTTGGGTGCTGCGGAGAGCGGCGCGATGAGACATTGCGTTGGCTTGCAATCATGTTGCTAAGTTGACTCTGGCTTTGTGTCGCATTGTATGGGTTGCGTGAGCCCAGATTTTCGCTGACGTGTCGTACTGGTCTGCCCCGCGTGCCCTTTCGCGTAGTCATTCGGTTGCTAAAGTTCTTGGATTCGCTGTCAGGCGCAAGCTCCTTGGGAATCTCCCACTCTTCCACAAGTTTGGCGATGGCTTCCTTCAGTTGATGGTAGTCATTTCCTAGATCGAATCTGTCTCCGGCGCCTTCGTCGTCGCTACTATCGCTGTCAGGCGAGTCTTCATCATGCTCATCTTCGTCGTCAAAGTCTTTGCGCATCCGTGGTTTCAACTGCTTGCCATCAGCAGAGACGTAGAGCACGGCCCATCGCTCAGCACAAGGGTGACACGACCCAGAGGTAGCCTCGAAGCCCAGAATTCGGGTCATCTCAGCACATGCTGTTCTCAAGCGCTTGCCATATAAGTCGGTGGGGGCAATTTTAGGTTCAGTCTGGTGTTCGGCGGTTGTTGTTGTTGTTGACGAACTGCTGTCTAGTAGAGGCTCGCGAGAAGTCTGGTCACTCGTCACAGAGGAAGCGCTGGCACTAAGGATTGAGCTTGCGTCACCCATCGAGGCCGCGGCATTCCGAAAGGGAATCGAAACGCCTGAAAGTGATGAAGCAGACGATGTGGGTCCGGCCCTGGTGTCGACATGGCTTGAAGTCGGCCGTCGCTCGGGAAACAGGGCGTTTACCATGGTGATGATATCAGACGGAGAGAGAACAATAAAAGGTTGCACCTCTACAGTTTCCCGGGGAGAGGTAATGGCCTTTGCCGGGAGCAGGATAGGCTTTGCGGGTGTTTTGGTGTGCTTGAACCTAGCCAAGATGTTCTCGATGTGGACCCTGATTTCGGGGAGAACAGGAACTTGCTGCCGCCTACAATCAAGATTAGTTGCATGGTATGGAAGAGAGCCAAATGGAAAGTCGTACCAATTGTAGGTCATGTCCAGAACCAGTTTTTGCGCTCGGATAGCAATCTCCTTGAGGATCCTCTGGCGGGCGAGTTCGCTGATGTGATGGCCGATCATGATTCCATGAGTCTATAAAAGCACACGTCAGCAGCTAGCTAGAAGTAGGTTGCAGCAAAGTCTGGCCAACCTACCTCAGGATGAATGATGGCATTCAGAAGGAACGTAGAGAACAGCCAACGAGAAACAAAGAAATTCTGTGTGGCCTTGCGGAGGTTCTTCTCGTCTTCCAATTTCCGGAGGATGGCATTTCCAATTTCCAAGATGCCCTCGGGGATGCCGCCGGCGCTGGGCTCATCGTCTATGACCTCGAAAAGATTCTTCACGGCCTTGTCAAAGAACTCATCGGCGGCAATGGTGTCCTTGGTGCTCCGTTGCACGGGCTGGGTTCCAGTACGTGCTGCTGACTCGTCAACCTTCTCTAGAAGGAACTGGCCGTCCTGGAGGACGCGCATGAGATATAGCTCTAGGTTGGATTTGCCAGGCCATTCGCGCATACCGGCATACACATCGAGGACTGTCCGGATGAAATTCGAGGCTGCATTGCTCTTCAGGTCCTTGATTAGCTTGGCGCAGGTGGTGGCCCACACATCTGTCCGGCGGAGGTCTTCGGCCGAATCCGGACCAGACGAATTGGCGAAGATGGAGTACATGAGGGCAGCCAGCGGATCATGACGCTGGAAGGACAGCAACCGCTCGACGGGGTTCGAGCCTTGCTGCTGAGGCTTGTGAGCACCAATATTCTTGCCGCGGGCTTGCATTGCCATGACGGAATCAATGGGATCCAGGGCCTGACGAAACGAGGTTAAGGAAGCGAGTTCTTGCTGCGAAAGACTGGAAATACGAGCAGCAAGAAATTCAGGATTGGTACGAATCTCAGAAATAAAGTCCAACAGATCGTCCAAAATCTTGGACGGTACTTCGTTGAGGAAAGTGGAGGAAGAGAGTTTTTCGCTCTTGATGCTTTTTGACTTGCCAAACTCCAAATCAGGCTCCAGTAGGGCATACTGGCGGGTGGCGTCGCAGGAATTGCGGACATCACTGAGGGCATTGTACAACGAGGCAAAGCCCTTTTTGTCGTCGGAGCGAAAGTTGTCGACGAGGGTGCGGTAGGCCAGCTCCCCGCAGTGTACCAGACGGGCGGAGAGGGCGCTGGAGACGAGCCAGCGGTGCAGGCGGACGCGCGAATGGGCCTTGCGCTGCTCCTGGTAGCCCTGGAGGCGGATCAGGTGGGCGAGTTCAGCGAGGGATGTGGCCGACGTGGGGATGGCGGCCGTCGGCAGGTACGCGTCCGAGTACGAGGAGAGGTCGGCCGGGAGCAGGCGAGGCAGGCGGCCCGCAGGCGCCGACATGGAGGCTGTCATCTGGGGTCGCGGGGCCGTGGTCGCGGGGCGCTCATTATTGTTGCTGTAGCTGTTGCTGTGGTTGTTGTTGTTGCTGCTGTCGGGGGTGGCACCAGGTCGACTGCCCATGGTCGTGGTGGTGGTCGTGGTGGTCGTGGAGGAGGAGGCGGCAGCGGCAGCGGCAGCGGGGTGGGTCGAGGGGTGCGGTAAGGGCGACCTGGGCGGCGAAGAGGACCGGGGCGGAGCCTCAGCAGGCGGGTCGTCGACGACAGTTGTACTGTACGCGGGCGTGTGGCTCCGGGACGACAGGTGGGTGACGGTGGGCGAGAGGGCTGCAAGTAGTAGTAGGTCAGCGTCGGTTCGGCTGCCAGCTCATCGTACAGAGCGCATTGATCCGCGCCCCAGCTGTCTAGGTCTAGGGATTGGGCCTGCCTGGCCTGGGCACGGCGGGCAAAGGAACACGACACGGTGGGAAAACAAAAAGAGGAGAGGCACCTACGCGGAGGAGACGAGGCCCGCGCCGAGGGCGAGGCCGAGGGTTGGCTTCTTCTGATCATGTCGCCATGGACGGCCGTCGAAGCCCTACGGAAGCTTCTGTGAGCTCGCGGTGGTGGCAGCGGTAGCAGCAGCAGCAGCAGCAGCGTGGTCGGGCTGCAGGTGCAGGCACTCGAGTTGGGAGACAGCGAGACTTGGGTTTGGGCACAGCTCTCCACTCCACGACTGCCTCGACGTGTGCGCTGGCGCCTCAAGACTCTTTGGGCGGTAGAGTATCGTCGGCGGTAGGCGAGGCGGGCGACGCGTGATTGGGCGACGTCTGCCCGTTGCTGCAACACGGCGGCGGGCAAGTCACGACTGCAGCAGGGCTGGGCTGGAGAGAGAGAGAGATGGACAGCGATGATCAGGCGGCCGGCTGCGAACAGGAGCGGTGATGGGCGAACTCGGGCGAACAAGGCAGTCCTCTAGGAGCGACGGCGAGTGCACATTGCTCCAGATTGGTGGCGACGGCAGACCGCCTACTTGTTCTCGCGATGACTTACAGCACAGCACATGGTGGGCCGTCGAATCACGACATCAGCTCCCAGCGACCTTTTGCCGGCCCTGGGCCAGCCATCCCCGCCTCGCCTCGCACATACAACGTACAGTACTGGTACCATGTAAGTGTGTGTGTATGTGTATGTGTGTGTGTGTGTGTGTGTGTGTGTCTGTCTGTCTCTCTCCCGCTGTTTGGCTCGCCAGCCTTGCCGGCCGCTTCTGCGACCGCCCCTCACTACCATACCCAGTGCTGCCCTGCCCCTCCATGACCACCGACCACTTCATTACCAGTGAACCCCCCCCCCCCCCCCCCTAGAACACGTCCTGTATAAAAAAAAACACCACCACCACACACCCAATGCGGCCCATGTCTGCACAAGACTCATCCACGAGCCCTCCCCAGCAAATCGCCGCCCCCTGCTCGTCTTGCCATCCATCCGTACTCGCTCGCCCTCGGTACGTGACTCTTGTCCACTGGTCGCCGCCTGCATGCCCCCTGCACCGCGCTTGATGTGTTGGCAGCTCCAAGAATGGCCGCGCATATGCACACGACTTGCTGTCAAAGAAAAAAAAGGCCTGCACGCTTCTATTCCGCGCTCCACTGCTGTGAACCGCTGTTTTCCCACCTCATCTCGCCTTGCATGGGCCCAACCCCCGTCCGCATCCAATGAGCCGCACCGTTGCACGACAGACTATGCCGACTGCAGCTCCGCCTGCTTGACCCTACTCTCCCTCCTGCACCTCATTGATTTTCTTTTGCATGTTTGCAGTAATGCACGCTGCCTGCCTCCCACTGGCCCGCCTCGTCTGAGCGGAAAGCAGCATTACGAGATGATAACGTGGCCTGTTGACATGGTCTGTATTCGTCCTGGATCCCACAGTTCCACTCCCTATCGAGCAAACCGCTTTCTTGTCCACCCCCCCCCCCTCTCGTCTTGAAACACCGCGTCTGCTAACCACATGTCTCTCGCGTCTAGGTAGTGTTACGCAGGACAAGAGCCCAGCATGGTTCCCTTGGGACATGGGCTCCAAAAGATGAGCGTAACGCCTGGGGTGCAGGTACATGCAGACATACATACACACATGCATACCTACATACTCGATCCATTTCCAGCGATACGCTCAGAGCTCCTTTGAAACTTGCTTCAGAGCTTGCTGCTCACAACCGCCAGTCAGCTCATGGCTTCCCTGAGTAAAGGTGCGACACGTTTCCGACTGTGCTGTACTTGTCGTTGCCACCATACTCTTCTCCACTGCTTGTTGCTCTGACTACCCTCGGCCACGTCGCTAGAACCATCCCATGTTTCGAGCCCCAATTCGTCTTTGGCATTCGTGGCAAAGACCTTCGCCGCCGTGACAGCGTCTTGATTGAAGGCCCACAGAAGCAGCTCCCTCTGGAACTTTCCGTCCGAAGAAGTCGACGTGGTCATCAGGCTGTACAGGTCTAGCCCACGTTCTTCCGAGAACGTTTCTATGGCAGACAGAAACGCTTTCCCAGACGCCAATCCTGCTACTTCGTTGCCCGCTTTTTGCTGCAGAAATTCTATAGGTTTGACAACAGAGCTCACGCCTAGCCTCAGCCCCTGTTGATCCCATTGCTTGTAATCCTTTCGAAGGATGTCTTGCAGCGCCATGGTGCCGATGTCCTTCTTTGCAGCGTCCATCTCCGCATAGAAGCTCCCCCGGTCAAAGCTTGCTGCCAGCTGCGGACAAAGCATGATCTTGGCCTCAAGATACTCTACTGCGACGCGGTCATCCTCGGTCGTCTTATTCTCGTCTTTGAGGTTTGCCGTATCGATGAGTATGCTTGCCATGCCTAATTTGGCAACATCCGCGTCCCATCGCTTCACATATGCTGCATCATCAGAGAGGCTGTCTCCTTGAGCACAAGCGGCACCAGAAGACATGGCAGATCCAGATAGCTGGTCCCAATAAGGTCGACAATAATTGGCAATCAGACTGGTGCAACTGCCCGATTTTTTGATGATGCGCGGCTCATTACCAGTATCTCGTGGTACACTGCCTTCGTCATCATGGTGATCGATGACTCCGGCTACACGGTGCGAATAGATTTTGCCTAACTGGCCTTGCAGTTTGTTGTGGTCCACAAGGATCCAATTCGTGTTCTCAGGAGCGAGATGAGACTGAATGTCAGACAGGGCTGGTAGGTCATCAAGGGTTATCAGATGCTTGGCTTCAACGTTGGCATGTTTAAACACCGCTAGATACTCGGGCCGTAATTGGATGTCGATGGCTGGAATATTTGTAATTGGTATATAGATGGAACTAAATGCGTTCTTGGGCAGTGACATGGACCGGATATATGCGTAAAGTATCGAACATGACATCGAATCAAGGTCTGCCACTTATCAGTCTCGACAAACTAGAAAACTACCGCTGTGCTCACCGGCAGACTCATTGCCAATGACAAGCGTGACTTTCTGGCTAGAATCAATAGCAGCGCGCAGAGCGCCTCTGGCCTGTGTGAGAAAGGCGGACAAGGACTTTCTCGGTACCGCCATTTCCGATGTAGCGGTGAGAATACTAAAGGATCGAGTGATGGAGGGGGGATACAACAGACGAATCCAGTGTGGTGACGCAAGAACGCACAGGCCATGCGCGATGTGGCATACCTACGCACGTGCACATGAAGGTAGACATGCATGTGATGTCGCCAGCATCCGATGTCAGTTGTCGACGATATGTGAGGAGAAACCTCGCGCACGATAACGGCCCTTGTAGATAGAAAGTACTTAGTGAGCATCGGCGTGATACACGGCGGAGCTTTATCCCTCAACACGCCCACCTTGTTGTCTTTTATCAGGACAGGATCCATGGCTTCATCTCCCGTAGTCCAACTTCAGCATATGCTGACATTACCGGCATACCCTCGCTTGTTTTTGGAGAATCGAGTACTCGTCATGTCAATTCAACGCTACCCGCAGGTACGCCTCGCATGCTCCGCAACCTGCGAGCGAAGAATTGCATGATAGGCATCATCTCCTCGCGGTTACTCGGCATACCGTCACCCTTCCGCGCCCATTCTTTGATCTCTACGTAGTCAAAGACACCCTTGATTTTTGAGACAGCGCTGTCCGTGACTGCGGAGTTTCTTGATGCCTTGCACACTAGCACGGGCGTCTTGCTCTTCCTCTCTTGTGCTTTCAAGGACAGGGAAAGTGGGAGACCGCCTCCTACGCTGATTACTCCGCCCAATTCTTCACCCTCCAGTTCTGCCGCAGTTTGTAGTCCGACCATGCCGCCCTGCGCAAAGCCAAATATGATAATCTCACGCGCTGTGTAGCCACAGTTCTTCATGAGCCCCTCGCGGATCACACTGCCTAGAACGAGTCGCATGGATGCTTTGAAGCCAGTGTCCACGTCCATTTCACCAGTGTTCTGATCGAAGACCATATCATCACCCCAATGGAAGCCACCGAGATCAAACGGCAGCGGCGCAGGTGCTTGCACGGCGATGCATGCTGTTTCCGGCAGATTCAATTGTTTCCCCAAGTTGGTGAAGGACGAAATTGTATCCCCGAGGCCGTGCAGCAGGATCAATACGTTGGTGGGTGGATGTGCAGTGGGCGCTGTTCATGTCAGTGGGGGCACGTGACATGCTTCGTAAACATTTTAGACGCGACTCACGTGGCGTGATGCTCACTGTGACTGATGATGGGAAGTCCTCCCTTGTGGGCAATCGGCCAGGCATTAGATCTGGTTGCGGTTTTGGATGTGTGAGTGCTACATGGGAGATGAGTGACGTTGTGGTGGAGCCATAGGAAATGGCGGGAGATCAGTCGCTTACGCGGCGAACTTCGCCTATGTAAATAAGCTACTACATGAAATGCGCCTTGCTATGATCCCAGTTTCTCAGTCTCGTACCTTGGCTTCAGATGCAAAAGAGACAATCTATTTGACATGCTTCCATCTGTACAGCCCCTCCAGGCATTGTGCGAGAGTAAAATGGCTGTGACTAAGCTTTACCAAGCAAAGCTTGTTTAGCTTCTTGTCCCTCCCCCCAATGCTATGCAAGTTTCTAAACCACATTGAGATCTTGATTATGCTCTCATGCATCTCAACCATTGATCTTGTCCAATGGTAGCTGTATCTGAATTCCCCGCTGGCCGCTGGGTATTGAGTCGCCATCACTGATTCGAAATACTGACAATGCCACAAGCTGTTGAGCCGTGGCGCATGTAGTTTCTCCATAGCTGAGTGGTTTGTGAAGAGGAGTCAGCATGACGAGCAAATCTAGAATTATGCGCTTACATGGCAAGGCTTCAGTATTGTGTGGAGCGATCAATATTTAAATCTGGCTGCTTCGCGTGCGCTCCGATACCCTCAATCACTACATCAGTCATATTATTATATTTGATCCTCACCTATAACATCTTTCAGTATGGGTTTCTGGGGTAAGTATCCGGTCTCACCTCGACGACGCGGACTAACCTATACTTACAGACAGACATGAAGAGAACTACCAACAGGTCTACGAAAATGACCATTTTGAGGAGAACAAGTCCAGCTTTGGTCACGAAGTCCTCGCTGGAGGAGCTGCATTCGCTGGCTTCAAGGCTTTTGAGGATCACCAGCGCGCTGAGGGTAGTTCACTTTGTGCTCATGTATCCCTCCAGCACGATCGCTGACAACTGTTTCAGGCAAGCCAGTATCCCACCAGTTCGCCAAGGAGCTCCTCGCTGGATTTGCTGGGGCAGAGATCGATAAGCTTGCGGTACTTCAACCCCTGTCTGCCTTGTTCAAGTTGTGTTCTAACCTCTACAAGGAGACCAAGGGGGAAGACTGGTTCGACAGGGAGAAGGCTAAGCGCCAGGCAAGGCAGAATGCGGAACAGATGTACGATGAGCACTACATAAATAGCCAGCAGGCCGATCAGTATGACCCCAACCAGTACGGTCCACCCCAGCACTTTGAGAGGCGTGGATGGTAATCGGGCTGGTCACTGGTGGACATGGTGCTGTTGGAATGGAAGATGCATCAATTCGACGAAGAAAAGGGTCCATTAAACATGTCATGTTTGGGTAGGAAGATGCTGTGAATATACGACCACAACTGTTATCGTCATGGATGGTGTTGCTGATGTTAGTCCAGACAGCATTGAGATCCACGCGTGGAGCTGATGGAGTTGACATGGGTGAGCATCACGTGCAAGGGTCCGATGACGTTGGATTGGCCGTCGCCAAGTGGGCCAATACTTGATCTGCGAACAACTCATCGATCGCATAATGTCATAATCCATACATAATATGGTGTAACACGGTCGCAAATTTGCGCCGTCTAACGAGCGTGGTTCTGGCCCGGACTTTTACTACCACGCTGCGCGACAAAGTTTGCGCCCCATAGGCCACGTCTGTGCGATAATTTCGTGAAGAGAAGACAGTCAGCCATCATCCCACCACATGGACGTGTCGATCATATCGGTATGAAGTTCGCCAAGTAAATCCTCCTTCGCAACGGCCGTCACACTATATACTGACCAGAATAGAGAGCTAGAGCGCGATCTCGTGCCTGAGTGGCGGCTGAAGTATCTAGACTACAAGGTACGCCCGGGACTTCTCTAGCCCTTCCGTAGGTGACGCGTCACTAACACCCTGTAAGACTGGCAAGAAGAGACTCAAGGCCATCGGTCGCGCCCTACGCAATGTAGAAGCGACACCACGCATTCGCCGCCGCGGTACCAACATTCTTCCCTCGCCCTTCGACGCAGCTCCCAAGTACTCGTATCTGAACCGCGACCATGCCAGACAAGGAGAGACTGGCAGCACAAGGGACCCCGAGGATCTGAGGACTCTCGCCCTCACCAACAGTCACAACGGCCAACGACCGAAGCCCAATGGCAGTCAATTGGGGCGCTCGCCGGAAGAGGAGCCGTTGGCACGTAGTCGGGGCACCAGCTACGGGAGCTTCATTGCCAGCCCGCGCAATCAAGGCTGGGAGCCGTCGAGCACAAGAGCGAAAGCACCACCGTCACTGAAACTCCCTGGCGCAGCGCTTGATCCCGAGAACACCTCTCCCCACATTGGACCGGCCACCGCACCACCACACAAGCACAAGACCGTCACCTTGCCCGCCGCCGCAGACGCTGAGACGGATAATGCCTTCGAGGTGGGCAAGACCAAGTCCCCGGCCAAGAAGAAGCGTACTTCCCTACCTGCCAGGTACAAGAGTGTCTTCACTCCAAAGCGCATGAATTCGATGCCTGGGCCCATTACGCAGACCGGGTCACGTCCTGGGGTCCGACGTTTGTTCTCCATGAGCAACAAGACACCGCCTCAGAGCCCAGGCGATGTTCCTTTAGAAGCCTATCGCGACCTTGACTTTCGACAGGCCGATTTCTTCAACTTCCTTGACGCTGAGTTGGAAAAGATCGAAAAGTTCTACAAGGAGAAGGAAGACGAAGCTACACAGCGCCTATCCATACTTCGAGACCAGCTTCACATCATGCGAGATCGGCGTATTGATGAAGTCATCCAGCGACAGACTGCGAAGATCAAGCAGAGGAACAATAAGAGCCGTGACGGCCATCATTTGCTCAGTGATGGTCAAGTTAGCTCAGTTGACGAAGCTGTTCAGACGCCAAAAGCAAACAGTGACATGAAGAAAGACTCGTGGCTGAACCCCATCGATGCTGCACTGGAGGCTATCAACGCTGGTAAGTATGGCAAAAGCACGAAGAATATCGCGCAGCTCGCAACTCCTGCTGCACTCCAGCCCAAGGACCAGTTAGATAGCCGACGTGACTTCGCTCGTCGCCCAGAACTACCAGATGTCCCCTACAGGACTGCCAAACGAAAGCTCAAAGTTGCTCTTCAGGAATATTACCGTGGGTTGGAATTGCTCAAATCCTACGCGTTGTTGAACCGGACTGCCTTCCGTAAGATCAACAAGAAGTACGACAAGACAGTCAATGCTCGGCCTTCGTCTCGTTACATGAATGAGAAGGTCAACAAGGCGTGGTTCGTGAACAGCGAGATCATCGAAGGCCATATTCGGGTGACGGAGGACCTTTATGCAAGATACTTCGAGCGTGGAAACCACAAAATTGCGATTGGAAAACTACGCATCAAGGTTGCGCGTGCAGGAGACTATACAGACAACACCTTCCGCAACGGCATTCTGCTAACAGCTGGATTCATTCTTGGAGTGCAAGGCCTCATCAAAGCGACGACTATCACGGATCTACATCATCCAACCCACAGTACACTGGCAATGAATACTAGCTATCTACTCCAGGTCAGTTTCGCGGAAGTCTAGTT
Organism: Plenodomus biglobosus; assembly: GCA_022343325.1. NCBI lineage: Eukaryota > Fungi > Ascomycota > Dothideomycetes > Pleosporales > Leptosphaeriaceae > Plenodomus > Plenodomus biglobosus. The sequence continues at coordinate 976,327 of JACTNT010000004.1, forward strand.
GTGGCTATTCTAACAGACACAGATCTACGCCGGATATTTCCTTATTAATTTTCTTCTACTTCTCTTCTGCTTGGCGTGCCGTATCTGGCACGACAATAAGATCAACTACGTTTTTATATTCGAATACGATACCCGCCATTTTCTCGATTGGAGACAGCTTGCGGAGGTGAGTATTCCGGATGGCTAGAACAAGTACATGCTTACAGTTTATAGCTTCCTTGCTGGTGCTTCTTCTTGTTGGGCCTTTTCATGCAAATCAACTTTCATCAAGTCGGAGGCGATAGCATGTACCTATACTATCCCGTGATTTTGATCGGGATTGCTGTTGCCATCTTGTTCAATCCGCTCAAGGTCATTTACTTTCGGACCCGCATGTGGCTGTTGTATTCTTTGGTGAGTGTCTCCATCGTAAGGAAGAATATATGCTGATATATTCCCAGTGGCGACTACTACTCGCGGGTGTATATCCTGTTGAATGGCGAGACTTTTATCTTGGTGACATGTTCTGTTCCTTGACCTACAGCATGGGCGTAAGTTGATCAGACCTTTAACATGAATCTGCAGCTAATTTCGTATAGAACATTGCGTTATTTTTCTGCCTGTACGCTCACGGCTGGGATAATCCTCCCCAGTGCAATTCCTCGCACTCACGAGTCCTGGGCTTTGTGACAACATTGCCAGGTATATGGCGTGCACTGCAGTGTCTGCGCCGTTATTGGGACACTGGCAACAAATTTCCCCATCTTCTCAATTTTGGAAAGTACGTGGCCACTATAATGTTTTACGCAAGTTTGAGCATCTATCGCCAGGATCAGAAACCGGCGACAAAGGCGGTGTTCATTACCTTTGCGACAATCAATGGCATTTACACCTCCGTTTGGGACATCATGTTTGATTGGTCATTGGGCGATCCACACGCAAAACACCCATTCCTGCGGAAAGAGTTGGCCTATAAGAAGATTTGGTGGTACTATGGAGCTATGATGATGGATCCGATTCTGCGCTTCAACTGGGTACTCTACACGATCATACCACTCCAGCTTCAGCACTCGGCCGTGACATCATTTTGCGTGTCTCTTCTTGAGATCTTCAGACGAGGGGTATGGTCCATATTCCGGGTCGAGAACGAACACTGCACAAACGTCGGGCGATTCCGCGCAAGCAGAGACGTTCCGTTGCCATACTATATCTGCTCCTCCAGCCCCAAGCAAACAGGCTACACCAACGGAAGCCTCCACGACCAAATAGTCGTACATCAACCCGAAGACGATCGTCCACGTACGCCTGATGCAGCATCTAGCCTCCCTCCTGGTTTACCATACCCCACAACTACCAATGCAGATCTCGAACGCCAAACTTCATCTACAAACCAACTTCGCGCTCCACAAGGCGAATTCAAGCCTTCACCGTTACAACGTGCCTTTACCCATGTGGGCGACATATTCCGTGATGCGCATGCCCAGGATTTCGAGCGGAAGGTGAAGCCGGAGCTTGGACATGACCCGCGCGAAGACAAAGAAGACGAGGATGATTCGGACGACTCCGAGGTTGAGGTGGAGACACCAACTCGCGCTGGTAGTGATGACAGCGAAGCTGAGTTTGTGGACGATGAGGAGGAGAGTGCGCTGTCGAGGATTCGAGAGGATCTTGACATCGGGATGAGTGGTGCGAGGGGGGATCGAACGCATGCTGGGTAGGCGATAGTGGTCATAGTGAACAATGCATACGTTCTTGGTTCTGAGATTGTGCGTGTTCTATGCCAGGGTTTCGCAATCACATGTGCGATTCACCATGTCTGCGATATATTCACGTTGAACGGTGTCATATTCATATGCCTTCCAGATCACAGTACCTCGCTTTCACAACGTCTTAAACAGAAGTACACTTCATCCAGAAAGCGTAAACCAGATTCGCCATCTCCGCATGCTTCGCCCTGCACTGCCTCAACTCCCCCACACTCATCCTCTTCTTGCTCCCCCGCGCAAAATCCCTCCTCATCTCAAAATGCCACCGCGCAACAACCTCAAACACCACCTCTCCGCCCCTCATTCCATTATCCCACAAACCCCGATACCCCAACAGCTCCGCCATCTCCAAGAACTCCGTAACCAAACACCGCAACCGCGCCGGCGCATGCTGCTCCAGAAACAGCACCTGATCCACCACATACACCAAGCTCAGCGGCCCCCCCGTAAACATACCCACGCCCTGCTTCTTCACAAATGCCGGCAAATCCGCCGCGTCTAGCGGCTTCTCTTCAAAAAACGTGCACTGCAGCGGCGGCCCGCAAATCCAAGCCATAATGTTGGCAAAGTGGAAACCCCCTACAAACGTCACCGTGGTGCAACCTTGCAATCTTGCCTCCGGGACACCGAATTCTGCGGCCAGGCCGCGCAGCGTGGCGCGTAGGGGCGTGGGGTCGTAGGCTTGGATTTGGGCTTGTATGCGCAGGGGGCAGTGGGCTGCTGCTGTGAGGACTTGGTGCAGGTAATCCCGTGCGTAGCCTTTTGTTTCGTGGCGGGTTGTGCGGCAGGTGTTTGTAAGGGGGGCTAGGAGGATGGAGCCGGAGGTGTTGATGCGCAGGGGGTTTGTGGCGTGGAAGGCGGTTAGGTAGGTTGTGTAGATATTGTTGCGGAGTTCGGGTGGGAGGAGGGTGAAGGGGTGGAAGGTTGTGAGGGGGTATGAGGGGGGTTTGGCTTCGAGGGGGGGTTCGAAGTCCATGTTGTCGGTGGTGAAGAGAGCGTCGAGGTCTGTGTCGGTGATGTAAGACATCTTTTGGTTTGGATGTTGGCGGGTGGTGGGTTGTGATTGAGCTTGTGTATGTGAGTGTGAGTGAGATGGAGAGGGAGAGGTAGATTGGCATCTTTTATACGAATAGTGAATATGCACGATATAGGGAAACAAATTTAGTGAACCATGGTTTAACGTATGGATTTTATTTTTGCGCTGTTATCATAGTGTCTAGCATACGCGATACGAATCTCTGGAACAATCTGGCTTTTTTTTCCTATTCCTTCGTCTTGGGAGGGAAATTTTGGAAATTTGGTACGGTAGAGCCAGGCTCTCGGCTCCTCTTTAGTACCATATTCATTCGTATTAGTTTCTAGTTAGGAGACTAATCATCTTCTAGAATGCCCTACATTCCTGTGCACCCTGACTTTTGTCTAAATATAATTTGGCTTCAATCACTTACATCTCTAATTTCTAAGCAATTGCTTGCGACGTTACAATGATCTTCCTAAAACTGTGACACGGAGAATATTCTTGAACTAGCATTCTTATAGGAGTAGTAAGCCTGTAGTTATAAGTAGAGTTCCAACAAGACAAATTTATCGTGAGAGAGAATATTTATGGTGTGCCAATTTTGAATCCGTACCAGAGTTTTTCTGACATGCCGGGTTATGGCCATGACATGTTCATTATATTATGCTTGTACTAATAGCTACCTAATCTACACTATGCTTTCGGAATTATGACTACATTTGGAACTCTGGCATACTTCTTACTATTGACTACCATTTGCATCTTACCATTTTATGCGACATGACTGGGTCAACCGGTCAAGGGCGCAAAATATCATATCGTAAAACCATGAAGGCATGTACGGGAAATTTGGGCAGTATACGAATGCAGATTGTGTTATTTGTTAATGAGAAGTAGATAGCCGAGCAACGTGTAGCTATATTATAATGTCCTTCGTTCTATCCACATTCAAAAGGGAATAGTACGTATCCTGTTCCCTAGTACTTGGGATTCGTGCTATTTGAGCAGCTGCAAGTGTCTGCACCTAAAGTGAATCCTGACTAGGCATCCGCGGTCTAAAATGCGCCCCCTGGTCTATTGGGAAATCTATATTAGGTTAAGGATTTAACGACAATGCATACCGTGGACGTACACAACAAGATAGTAATATTTATAACATGTTGTTGGACTTTTCAGAGGCAGCGATACCGTGTTCACTGATGTACAAATGTTGCCCGATAACAGGCCCGACTCTGAAGTAACCATTGTATAATCAGACTCTATTAGCTATAATCTTACACGCTGTCTTGGCAGATCGTCTAACTAATGAGATGATCGACGCTTAGGCAGAATTACAGTATAGTTGGGTAAGCCGTTCTCTTTGAATGGCCTCATGCGTCTCCAGCCATGGTGCGACCGTTGTATGCCATTTCATATAGTACACCATGACTTCTTCACGTGATTCCTTCACGGCGTATCGTAAGGCCTAGTGTCGACAGATCATTAAGGTTGCCAAAGCGCGTGGAACATTTGCGCTAAACTTGTCGGTGCATTTACAGTTTAAAAATACACTCACGCTAAAGCACATCCAGATTCCGAGATTCGACGACGAAGAACCGTTTTGCCGACGTTGGCTTGTGAAACACGGCCGGGAACTTGATATGAAGGGATCGCGACAAGGTCTCGTGTGAATACTGCGACTCGATACGGTACAGCGAATTATACTTTGACGCAATGAGCGTGAGCGAGCGTGAATACTGTGGGGCCGATGGCATTGCTCGTCGAGATGGCACTCTAATTTCCGATCCATACATCGGGAAGCGGGACCGCAAATCAACCGTTATGATTTACCCAAGGAACAAACTTTAGGCCTCATGGAAGATTCCTAGGGCTTATTTTAGGCCTGTGCAAATCATAAATTACGTTACGGAGAAGCGTCCGACACAGAGGCAGCAACTTTGAAGTACCACGACCAACGTGGAAAACCGAGATACGGCCTCCAAGGTTAATCGCAAAACTTACTTGTAGAATCTAGAACAATGTACTTGGAAAGCGGTATATAAGGGCGGCATGGGAACACTTTATTGACCATCACTACAACATACTTCAGTTCTACACTCACTTCCACACTCTCACTTCAACACCTTTCAATAGTATTCAAATCCAGCTCAAGGTCTTCATTACTCCTTCAAAAACTTCAAGATGCTTTCAAACACCGTCCTCATTCTTTTGGCTTCTTTCGTCGGAGCCCAGGCCGAGACTATCTCTGGACTCAGAGACTGCCCTTACCGTGAGACTGAAGTCAACACCTTTGATGGCGGCAAATACAAGATCTGCCCGGGCACCGACTACCAAGGACAGACCAAGTCCGTCTCCTACGGCTTCCCATCTGCCTACGAGTGCGCCATGCTTTGCAGCGAGACGCGCAACTGCAGGCAGTCTGTCTACGAGCCAGGCAATGGGGGATGCCATCTCAAGAGCGGCGACCTAAAGTGGGTCAAGAGCGACAGGTACCAGGCCATCCACATCAACAGGCGATCTCAGCAGCAGAGATCTGCCCCACTCAACGGCTGCCCAACCCGCGAGACCATGGAAACAATCTACGGTGTCACCATCGCAAGTTGCCCCAACACGGATTTCGAGGGCGAGACCAAGGCCGTCATGCAAGGCGCCAGATCCACCAAAGACTGCGCCGCCATGTGCGCAAAGACACCTGGATGCCGGGCCTCAGTGTACGAAAGGGCCAACTCGCAGTGCCACATCAAGTCCGGCCGCATGGTCTGGAAGGCCAACAGCCGCTACTCGACTTCGCGCCTGGCCCACATCCCCAGCAACGGATCCCGCCTCGACAACTGCCCCGACCAATTCCAGGTCGAAGGCGGCTCTGGCTCAGTGTTCTACGCCTGTATCAACGCCGACTGGAAGTCCAACAGCCTCGACATCATCGGTGGAGTTGACTCTGTTCAGGCCTGCGCCAACATTTGCGGTAACACACTCCGCTGCACAAAGTCTACGTGGGATGCTATGAACATGGCCTGCCACATCAAGGGTGACTCTACCCTTATTTTCAACCAGGGCTTCACCTCGCTTCTTCAGGGATAATTAGATTGCGAGGTTTGCGCGTGCTCCTGAAACTCTCACCTTGAGATGTTGGGATAGAGCATGATGACGGGATGGCTGTGGAATGGCTATCCGCAATGGATACTGGATCATGGCTTCATGATCACGGACGCGGGTGGTATGTTGATAAAATCTGGCGCGGGACAATAATTTTGCACTCGTTGATTTTGAGACATGGGATCCTAGGTACAATAGGTAATCATATTAGGTAGTTATAGACCGCATCAATTTAAGTCTTCTTCTTCGAGAATCACAATTATACTCCCACAGAAGAACTTGTTGAATTTCCTCGGCCTTTTTCAAATCGCCTACCCATCCGTCCATTCAATCATCACTCAACCTACCAATACCCCCATTCCCCACCCCCTAAATCCCACCTCCCAAATCATCTCCCTTCCAAACTCCCAAAAATACAACATACCATTCCCTCCTTCCTCCCCCCTCTATCCTTCCGCCATGTCTCCCGCAAGCGCCTCCCGCCAGTCCAAGCGCAACCACTCCCACCCCAAGCGCCGCTAATCGAACCGACCGATCGACGCGGCCCGCAACGTCCATCGATTTAAAGTTCCAGGCAAAGTTTAATGCGAAACGAGATGCAGGGGCGTGCGGGGGCGGGTTGTGTTAGATGGGATGGTTGGGCGTTGTTGTGAATTTTTCTTTGCAGTGGGGAAGGCGTGGGGAGGGCGTGGGGATGGGGATGGGGATGGAGTGAAAGCAAGATTCAACTTGTGGAGATGGTTATGTGTAGGTATGCGGTATGAATAGGGTAGATAAAGAGGTATTGTATAGTAATATCGCGGAATCCCTATACTCAAACTCATACTTGTACACATACTTACCCGCCCCACCTTGAGTTACCAAGTCAGGTATGTCTTGCTGCACAAAAAAATCAACTCCAAAACCACTATTGTATATAAACGAACATGCATTATGACATGCATTATGACATGCGTTCCAACACCACACCACACACTCCACACCTACCATACACTCGCCATCGCCATTACATATCCCAGCCCTGAGCATATTCTTCAATGCAAGTTATCCCCTAATAGCAATTCTCGCATCCATGTCGTAAAAGTACCATAGCGTTGTGGTAGTTATGTGAGCTACAAAGGCGGTGGTACATGCTGTGTGCTGTAGGTATCTTTCTGCTCCAACTTCAACTTTAACTCCACCTTCGCAAAACCACCTCTCTACACATCAAATCGCATACCATAACCCCGCATTTCCAAAGCCCTGCCCGATACTTCCTTTTCTTTCCTTTCCATGACAAGACATTTCTCCATCTAGTATTCAAAGCTATGCACTTCATACCTACATACATACCTAGGTATCTCACGTGTACACGCGTGTGCACCAAATACCCAACTATATGCACTCACTTACAGTCCCGGATTGCGCGCCACAGCGTAAGCAGTGGTGTGATACAAGGTTCTGCGCTGGTTTGCCGGTTTACAATTGCCAATGTGATATGTGTTAGGCTAGGTACCATATTAGGACGAGAATTCGATGTTTCTGGGTTGTGGATTGAAGACGCCACCCCGCGTCTCAGCAAGACAAAGACCGACTGTATCTTCCCCACCGCCTCCCTCACCAATACAAATACAAATACAAATACAAATACGTATAGCTACCGATACGACTTCCCACCTCCACCCCTACCACCACTACCACCACCACAGAAACAGCAGACGCCACAGCTTCCGAAACCTCGAGCACAAGTTACGACTAGGTAATACTCATGCTACTACGAATACACAGCGAGCGCTTGTAGAAGGATTTTTGTAATAAAACTACCTATGGTATGGAGATACATGTTACATCTGCATCTGCACACCACACCACACTCTCCAGAACAGAGTAGTCCCCGAACGTATTCACCGGTAACGTACGCTCAAAACACAGACATACACCGCTAACTATGGTATGCGCCCTGCGTTGTTTTGAACTTGGAGAGTACGTTTTGGCGGTGGAGTATGATGATGCTGTATCCTCACTAGCGTAATCTTTATCTTGGGCTGTGAAAGAGGTGGTGATGGAGGGGTTTTGCTGTTCTATATCTATAATTGAGTCTATATCTATATTTACTCTCTCTATCTAGATCCGTGTCTAAGTCTGTATATCCGCGTCTATGTATCCGCGTCTAGAATCTGCACATCCAACACCCATTTCAACTTAACATTAACATCCCCCTTTTCTACTTTTCTCCACTCACCATTCCTTACAGCCCAAACCCCCGAAAATTTTGCCATTCCGTTGTTTGATTACGGTATAACTTTTTTAAAACGCTACAGTGCTGCTATGAATATGACAGCTCATACACACACACACATATGTGTATATATATACACAGACAAACGAACACACCTTACCACATCTCATCAGAGCAAATTGACCATTAAACCATTAATCTTAATAAAGTCATGTTCATCAAAATTAAAAACTCTTTCATATGTGATATGCAAAAAAGCAGTGTATTTCCACTGCCCCAGCCTCCGAGACAAAAGTCTTTCCACGCCCCCAGCCTCCAAGACAAAAAGTCTTTACAAAGACGCTTTCAAATTCCAATGGCAAGTTTTGACAACACACGCACGCACGCACTGGCACGCACGACCGGGCCAGCGCCAACACACACACACCGCCCCCTAACGCCCCCAATGCCGGCTCGTGAAAAGCAATCGGGTATCATGCATGAGTCTCGGACAATGAAAAGAGAGAAAAGAGAAAAATAAACAAACAGGGCAGTCTGTCGTTGTTTTATGGAGTGAGATCCAAGTCGTCAATCTGTTGATCTCTTCGTCGTACATGGGAAGCAGCATTCGCGACTCGGCCAACTCTGGAACCATGATGAATCTGAATCGACGTTCCCCCTCTCTTGCCCCCCGAACAGACCATAATCGAAAATCGTAGTTGGAACGGAGCAAGCTTCTTCAGCCACGGTGGAAGACGAGAAACCCAACGTCGGCGTCCATCATCCACCGGCCAGGCTGACACTCCATCTCAATCTGATAGTAGCTTCTCAGATGCCACTCGCCATTCAACTCGCGACACCAGAAAGGATCGTCGTCGCGAGCATCGGCGGGGCGTATCTTCCTTGGATCGTAGGCGCCACGCGCAGTTGCAACACGGCGGTTCTCCATTTGAATTTCCTCGCGCGTGAAGCCCTCATGGGGGTGGCCGTTGTGTCCAAAGGCAGGCCGGGTTTCCCTCACCACCTGTGGCGCAGCTTGGAAGGGTGGAGCTTGGGCGTTGGTGATGTGGTATGTAGTGGTTGTAGCGTGAGGACCGGGAGGATAGACGTGAGCGGTTGCATAGCCGTAGCTGGGCATCGCATTGTAGTAATTCCTCTGGAAAGGGGAGCAGAAGTTAGCAAGCGGGTAAGACTGGCCATAGAGGCCGAGGCTGTAGTAGCTGCCGTAGAAGAAGGGGCAGTGGTAGTTGGCGGCGGGATAGTGATTGGCGCCATGGGCGTAGGGGTAGTAGGAACGGGCGTTGTGTACCGCAGGCTGGTAGGCGCCCGCCGCATATCCCATGGCGACACCAACACCAGCGCCATAGCCAGCGCCGACATGCAGGCCGCCCGGCACGACGCCGGTGGGTAAAGCCCCGTTTGGCTGCTGACCGGCATAGCTCAGGACGCCGCGCTGGCCGTAGCGGGGTGTGTAGATGTAATTGTGACGGGGTTTGGGGAAGGCCTCCATTGCGGCGGCGGGCGGTTGGGATGACGCGCCGCAATTGAGACGTGGAGAGGGGGTAAGTGGGTGGGTTGATGGATGATGGATGATGGTATTCACGAGCCGCGATGGGAGAGTGTGGTGGATGTGAGCAGCTTTGGGGATGGAAGCGGGTGAGGCTCAGCGTCAAGGCCAGCCAGCCAGGCAGACGACAAGTGAGACAGGTGACAATGGAGTCGGAGCCACGCTCAATCGGCCGTCTGCGAGACGAGCCAATGGGGGTGAGAGAGGCGGTGTGTGCGCGAGACAGGCGCGAGGGCAGCGATGTCGGGGGGAAGGGTTCAAGGAAAGAGCAGAAACTCACCGTGGCGGAATGGGTCGGCATACCAGCACGACCACCAGTGGCGGCGTAGTAATCAGCCTGGTAGCCAGACGCTGGCCAATGGCTCCCTCGGCCATGGGTGGCGGGAATCATGGCCTGGGACTGCATTGGCAAGCCCGGCGCAACGCCTCGTTGAAAGCCTCCCGCCACGACACCGCTGGGGTAGCCTCGCTGCTGGCTGCGCATGTTGTATCGTAGAGCGGGTTCAAACCGACGGCCGGTTGGTGGGCAACTGTAGTACTTGCCAGGATAGTACGAGCCTCCAAAGCCGTAGCGTCGACGCAGAGAGATGCCACGATGCGGCAGTGCTTGTTGTTGATAGTACCTGTGGCTATTGCGCCTCTCTACCTTGGCCTTGTACGTGCTTCTATTGTGGTCGTCGTCGTCGCCGTCGTCGAAACACATGGCTGCGTTTGGTGGGATCGATTTCGAATACACAGAGGAAAAAGGCGGTCTGAAGGTTCGGGCATGGGAGCAAATGGTCGGCGTGGAGCGAGGCAGGGTAATGGGTGCCACTGACATGTGGGGGGAAGGTTACATACCAAGCAGCCTCTACTACAGCAGCACTGTAGAGTCTACTTCAAGTTTGATGCAGCTACATCTTGTCCCATACATTCGCAATCTCGTCATTTCTTCCCACTTCCAACTTTTGGCACTGCACCGCCCTCCACCGCCCCCGTCCCTGCACCCGCTGTTCCATTCCCCCACTTGCTCGTCTTCTTCCCCCCAAACAGCCTTCTGACTCTCCCCAACACGGGAACAACAGTCCACCTCGCGAACCACGGCGTAGCCCATACACTAAACATGATGCGCGGCACCAAGAACATCTTGGTAATCGCATAAGCCGTCGCAAACTCCACCACCAGCCGCACACCCCCTTCGCTCACATTCCACGCCTTGTCAATCCTCCTCAAACCACCACCCTTTGCCTCATCCGCATCCGCATCCTTGACAGCCTCATTATGCTTCTCGACCTCCCTCCGCGCCTCCACCTCCTCCTCCCCCCTGATCCACCCTTTCCGTCTGAAATACCGTCCAAACCGCTCCACTCCGCTCGCCACCCACGCGCCTTCTGCGAACCACGGGGGCAGCCAGTGCGTGTAGTGGAAGTAGGCTGCCAGACTGAAGAGCGGGATTATGGCGCTGAGTTCGTGCAGGATGAGGAACGAGGTGATGTGCGTTAGTGGCGCATTGGAGAGCGCGACCGTGTATTTGTGCAGGAAGCGGGGAAGCCGCCGATTCACACGGGCTATGCGGGATGAGGCTGTGGGGGATGTGCTGGGCGTGGAAGATGCATAGCGTTGATTGCGTATGCGAGGGCGAGGTTGCGTTGGGAAGCGCGGGAGGAAGAGGGCGCGGCGGAGCATGGTTGTGGGCATGTGTAGAGTGATTAGTGATGCAGAGACTATGAGCTGGAGGTGGGCAGCTTCGTGGGTGGCTTGGGTTGTCGCAATTCCATGTCTAGAGATGAATCCTCGTCTGGTCGTGTTGGAGATGACGTCGGCAATTCCACTGACATTCCCGCTGGCTGCCAATGCGCTAGTGACGGATCCTTGGCTGTCGCGTCTCCCATCAGCCTGCGCGTCCTGAACTCTGAACTCTGAACTCTGAACTCTGAAATCTGAAACCTGAAATCTGCACTCCAAATTCAAAGAGAGGAACGGTGGCACCTTGCACATCACACTCATCATGTGCCCTCAAGTCAATGTTCAAGCACAAAGCGTGCCTCGACTCTATTACTAACTACCAGGATTCATACTTCATGCTTCATGACCCATACCAGCCATACTCTAACCCCCTCACAACTTTTCCGCAACCTCAACAAACTCCTCCAAAGGCCTGACAGGCCGTACGCCAGTGCTCAATTGCATGCTTGCCTTCCAAGCGTGAACATCCTTGATCAACACAGGCTGCGACGCGTCCACTACACTTTGCACATCTGCCGTTTCATCAAGAGCCTTTGGCTCGGCAGGCAGACCAGAGTCCGCTACGCCCAGGGCAGCTTTCGCTTCGTCGAGCACCTTGTCTGCCACTTCCTTCTCGAGCTTGAGATCCTCGGACAGATATTTGGCGATAGCATCCGAGATGGCATCGGTGGAGGAAGTCTCGCTAATGTGAGTTCCCAGCTTGGTGTCGTCAGCTGGGATCTTGTGTTCGGTCAGGATGATCTTGAGAGCTTGAACAGCGGCAGTCTTCTTTTCATCCAGCGATGGCTCCTTGGCCTTGGCCTGCGCTTGGAGATGGACCGAAAGCTTAGCGCGCTGCGAGGATGACGTTGAGATGTAATGATGGTAGAAATCGACCATGTCCTGCTTCGTGAGCTTGTCAATAACCTCAGCATCCGTCTGAGCTGTTTCAAAGTTAGCAAAAATAACTGTTAGGAGGTGTGATGTCGTACCTTGTAAGAAATCATACGAGTCGCTATATATATGATTCCAGAACCTGTCATCTTCTGAAGAAAGATTCTTCAGCTTCGCCAGCCGCTTGTTGATGATGGCCTTTTTGTGGCTATCAAAGTCTTCATCACTCATGTCCTTGAGCATGCCCTCAAAAGTGTTCAGGAAGTTCTCAATGCGACCTTCGAGGTACCGGCAGTCTCTCTCGCTCTGGATCAGGATGCGGTAGCCGGACCAGACGTCGTGGAAGGATGGGCCGGAGAAGACCACGTACCCGAGCTGCTCGATAGTTCGCAGCTGATTAAAGCACGGCTCATCCGTCATCTGCCCAAGCAGCTGCAGTTTGGCGCGAATCTCATCATCATAGCGATGGCCCGCGTACAAGCTGTACTCGATGCAGTGATTGACGTTGGCTGGATCCTTGAGCTCCTTTTCAAAGATGAAGTTGCTGCCTGACGGGAGTATCAGGTTGCGTCGAATCGGTATCTGGCTTGCAGGCAGCTTCTTTGGCTTGATGGTCCGTTCTACAAGATCTGTAATCTTCAAGGCCTCCTCCTTGTACAGGTTCCCATGCGCAAGGATCTCGATCTGACATTGCGCCAGGATTTGGGGGAAGAACTGCTGCACATCTTGCGCTGTCACGCCCTCCAGTTCCTTCAATAGCTCGGCGTTCAAAAACGATTTCTCGCTCTTGAACTGTCGCGAATATGTTCCAACCTGCTGGAAGGGCTGGCCATAGTCCCAGTTCCTTAGCGAGCGCTTCATGCGGTCGTGAATAATCTTGAAGCGATCCTCGCGGACCTCAAGATCGCGAACTTGAAGCAGTACCTTCTCGAGCAAAACGTGTAGCTTGTCGTTGTAACCGCTTACCGTGATAGACAGTCCGCTCACGTGGTTGGTAAAGTCATAGACTAGACCGGAGATGTCGGCATCGTAAGAGTACTCCACCAATGCGTCGTTGACGAGCTCGCGATACATTGTGCACAGCAACACGACCCGCGCAGTGACATTTGTGATTGGTGTGCGGAAGTAGATGTGAACGTTGGCCTTGGGCACCCAGAACTGATCGTCCTTCTTCCACCAAATGCGTACGTTCTCGTCGTTTCTGATTAGTTTCGGTTCCTTCGCTGGCTGCTCAACCGGCTTCTTCTCAACGTCTAGTCGGCTAGGAATAAATTCGTTCTTGTGAGGGAAGTGCAGCTCAGCTGGCCTGTTCTTGCTTTCAAACGCTTCTTGAAGTTCGGCGAGGAAATCCTGGGGTATCCTTTCCTGCTTGTACTCTGTACCATACCACTTCTCTTTTTGGTCCCAGCCGCCTGGGAAATCTTGGCTGATGATTCTCAGGTTGAAATTGTCTGGTCGTAAATACGACATGGCCTCGCTGATTAGTGTAGCGTCAAACTTTCGGATGGTAGCTGGGCCGCTGAGGAGTAGGTTTCGAGCATATGGCTTTTGCATGGTGCCCGCAAGTCCGCTAACAGTACGACTAGGGGGGCTCTTTTGTTTGAAGCGGAATGCTACTTCGGTGATTCTCATTTGCTCTTCAACTACCCATTCCTGGGGTGGCTGGTCCCGAATCATGCCAATATATTGGAAGATCAATTTTGCAACTTCCTTGTAGTGCTTGAGTCCATCCTCGGTTAGTTTGACGCTGATGCTGAACAGTCCCGAGCCAGGACACAGCGTAGAACCTCCAGCCCCTAAGCCGTTCGCCCACCCCTTTGCCTTGATGAGTGCCAGAATGCTACCAGGGCCTTCGTGACCGATCAAGTGGCTCAGATAGCGGGATGGATGGGACTCATAGAAGCTCTCCTCGTCGCGGTACGCAAACTGAAGATCCAGCGACCTCGACTCAAGAACTGGCTTCGCAAAGGTCTGCGTCAAGAGCTCGTTTTCGGTGTAGACAGGCATGTCCCACCGAAGGAGGTCCAAGTCTTTGTTTGGCACTTTAGCAAATATCTCTTCTACCCACTCCTCTAGAGTATCTAAGCTCTCACGGCCCAGCACAACTAGCTTCATCCGGTTGGCTGAGTAGTGTGTTGAGTGAAACTTGATGAATTCATCGCGAATCTTGACGCCACGCGCAATAGGGTCATCATGTAGTGTCTTGTAGCTCCCAGTCGAGAAGTGATTGTAGGGATGGTTTGGGTTAGCCAACGCCTTGTTAAGTTGATGTAATCGCCATGTGTCATTCTGTAGGTTCTTCTTATTCTCAGAGTCCACTGCCTTGAGTTCGCGGTCAACAGTGTCTTCCAGGAAGAGCGGACTGATGAAGAACTGGCCAAATCTATCCAGACCGCCCCATAGCGGTGACTTCTCCTTGGACTCTGGAAGATGTGTAGTTGATGTATTTGGTGTAGACGCGTTGCTGGTGGCAGTGGACGGGTACGACAGTTCGAAGTAGTAGTTGGTGGAAGTGGCGGCGGTGAAGGCATTCGAGTAACCACCGTGACTAGTCAAATATTTGTTGTAGGCGTTCTCTTCTGGGTATTTTTCGGTGCCCATGAACAGCAAGTGCTCGACCGCATGCGCAATGCCCGGCATATCAGGCGCGTCGCTGAAGCTGCCCACGTTCACATCGAGCGCTGCGCTGGCCTTGTCTGTTCCAGCCTCATGTATGAGGAGCACTTCGAGCTGGTTCTGGAGAGTGAAGATGCGGTATGATCGGTCATCCAGTTGCGGTCTCTCGAGATCTTCTATCCGCTGTCGCCCTTCGACACTCCTTCCCAGTTGTTCGCCCATGTCGTGCGATGGTCTTGTCGGGGTTGCAATGCTGCGGCGTGCAGTGTGTGGCGCGGTGGTTGTAGGCTTGAGTGAGGGTTGTAGCCGTATACGATGAAGTGTAGAGCAAATTGGGGCGGACGTGGCCGATGATGGGCAGCGTGATAGCGCTGTCGTGTAGCACGCCTTGCAATGTACAATTCTCACCTTTGAAGTGACTGCTAGGTGTCGTGGCACGCGTGACAGTTTTCCCAGATACAATCGCGCGCCTTGGACAGGAAGCATCCACAGAACGGGCAGAGGGTCCAGTCAGTAGCTTGGTGGGTGGGCCGCTTGCTGAGGGTGTGTGTTCACTCCAACAGCCAACTCGGACAGCTCAATCAATTATCACTCTAGCAGACAGCCGTGACAAACAGATGGCGGTGAGACAGGACTGGATGCTCGGCTGTATATGTAATGTGCTCCGATATGCAAGCTCCAAACAATGCGGCGCCCGGTGGCTCGGAACCGATTGGCGTCAGCGATCACCCTCCCCATCACCGCGGCACATGCATTCTCGCTTGATGCCATCACGGTGCGCAACAGCTTTGAAGCCCGCTATCCCCACATGCTGGCTTTCGCTAACGTCGTCAAAGCAGCCATGTAGGTACATGGTATATAGTACGTCAAGCATATAGTACGTTGTACATCAAGAAGAACATGTCATGTCGGATGGGGATTTCATTGAGCACTGCAATAACCATCACCCTTTATGAGCCCTTCCAAATCCTGCAACAACATGGCATCATCAGAATCTAGCCTCGAACTTCCGCTGCCTTTATCTGTCCTGCTTGTCTCACGTACCAAGCGTCAGACCTGACACTAGCGCCAGACGTACCGCCTCAAAACGTGATTCAGGGGTGATGATGCAAGACATTATGCATGGCAAGACTAGGCTACGCTAGGCTTATGGGTTATGATGCCATGTGCGCCTTTGTCTTACCAGACTACCTGCCTCTCGCCAAGTCCATGTAGGACCACGAGAGCTCCATGGATGACAGCTAGATGAATGATAAACGGAGGCAATCATGTACTCACAGAAGACGATGTCAAGGTGGTGCACATCTAGAGAGCCAGACTCAAGGCTAGCCGTCGGGGGGTATCAACTGAAGGAAGCGCATAGAGAGTGCACACGCACAAGCATCAGAGGTGCATGAGAGGTGGGTGCATCGAGCCATCACCTCCTACCTCTGCCTCTCCCTCTCCCGGCAGATCCCCGTGGCGCACCTTTCTTTGGACAGCTGGTTGCCATGTGTCCCCGCTTTCCGCACTGGTAGCACTCGACACTGCTCATATCGCGGCCAGCCGGCCTGCTACCACCCGCTCCGCCTGATAACGAAGTGAGATTGCCCACGTACATATCCTCATCGAGTGGTTTGGGCGGTGCTCGCGGCGAGTCGTTGCCCATACTCGCTCGTGCTTTCCGGGACTCCCGCCGCTCTGCTGCCACTTCGCGTTTCGTCTCGCGTATTAGCTCCGCTGCAGGGTCGTCCGAGTCGATTTCCTCATCGGACGAACTGATCTCGCCTTCTGAGTTTTCGGCCTTCTCGAAGGCTACAGATGCCTAGGATCTTGTTAGCTCAAGTTGCGCTCCGAGCCCGCTATTCTTACGTCTATTTTCTTTTTGATGCCACCGCCAAACTGCATCCTCGCCGGCCTGACTTCTTCCTCTTCATCGCTGGAGTCATTGTCCGCGTCAATCTCCGCAAACCCGGCTTTTCTGACGTCCATTGACTCTTGTCGCGTACTATTGAGAGGATCTTGGAAGCTGAGCACCCATTTGGTCTCGCCTGAGTATTGCGCTGCCTTGTCAGATGCCTCTTGCCGCTTCTTCTCTTCCTCCGCCAATGCAGTTTGTAGTATCTCGTGGTCATGGGAGTTTGGTGTACCCGCTGCGAAGCCACCTTTCGAATGACGAGCTTTTTTGGACGGCGGTCCATTCGGTGAAGAGGGAGATGATGCTGTAGATTTTGCTGCAGATCGTTGCATGAACTATACGGGCCTGTCAGTACATGTGGCGCGACGCGTTACAATCAGGGTCGGCATACCTTCATCGTCATCAGCCGACTGGACATTGTCTTTGGTGTGTTTGCCGACATGTTGGCGCGTTAGTATATATGGCCTCTGTGTGTTAGTAGCGGGATTATAACAGCACTTTGAGCAGTCGTGTGTTGTACATGGAACATTTGGAGAGTCGCAAACATTTGGCGCGCTAGTGGGACGCTAGTGGCTTATCGATAAGCCGACTTCCGAGATCTGGGGCTCCACATGTTGCGGTGATAATCCATCGCGACCACATGAGCCCTCCACCGCTACATGGCCTGCTCGGTCCGACGCTACGGCGTCATACACGGTTCGCAAATACTCATTGCGGATGTGGTTGACATTCAGTCACTTCACGGTAGGGGCAGGGCTGCTCTCAAGCTTCAACAGTACCTAGGTAGGTACACAACAACACGCGGAACATGTGGAACTGTTGAAGAGCTATGATTTCATTCAGCCTCAATTCTTCATCTCAACCTGCCTGGTGTTGAGGTGACCGTCTGCGCATAATCGAGCACATTCTAGTGCCGCGCTACGATCTCGCCAGCGCGCCAAGCTCAAGATCTGTCTGGGATCAGGTCCCAATGCGATTCCAAATTCTATATGCACCTGACGTGTTCCGACTACCTCTGAAGGTCAAACTGGCACTCATTTCAATGCCCGCCGTTGCGAGGCTTCGGTAAATTTTGCCCATCTGCCGGCTCTCTCCTTCACTGTCACTGGACAGGCAAGAGCGAACACCAGTGTTCTGTTGATCGAAACTGTGGTGCTGTTGGTGTAAATGGCGTTTGTAGTGGCACGCCGATGTGCTTCCGTCTTGGAGATTGAGTGACGGCTTGGAACGCCATCACCTGGATCGTTGTGGCTTTGACGCGTTTGCTTTGGAGAATAAGGCCAGTTTGAGCTGTCGATAGGCTTCAACGGTGGCCTCTGGTGTCCCCTGTTCAGACTGGCATTGCTGGAGCGCATCCGAGCGCCGCTCTGGTAGTGTCGAAGTCCACGACGAAATTGTGCTTGCTCGACCAGGCGTCAGAAATGGATGTGGTAAAGTGTGAGAAGCGACGGTGGCCATTTGATCTGAAGAAGATGTGGATGAGCTGCGAGAATTTATCGACGATGAAGATCGAAGAGACATGTCGAGGTCTACGATGCACGTAATCTGCAGTAAGATATACCCCGAGTTCAGTAACTTGTCAACGACAGATGGATACTATAAGTATTTGCCAGACAAGCCGTATCTGGGCTTTCCAAATCATTTGACATGCTACGTACCTACGAGACCCCAGGTCGCATACCTTCCGTCTTACAGCCGATGATCACCTTAGACTACAATATAGCAGTTGCACATAGCAAAAGATACGGTGTATAAGTTGTCGACCACACCGGAGCACTACTCTCATGGCGCAACACGGGGTGAGGCCTCGCGAGCCAATGACGACAACACCCGGGTCAAAAAAGTAATCAGTCCACGGCACGATCTACAAAATCATACGTTTTTGACAAATAGCTAGTTATCAATGAGAGCCCAATGGCAGATGTGTGCATACGCCAATGCCGGGTCTTGTTGATCTGGCGACTACCCGGCGTTAACTCGAAGCACAATTCCAAATCTCCCCAGACAAAAGGCGCTAGGGATCCCAGCCAACCTTCTTGAAACAACGAACTTTTGGCTTCCACCTACGCAATTTCTCCGGTGTGTGTTTTGAACACAGCAAGCATATCTCAAATCCATCCAGATTTGGTCGCCTAAGGCATTCATCTGGTTCCAGTTGCCCACAGCTTTGGCCCCAGTACTAATACTCAGTGACACACGCGGAGGGACACCGGACATGTACTTCATCGAGTCGATAGCGCAACCTAGACGTCAACCGTAGGCTTTGTTGGGCAAGTTACGCGAATGCTACCCTGGCGCAGGACGCTCCCGCCGGCTAAGACGACTACTTCTCCCTCTCCACCTCACATGTGCATGACGCATGGACAATTTCCTTGCTGTAAATAGAACAAAGCATCATATCTACTCTTGCTTTCAACGAGCTATCGCAAGTTTATCAAGAGAGCATCTCCCACGCCTCTTCCGAGTAGCGCCTAGCCCCCCTTCTATCCTGCACTTATCCAGGCTTGCATCAACCAGTCACTGTGTAATGAGTTATAAGCGGTGAACGTTCCGCTATACTGTGCATCACACTGATGAGACTATGTTCTTCATAGGCTGAGCGACTGCAACAGGCCGCAGTATTCACTCAAGATGCCAACACACTCACAAGAAAGCAGGTGTATGATCTGATTTAAACCGACGCAACACCACATTCCACAATCTCTCATAAGGTTCCCAGAGAGCGCACCAGTATATCAACAGCCCCACGCACCTGTTGTGCTCAAGGCATGCTGTCCTGACATGCACAAGCAAGTCACTCTTACGATAGCATCTGATGCCCCTAAACAGGGCCCAGGAAAACGTACCAACCCAGATTCAACCGGTCATACCCTTGCTAAATGGCGGAAGTGATTATATCGTATTCAAAGGTTGTAGCGAGTGAAGAAGAGCACGCCATCGGCATACTCACCGTGACCTACAGTGACATGCTGATAGCGTGGTCAACCGCCCCCTGAAGGTTTTGCATCACCCCAAGATGAGGCACCTGCTATAGCATTGTGAGTACAAGCACGCCCATCATTGAGAAGTAGTCACATCAGCATACGGAACAAAAGGCGAGAACCCCCCTCCCCCTAAAAAGAGCGGCAACAATATACAACCTCGCCTCAGTTCACGTCAAAACCGCCTATATACGAAGAACGTCACGCTCAACACACTCACCTACTCACCCCGCACTTTAATGCTGCATGAACCCAATTCCATAGACTACTTTTCAAGCCTTGTAAAATCCACCCGCGTTGCACTCCTGTATATCATTTCTTCATACTCATCGACCACAAACAACTCTAGCAGCAAAAATACCGACCAACCCCATCCCATCCATCAACAGCCGCGAAGAGTAGTTCCATGCTCCCCTCCAGCCACGTCGATACATGCCAATCACGCTGCAGCTACAGTCTCTCTCTCTAGGCCTTTGGTACCGTGCGTGAAGAATTACACGTGCAATGACGGTGACGGTGACGGTGACGTCCACCCCGCAGAGAGTACCGTGGTAGCGAAGGCGAACTATACAGGACCTGGGATTTGCACAAGACGCAACACGCAACACGCAACACGCAACACCAGCTGATCGACTGAGATGAACAAGATTCTCCGCATCTCGCAAGAAAAAGTATAAACGCAGTAGCAGTGCACACAAGCCTTCTTTGCTGCGAGCCTGCAAAGCAAAAGCCATAGCACTCAAGCACAAAGCATGGTAGCCAACTGGGTAGAACCCCAGTGCGCCGCACACCAAGCCCGTCGAACCATCGACATCATACCAACCACAATATGCACACTATGACGGTGCGGACCGGCCCAACGCGTCGTCCGACTAGATAGCTAGCCTGTCTCTCAACGTCGCATAAGCCCTGCGGCAACCCAGTGTTCGATTCGATTGCACACTGCAAGCATTTACGAGGCGCTGCTACCTATTTACCTACCATACATACATACATACATTCACCCACGACATCGATATCGCCAAAGACGTCCAACCCGAGTTTGACAGCACAAACATGCGGAACCACTCGCCAAGCTGGTTTATCCTGTCGTCGGAAGCGACTGCGAATATCCAGATGGATGCGCTTGCGCCTGCGATTGTGTTTACGGCGGTGGCTAGCGTCATGGTTGGGTTGCGGTGGTATAGCCGAGTGTGTTCGTCGTGTGGAGTTCGGACTGAGGATTATTTTGTCACGGCTGCTTTGGTATGTATGTTTGTGTGTGTTTCTGGTTGAGTGTGTGTGTGTGTGTGTGTGTGTGTTTGACTGAGACGGATAGGTATTGTCGATTGGGAATACGGCTGTGATTGGGGGAGGTAAGATGTGTGGTGTTGCGATGTACTGGGGATGGAGTTGACAGTGCGTAGAGTATAGAGTTGATACTTCTCGGGATGGCGAGGATGCTACGCGGTATTCTACTGTTATGGTTATGCTCAAGGTTTGGACCCCCGAAGATGAAGTATCATCACCCAGACGCAGATTAACATGTACCAGCTTGTCTTTGCGCAATCAATCTTCTACCATCTTTCGATCAATCTCGTCAAGGCGTCGTTTATACTGCAGTATGCTCGTCTTTTCTCTCTGATTCCTTCAATCAAGTATACCTGTTTTTTATTGCTTTTCATCGTTGTCGGGGCCACGGCGTGGGGCGTGGGTGGTGTTATATTCCTATGTAGACCCGTACAGCAGTACTGGGACATGACGGTGGGGGGAATATGCATGAATGCAGAGACGCACTTCTGGTCTACGAGCATCATCGGCATTGTGCTTGACTGGACGATTTGGATACTGCCAATTCCCGTGGTGGGGAAGCTGAAGCTGCCGCGAAGACAAAAGTTGAGCTTGTTGGTGGTTTTTGGGTTGGGCGGGTGGTATGTCTATCCATGCAGGTTGATGCGACGTAGTACTGATTTGTGAAAGTGTTTGCGTTGTGAGCATTCTCCGTTTGGTATTGGTGCACCAGTTCGTCCATCGGCGCCAAGTCACAAGTACGCAAGTACACGCAAATATACCACGTCTACCTGCTAACTCCTCAGGATCGGGTACCTACGCCCTGATACTGTCCGCGATCGAAGTCAACGTCGCACTCTCGTGTGCCTCGTTGCTCGTCCTGAAGCCACTACTTGTGCGCTACTTGCCTGTGATTGTCTCGGAGAAGCCGGTGACGGCGAGAGAAGACATTAGGAGGTTCAGCAATCACACGGACCTGTTCAGTGCAGCATTGGATGACATGGAAGAAGATGTGGAGAAGTCGAAGCGTGGGCAGAGACGAGACACGGTGGTGAGCGGACAGGACACATGTGTGGAAGCGCCGGAACTGCCCACGGAGATGGATTGCACTGGGGGAACTGTCAAAAAGTCGACAAGTATTTGATATTTGACGATGGTGGAGGTGGAAGTGAGACGAAGGATGAAGCTCTGGCCATGACGTAACGCGGTACAGCTACTTAGGCTCTTGTCGACACGGATAATGGATAATAACAGCGCAGCGAGGCGTTCTTTACATGACTGATACTGCCGCATTCTCATACAGTTTGTACACATGCTTGCAAGCACATGTTTAATCGTCATCTCGCCCGCCATCTGAACCGTCTTGGAGCTGGTCGCTGTACTGATAGCCGCCCCACCAGCTGCTCCAAGCTAACTACATGGACTCGGTTAGCGCAGGGTTGCACGGCCTTTCATGTTGGCCTCAACCTGCCCACCAGCTCACTGAATGCATGTTGGTCTGCGCCCTCGCCTAAGACCCCGAGCCTCTCTCTACGACCTGATCCACAAGAAGAACATCGACCACATCTCGACCGCCAGTGACGACCGTCTCGCCGCCCCCGACATTGAGGCTGCTCGTGTTCCACTGCCCCAGAGCCCGCTGATATCACCGCTGCTCCCCGAGCTCCCCAGCCAGCAGCGCCCCAGCCAGCTCCCGCCGCCGCGCATCACCCTCGACCAAGCGAGCGATTCCGACGACGAGGACCTGCAAGTCGCACAGATGGCGCCTGTAAGCTTTGTTGCATGTCAAGTCGAGCTGGGGAGAGATGGCTAATTGGAATCAGAAGAAGCAGGAGCAAAAGGCCGAGGACAAGGTCGAGCATGGTGCGTCTATCCCATTGCTACAATGCAATGAATGCAATGAATGCATTACATCTATACACATGAACTAGAAAGCTGACCGTTGCTAGGCGCCGTTTACTCCATCTCCGGGTACGTCACCACATGACATGACAGTACAGTGCGCAGGCTCCATACTAACAGTCGCAGGCCCGTCATCATCGCCGAGAACATGATCGGATGTGCCATGTACGAGCTTGTGCGTATGCTCCCACAACTTCCACCAAGCTTCAGCTAATGTGTGCAGGTCCGTGTTGGCCACGACAGCTTGGTAGGAGAAGTCATTCGCATTGAAGCCGACAAGGCCACCATCCAGGTCTACGAGGAGACTGGTATGCCAAACACATACCCCCTTCCCCAACCACGGCGATGCTGACATTACATAGCTGGTGTCACAGTTGGCGACCCCGTCTTCCGCTCCGAGCAGCCTTTGTCTGTCGAACTCGGCCCTGGCCTGATGGAGACCATCTACGACGGAATCCAGCGGCCCCTCAAGGGTATCGCCGATGAGGCCAACAGCATCTACATCCCCCGCGGTATCAACTTGCCCGCTCTCGACCGCAAGAAGAAGTGGGACTTTACGCCTGGCGACTTCAAGGTTGGCGACCACATCACCGGAGGCGATGTCTTCGGTGTCGTTTTCGAGAACAGTCTCCTCAGCGAGCACAAGATCTTGCTTCCTCCCCGCGCAAAAGGTACCATCACGCGCATCGCAGGGAAGGGCAGCTACACCGTCGACGAGAAGATTCTGGAGCTCGAGTTCAACGGAACCAAGAGCGAGTTCAGCATGATGCACAAGTGGCCCGTCCGGGTGCCTCGTCCTTCCAACGAGAAGCTGTCGTCTGACCAGCCGCTCATCGTCGGCCAACGTGTCCTCGACTCGTTGTTCCCCAGTGTTCAGGGTGGCACTGTGTGCATCCCCGGTGCTTTCGGATGCGGAAAGACTGTCATTTCGCAATCGCTGTCCAAGTTCTCGAACAGTGACATCATCGTCTACGTCGGATGTAGGTTGCCATTCCTCACAACCCCATAACCCCATAACACAAGCACGTGCTGACATGGCCAGGCGGAGAGCGCGGTAACGAGATGGCCGAAGTCTTGATGGACTTCCCCGAACTCACCATCGAAGTCAACGGCAAAAAGGAGCCCATTATGAAGCGCACAACCCTCATTGCCAACACCTCCAACATGCCCGTGGCCGCCCGAGAAGCCTCCATCTACACAGGAGCAAGTCCACTACTCCCCACCACCACCATACATCGCTAACAGAGAGCAGATAACGGTAGCTGAGTATTTTCGCGACCAAGGGAAGGACGTTGCGATGATGGCGGACTCGTCGTCGCGGTGGGCCGAGGCTCTTCGTGAGATTTCCGGTCGTCTGGGAGAGATGCCTGCTGATCAGGGTTTCCCCGCGTACTTGGGTGCGAAGCTAGCATCCTTTTACGAGCGGGCTGGTCGTGTCCAGGCGCTCGGTAGCCCTGAGCGGTACGGCAGTGTGTCGATTGTCGGTGCCGTCAGCCCGCCTGGTGGAGATTTCTCGGATCCCGTTACGACGAGTACGCTCAACATTGTGCAAGTCTTCTGGGGTCTCGACAAGAAGCTTGCTCAGCGGAAGCATTTCCCGTCAGTCAACACATCGATCAGTTACAGCAAGTACACGACGCCACTGGACAAGTACTACGCCAAGAACAACCCCGACTTCCCCCGTCTGCGCGACCGCATCAAGGAGCTTCTGACTACGTCTGACGACCTCGACCAAGTTGTGCAGCTGGTCGGTAAATCCGCTTTGGGCGACTCGGACAAGATTACTCTCGATGTCGCGACTCTGCTCAAGGAGGACTTCTTGCAACAAAACGGCTACTCAGACTACGACCAGTTCTGCCCTCTGTGGAAGACGGAGTGGATGATGAAGAACATGATGGCATTCCACGACGAGGCCCAGAAGGCCGTCTCGCAAGGACACAGCTGGCCCAAGGTTCGCGACGCGACAGCAGAGATTCAGAGCCAGCTTCGCTCAATGAAGTTTGAGCTTCCCAGCGATGGCCAAGAGGCAGTCACCAAGAAGGTATGCATTATAGTCTATTCAAGGTCTCACGAGTCGTATGCTAATGCGATAACAGTACGAGGAGCTTCTGCAGAAGATGACCGACAAGTTTGCGTCTGTCGTAGACGAGTAGACGCTCGTCTCCAGTGTTTTCCAAGCGAGTTTGTCCTGTATGTCTGCAAGTATATAGAATGCGAATTATATCAAGACACGAACGTTGATGCCTGATCCGCTGACGACGCTGTTTCGCGTCTTGTGACCGCAAGCGTCGTCATGGCTGTCTTGCTTGCCAATGCACTCTATTGTGACGTTTTTGCTTTGGACGAAAGGTATCCTGCTGCCTAGAGTATGCTCTTGCCATGCTAATGCGAAAGATCGGAAGCGTTAAAGTAGAAGCAGGTATTGTCACACGAGTCTAGCCGGCCGTTTTCACCCAGGGTCGTCAGTTGTGGCTGTGCTGTGGCGGCCCAAGCTCGGACTGTCCACAGCTACGCAACCAACACAACGCCTAGTGTTACAGCCCATTCGCCTTCTCCCACCTAAATAACACTCTGGGCTTCTACTCGAACCTGTGCGCATATCACACATACGACTACAAGCTCCACTTCCGCCTCGCCCACCATGGCGACGAATCCAAATGCGTGCGTACATGCCACAGGACAGCCCCTCCCATGGTGTATACCTAGCTAACAGAGACGACAGCATCAACGTGAATGATCCGGGGCTGATTACGCTCGTCAACAAGCTCCAGGACGTTTTCACAACTGTGGGAGTACGTTGCTGCCCAGAACCCCTCCACCCTCGCTGCACACCGACTGTCGGAACACTTGTACTGATGCCTACGCCAGGTCCAAAACCCCATAGACTTGCCCCAGATCGCCGTTGTAGGATCGCAATCCAGCGGAAAGAGTTCTGTGCTCGAGAATATTGTCGGACGAGACTTGTGAGTGCTGGGAACGATGCGCTTCACCCTTGGGCAGCATACTGACTGTTGGGCCCTGCAGCTTGCCTCGAGGAACCGGCATCGTGACCCGACGACCGCTCATTCTGCAGCTCATCAACCGCGCGGCGGGATCGCAAACCAACGGTGTCAGCGAAGAGGCCAAATCGGCCAGCGAACAGAACAACGCCGACGAGTGGGGCGAGTTCCTGCACATTCCTGGCCAAAAGTTCCACGACTTTAACAAGATAAGAGAGGAGATTGTACGAGAGACGGAATCAAAGACGGGTCGCAATGCGGGTATCTCGCCGGCACCGATCAACTTGCGGATATACTCGCCGAATGTCCTGACCTTGACGCTGGTCGACTTGCCGGGTCTGACCAAGGTGCCCGTTGGAGATCAGCCAAGGGATATCGAGCGACAAATCCGGGAGATGGTGCTCAAGCAGATCAGCAAGTCCAACGCCATCATATTAGCCGTCACCGCAGCGAATACCGACTTGGCCAACTCGGACGGTCTCAAGCTGGCGCGCGAGGTGGACCCGGAGGGACAGCGGACAATCGGTGTGTTGACCAAGGTCGACTTGATGGATGACGGTACAGATGTTGTGGATATTCTGGCTGGACGCATCATCCCGCTTCGATTGGGATATGTACCTGTTGTCAACCGAGGGCAGAGGGATATCGAGAACAAGAAGGCGATTTCCTATGCGCTCGAGCACGAGAGACAGTTTTTCGAAAACCACAAGGCGTACCGCAACAAGGCTGCGTACTGCGGAACACCCTATCTAGCGCGCAAGCTCAACTTGGTAAGAACCTACAACAACAAAACATGGATGGAATCAAATGAAGCTAACCGCGCTAGATCCTTATGATGCACATTAAGCAAACACTTCCTGACATCAAGGCACGCATCGCATCATCGCTGCAAAAGTACCAAGCCGAACTCGCATCGCTCGGAAACTCGATGCTGGGAAGCAGCTCCAACATTGTCCTCAACACAATCACAGAGTTTACAAACGAGTACCGAGGGGTCCTGGAGGGAAATAACCAGGAGCTGTCGGCAGTAGAGCTGTCAGGTGGTGCTCGTATCTCTTTTGTCTACCACGAATTGTATGCGAATGGTATCAAGGCCGTTGATCCGTTTGATCAGGTCAAGGACGTGGACATTCGCACCGTCCTGTACAACTCATCTGGCTCATCACCAGCACTGTTTGTTGGTACCACTGCTTTCGAGCTCATTGTGAAGCAGCAAATCAAGCGACTCGAAGACCCTAGCATCAAGTGTGTTAGCTTGGTGTACGACGAGTTGATTCGCATTCTCGGCCAGCTCCTCAGCAAAACGTCGTTCCGAAGATATCCTGGGCTCAAGGAGAAGCTTCACGCTGTGGTTGTGCAATTCTTCAAGAAGGCCATGGAGCCGACCAACAAGCTCGTCAAGGACCTGGTGGCCATGGAGGCATGCTACATCAACACGGGCCATCCCGACTTTATCAACGGATCGCGAGCCATGGCTATTATCCACGAGCGACACAACAGCGCCAAGCCACAACAAGTGGACCCCAAGACTGGCAAGCCACTACCGCCCTCGGTACCTCCGCGGTCGATATCGCCGTCGCTGGGAGATCCCAACGGTGATGGCGGTGGTTTCTTCGGCTCCTTCTTCGCCAGCAAGAACAAGAAGAAGATGGCGGCCATGGAGCCTCCGCCACCCACTCTCAAGGCGTCTGGCACCCTTTCGGAGAAGGAAACACAAGAAGTGGAGGTCATTAGTAAGTTCTCCTGGATGTGATGTGGTGACTACTGCTAACAAGATTCAGAACTGCTCATCACATCCTACTTCAACATTGTGCGTCGAACCATGATTGATATGGTCCCGAAAGCCATCATGTTGAATCTGGTGCAATGGACCAAGGAGAATATGCAAGGCGAACTGCTCACCAACATGTACAAGACGGACGAACTCGACGAGCTGCTCAAGGAGTCGGAGTACACTGTGCGGAGGCGGAAGGACTGTCTGCAGATGGTGGAGAGTCTGTCGAAGGCGCAGGAGATTGTCAACCAAGTGCAGTAATGATTGATTGTGGAGCAGCAAGTGGTGCAGGGGGGACAGGTAATGATTGACGGAGCATGTCTTGGTAGTGTGCTAGCATGGTAGAATGGGGGGGGGGTCGAAGGTGTGTATATCCAGAACAATGCGATGATTCAAGATTTAGAAAGCCTTTGTGATGTCGTGAAATTATATTGCATATGGTTTAGAATTGCCAAGTACTGCTGTACTCACACGATGGACATTACCTAGAAGGCGACGCTAGCAGCGCAGCTACTATGCGGCGCTCGGACCACCCCCAAAGCCCGAAAGTCTGTCGACAACCGACCAACGATTTGACGACTTGTCTGGAACATCCACAGCCAGCCAGCCGACCATGCTGCTCCCACGAATATACGCGCCCGTACGCGCAGCCATTGCCACATCCTCGGCCTTCATCGCACCATCGACGCGTGTCCTGGACGCCGTGCTCCCCCGCAGCGCCAATGTGTCGAGTCCCCCGGTTCTGTGCTTCGTTAGGCATTCGGCGCATCAGGCGCAGGGCCGGGCTAATGGAGCGAAAGATGGGCCTGGAAAGAGGTTAGGGGCTAAGAAGAGTGGTGGTATGTTTTTTTTCGGTTTTCTTTTGGGGGGTTATTGGTTGTGGTTGTGTGTTGTGGTGGCGTGGGATGGTGGTGAAGAATGGCACTGCTTTGCTGGCGTGCGATGGTGAAAAAAATGGCATTGCTGTCATACGGCTAACACACCACACAGGCGAATACGTGATCCCAGGCAACATCATCTTCCGCCAGCGCGGCACCCACTGGTACCCCGGCGAGAACTGCAAATTCGGAAGAGACCACTGCATCTTCGCCACGGAATCAGGCTACGTCCGATACTACCGCGACCCCCGCAAACACCCCAAGCGCCAGTACATTGGCGTTGCCCTGGAAAAAGAGCATACTCTGCCCTACCCACCCAATGCTGCGCGCCGGCGCCGGCTGAATATGCTCGCTGTGCCCATTGCCCAGGGCCAGATGACACCTTCACAGCACGACACGGTTGTCATCACCGACGTGCCCGTCGGCACCGCGACGAGAGAGGATACGCCACGGGAGGCGACGAGGAAGAGCCTGTCGCTGAGCAAGGGCAAGGGCTATGCATACCGCGAGGCCAATTGGCAGATTGGAAGGGCGGCGGAGAGGGCCGGCGTGAAGGTCAAGGAGTTTGTGCCTGGAGATCGATGGGCGGCGTGGCGCAGTAGCAAGGCGAGGATTGAGAAGAACGAGGAGAAGAGGCGGTTGCGGAATGCAGGCAAGAAGGCGGCGAAGCCAAAGGCCAGGAAGCCGAGGGTTATCAAGTAGGGAGATGGACAATATATGAGAGGGACGACAGGCTATAGGATCAAGTGTACCACCTAACACACAACATGTATACATATCTACAAATCAATCTTCCGACAACACCACACTACCCAAACCCCCACCCTTACAACTTGGAACTATCCAACCAAACCAACCCCCCATCAACCTCATCATAATGCCTCCCCCGCCTCCACCCCATCCACCTCTGAATCGTCTCCTCTCCCCCCTCCCCAGCCCTCAACCCCTCCTCCTCCCACCCACTCCCCCTCCACCCCGTCCCCTGCCCCACCGCCGCCTCCCTCCCCTCCTCCCCCTCCTTGACCGCCAACCCAGGCGTCCGCCCCAACGTGACAGCCGGCCTATGATCGAAGCCGCGCTCCTCGAGCTCGCGCTGCGTGAGCACGGGCGTGCAGCACGCATCTGTCCCGTCGAAGATGGCCTCCCACTCTGCGCGGGTTTTGGAGGCAAAGGTTTTTGCGAAGAGGGTGCGCATGAGGGGCCAGTGGGGTTTTGAGGTTTGGGGGCCTGGGAGGGAGGAGGGGGGGATGGAGAGGCCGTGGAGGAGGGCGGCGAAGAAGGGGGGTTCGATTGCGCCGCTTGGGGGATGTTAGTTTGGGTTTGTTGAAGAATGGAGAGGAGGGGGGGTGTAGGGTTTAACAACAAGAGTGAAGGAAAAAAAACTAAAAAAAAAAGAAAACTCCCAAACCTACACGGCCATATACCCCCCATCCTTCGTCTCATACGTGTCATAAAACGGGGCCCCACCATCCAACAAATTCGTCCCCCTCTCCCCACCCCAAACCTCCCTCCTCATCCCCAACCGCGGCATACTCGCCAAAACCGCACTCCCATCCACCATGTTCGCCTCCACCACCTGACCCCTCCCATCGCGCGCCCGCGCCAAAAGCGCCATCAGAATCCCAATCACACACATTGCGCCCCCGCCCGCAAAATCCCCCACCACATTGCCCGGCGCATACGGGCGCTCGCCTTGCCGCCCAAACAACGCCAGCACACCCGCTACGGCTATGTAATTGATATCATGGCCCGCCATATCCTTGTACTTCCCGTCGCGGCGGAACCCCGTAAGACGCGCGACGATGAGGCGCGGGTTAAGCTGGAGTAGCGTGTCGGGGCCTAAACCGGCTTTCTCGAGCACGCCGGGGCGGAAGGGGTCGATGAGGATGTCGGCGCTGAGGGCGAGGTGTTTTAGCAAAGCGATGCCGCGGGCTTCCTTGATGTTGACGCGGATAGAGGTTTTGCGGCGGGTTAGTTGGTCCGAGGGCGTGGTGGTTGGGGATTGGGGGGTGGCGCGGTCGATGCGTAGGACGGTTGCGCCGTAGTCGGCTAGGAGGAGGCCGGCGAAGGGTCCTGGTGGGAGAAGGTGGGTGGTTAGTTTGGGAGGGTTTGGGAGGAGTGGGGGGGAGGAAGGAGGACTCTGTGGATAGATGGGTGAGAAAGAAAGGGGAGGGAGAGGGAGAGAGAGTAATAGAATTTCCTTTTCCCCGAACAAAAGACAACTCCTACAGCACACAGTACACTCAAGACGAGCAAAAGAAAAAGAAAACAAGACCAAAACACAAGAAAATTCAACTCACCCGGTGCCAATCCCGCAAACTCCAGGACGCGCAGTCCCTCTAGTGGTGGTGGTTGGTATTTCGGCATTGTTTGTAAAATACCAGTTTTCAGTATACTAGATAGGTAACTAGTTGTTTATCGACGATCTATGGTACCGGGTAGGTATACCTAAACGTCAACTATGGTATCACTCTAGACCTCCTCTTTCTCTTTCTCTTTCTCTTTCTCTTTCTCTTTCTCTTTCTCTATCTCTTTCCCTTTAATTCAACCAACACAATTCGCATTCACAACAGACAACAAAAGTAAAGTATCCAAAATCAATTCAAATCAAAAGCCACGCCAAACCCGGCTTACATGTAGTTCCCCCGAACATGCTCGACGTCGTTGTTGGGCGGTAAGCTGGGCTAAGTCGGCTATGTTGAGCAAAGGTCGGCGGGGAAGTTGCCGAGGTGAGGTGCGGTGGGGAGATGGCTGGGGTACAGTAGCGTGGCCTAGGTACCGGTACCTAATCTAGTCTAAGTTAGGTCGAGGTAAGTTAACGTTACCTACCTAGGTACCACGCCTACTTACAGTATATGCAGGTATTTCGACAACTCTCGTGGGTACGGTAGGATACCTGGCCTACAATGTTCTGCCCTTGTCGCCTCAAATGGGCTTCCGCATTAGCTGCTACTAGAGCAGTAGGCAACACAAGCCCGATATATTCTGCAAAATAGTCCACTCGGTAGGACCATGACAGAAGAAGCGTGGGTCTTTACCTAAACGTGGTAACGTTTCCTGGACAAATCTATCCACGTTGCAACTGTTTGTGGCTTCCCGAAGGCAACCAACATGGTGCCATAACATCAGCTTCGTAAGCCACCAAGATTTCAGACACAAAAGTTACTTGAGTTGATACAGAAGCTGCTTCCTGACGCTGCACCCGCTTCGGCCATTCCTTCAGTGCGGACCTTTGCAAGGCCATTGTATCGAAAGTCTTGACTTCTAGCATGTAACTTTTTTACCATGTTCGTTGCACAAAAGGAATGCAATGGCGAAATCGTGCAACGAACACTTGCAAACTTGCGACATTGTAATAAACCTGTGACACATTAAGGAGGTCCCAACAACTTGTTTTACAAAGCAAATCTCAGGACAAATACGACAAGAGTCATGATGCATGCACAGGACTATCTATACCCCGCACAAGTGCTACGACTCATTCAACCTCGGAATGAAGTAGAACTGATCATTCCAATCGCTATGAGAAGTTGCATCGCACCAATGCTGCGGTTTTCACATATTTGGCTGAAATGGCTCTGCAAAGAATGCTCATGCTGATATCCCTTGTAACAGACATATACTCAAGATATACTCAAGGCGTCTTTGGATCATGGAGGAATTTCCGTAATGGTCTAGGCAATATCTATCCGGCACCTCTCTACATAGTGGATAGCTGGTGTATGCGCATCAGTTCTGATACTTCTTCCTAGTGCAAATTCATTTAGATACGAAAGATGTCCAAAGGCAAAACGGAGCAACAAGGCAGGCTCCATGGCTTCGAACTTCTGTTCAGGCTAACTCTTTTGAGGTACGCCATCTGACAATGCACCAAGCAACACGCTCTCGCTTGAGGCTCTTCAGAGCGACGAGCAGCGCCAGGTTCTTGATACAGTGGCCCAGGTCCGCAAATGCGGGCTAGAGAGCATTTTAGCTCTCCCTCAGCTTGTTGTTTGTGGCGATCAGTCCGCGGGGAAAAGCTCTGTTCTCGAAGCTCTTACTGAAATACCGTTTCCCCGAAATGACGAGTTATGTACCCGTTTTGCAACCGAAATCATCATGCGACGCGCAACAATCGAGGCCTTGACGATCAAGGTGATACCAGATGATGAACGACCAAGTGCTGAAAAAGAGACGATACAAGCATTCACAGAAACCATTACAGATTTTGAAGAGGTACCAGCCATTATGGACAAGGCAATGGTAGTCATGGGAATAGGTGGAGTCGGGTCTCAATCGAGCGCTTTCGCCAGGGACGTACTGAGCGTTGAGATCGAAGGTCCGTCTCGGCCTCAACTGACTTTGGTCGATTTGCCTGGTCTCATCCAGAATGAGACCAAAGGGGTCACTATGGCTGACGTGGAGCTCGTTCGAGAAATTACGGATCGATATATTTCGCAACCTCGGACGATCGTTCTAGCCGTCGTGTCCGCCACCAATGATTACGCGAATCAAGGCATCCTCACAAAGGCTCGAAAGGTAGACCCAGATGGAGAACGCACACTTGGCATCATTACAAAACCAGACAGACTTCCTGCTGGTTCAGGAAGTGAAAGTGCTTATATCAACTTGGCTCGCAATGAGGACATTTTTTTCAAGTTGGGTTGGCATGTCGTCAAGAATCGAAGCTTTGAGGAAGGGGCAAACTCCTTCGCAGAACGTAACGCAGCTGAAGCATTCTATTTTCGTCATTCAAATTTCAGCTGCTTACCAAAAGGAACTGTTGGTATCGATTCGCTAAGAGAGCGACTGAGCAAACTTCTCTTTGAGCATGTCAAGCAAGAGCTTCCTAAGCTGCACGGAGATCTCAACAAAGCCCTCAAAGACTCGAGACAGCAGCTCCACCTGTTGGGTAATCGTCGCTCATCGCCAGCAGACTGTAGAGAATACCTGATGCAGCTCAGCCTCAACTTCAATAAGGTGTCCAGTGCTGCAGTGAAAGGACAATACGAAGGAGTATACTTCAAATATGACGCAGGTGCTGGTTTTACGTCGCAGTCGCCTTGTGCCGTTCGTCGACTGCGAGCTATGGTCCAATTGCTGAATTCTAAATTTTCTGAAAGGCTCCGAAAGGCTGGGCACACATACTTCCTTGAGAGGTCAGGCGAGATCACAATTTCCGAGCTCGAGCGGGGACTTCCAATACCAGCCCCTAATTCGACTAAGCCAGTCAAATTATCACGCAACGAATCACTCCGATGGGTCATCAAGGCTATAACTCGTAACCGAGGAAGAGAACTCCAAGGTAATTTCAACCCTCTTATCATCGGAGAACTTTTCTGGGAGCAGTCCGCCAGGTGGGGTACCATCGCTGCCGACCATATCGAAGATGTTGTCGATGTATGTCGACAATTTCTTCACAATTTGCTTCAGGAACTCTGTCCTAAGGATGTTCAGTCTCGCCTCTCATCAAATCATGTTGAAGAAGCTGTCAAAACAAGATACATGGCAGCTACAGAGGAACTTGGGCAAATCCTGGATGACCTCAAGGAACATCCCATCAATCATAACCACTACTACACTGACACTATCGAGAGATGCCGTATGAGCAGAGAAAGTCAATCCCTTGCTATGTGTCTGGAGAACGCAACAACCCATTCTCGTCTCCCAAACTGCAATTCAGACCACACTTCTGCTAGTGTTGACATTGATCGCCTATGTAGAGAATTCAGTCAAAGTCGGAATCCTGACATGGACATATACGGTTGTGAAGTTGCTCTGGACGGACTTCTTGCCATTTACAAGGTCAGTTACGAACCATTGCAATAGTTATATTACGCCAAAGCACTAACCTAATCATAACTATACAGGTATACCAAAAGGTTTACGAAGCAAATGTTACCATCCAAGTCGTAGAGAGGCACATTATTCGGGGTCTTGAGGATATCTTCTCTCCTATAGTTGTAAGCCGATGGTCTGATTCTGATTTGGACGGCATTGCTTCGGAACCTGCGACTATTATGAGACAAAGGGCATTCTTAGAGGACCGAATATCGAAGCTAGACACTGGTCACGATATTCTTCGCCAAGTGATGAAGAGAACCGTATGACAGTAGCTTAGTTTCACATGTGTTCTTCGTGCTTAGTTAAGAGTTCAGTTACTAACAGGAATGTAACATGCGCTTTCTCCTTATGGCTGAGTAATTCTTACCGGCACGGGGCTTTGTCCTCTTTCTCCAAGGCAGCCCATTTGAATGATTGCTCTCAGTAGGATAGTTGTGACAAAATTTAGTACAGTTTGATGGCCGAATCCCACCCCTTAGCTATCCTGAACAATGTACTCACTCGCAGCTAGGATATAGTACTCCCAGGTCGCTATGAGCACGGAAGAGAGCTCCCAAGAAGGACGCATTAGGTGCACTGAGATTGGAAAGCCTATAGTTATGACGCAGCTGCCGAAAAATGAGGACGAGGCGAGTGATAACGCGTGGCGTATCGGCCACTTCGCCATTGGTGATGCGAGTGTTCGCGTACGTGTCGTTCGTAAGGTGAATAGGGCCGCGACTGAGCGACATGATGAGGTAGTGCTGCCGTAGAGCAATGGTATAAGAAAACTTCGTAAATTTTAAGGGTTTGGAGGTTTGGAGCATACGTCACAGATGATCTAATCGAGCAGGAACTATGCAATTGATTCTAAGTGATCTGTTAATTCTACTATAATAGAACCCTGATATAATGAAATACTAGGATTACTTCATAGTATTGTTATACTGATTCTAATTATGTTGTAATGAACCTTAGTTACAAATCCCAACGTCTTCAGACCATGTCTGAAGATCGACTACGCCGATACGGGTCCGACCTGTATCTGAAGGCCCCCCTGCCTCCACATATAAAAGGAGCCTTACGCTCTTAGATAGATTGACAAGTTCTTCTTGTCCTTTCGTACAAGACCTATAGGTGTAGGAATCAATTCTCGTTATCCACATTTTCTCGCCGCGTCTGTTCAGGCAATGGACGTTAAAGATGCTGGAGTTAGTTTGGCTGTTGAATGCGTGAATTAGATTGGCGCAATCCCTAAGTTTGCATGACCATCTTGGAGGCAACAAAATCTCATTACTAAATTAACTGAATGAAAAGGACGATGTTGGATCGTCTTCCTGCTATAGTCCTTGGAGACATCGGATGTTGACGATGTTGAATCGTCCTGAAGCAATGACGCTTTATCTCCGGGAAGGAACAGTGTCGATTCATCCCCGGCAAATTCAACTCTTCTTCGGAATGTATGATGACGGTATCATATTGTCTTATCATTTCTTTGGCAATCTAAACTCCTGCTTGCTTTGCGATGTCTAATGCTCTTTGGAATCGCTCGCATTTGGATATCAGCTCGTTCCTAGCGCTCGAAGTCGCGAAATTTTCGCCAGCAACCTCCATCAACACATCATCGCCGAGATCGCCAATCATTTCGGGTGACAAAGCCTTCACTGGACCACCTGGACCCAAGAAGTATCGTTCAGTGACTTGGAGTACTACGTTGTCTGTGAAACGCTTCAGCGCTACTTTGTAGTAAGCTTTAAGGATGTCATGGATGTCGTTGACGGCCTGGTCTTCGTTACTAAGATGAACGCTCTTCAGCACCTTGTTCATATCGAATCCACAGCCGTCGTAGAAGCCTGTGGCTTCCAACCTTGCAACAACCCGCTCTTGTCGTATACCAGACAACGTGTCGGCGAAGTAGTGATTGACGGTTTGAAGAATACCGCCTCTTTCATCCTTCAAGATTAAAGACAGCTGTTTGCGAACACTACTGTAAGTCGTCTGCTCTCCTTTCGATAGCGTGGTTTTCAGTTTTTCTCTCAAATCCCCATCTAAGATCAGCCGTTCCAAAGTAGTCGTATTGAAAGCACGAACCACGTTCCTCACTTTTTCCAAATAAATGCTGGCAATGTTTTCCCACAGCCTCGACTGTTGGCGAAACATGTTCTCAAGAACTACCGGATTGACCGTCCCTAGTAACTCCGCTCCACGAGAATCTCGATAGAGCTCTCGAATCCAGTCGAGTATGTCTCCACTGGCATTACTGGAACGAGCGTATTCTTGATCAGCCTTTCCCTCCACGGTGAGGAAGACTTTAGCATGTCCCTTACGTGCCATAATCTCTACAAAGTTGTCATTGAGCTTTCCTATATGCATACGAAGCTTAAGTGGGCTATCAGAACTGAGTTCTGGGTCGTAATTCCCACTCAAACCACCAGAGACGTCATGCTGATACGCATTAGCAACACGTGTCAGGAAACGACGCTGGTCTGCGGTTGTTTGGCGCGATGGTCCAAGCAGTTCCAGTTCTTTTTGCATATTCACGGAGAGTTCTTCGATATCCTTTACAACTCCTGGAAATTCATTGCTGATATGCTTGTGGAGAAGGTTACCAAGGAAAGCTTTCAGGGCGTATATCCCGACACGATCCTTTTTTAGACTTGTCCATGGCGAGACCGTTTCGAAGAAGTGTTGCTCGCGTTTGTGACGGTCTTCGATAGTTACTCCATCCATGATTTCCTGCGTGGAACGATTCTTCACGGCAAACCAGCCATGGGTGAGCTTTTCGACCTCGTTCTTGGCAATACGAAGGACCTATCTTCCATCAGTCCAAACTTTTCAAATTCTTTCAATCATTACACCTTGCT
This sequence comes from Plenodomus biglobosus, assembly GCA_022343325.1. Taxonomy (NCBI): domain Eukaryota; kingdom Fungi; phylum Ascomycota; class Dothideomycetes; order Pleosporales; family Leptosphaeriaceae; genus Plenodomus; species Plenodomus biglobosus. The sequence goes on from JACTNT010000004.1 coordinate 1,013,530, forward strand.
CATCCCCAGGCTGGAGAGCGTCACATTTCGTAATGATCCCGACCGTACGTTTGCCCGCAGGATCGGCAGCACGAGCCATAGAGAACCTAGTGGTTATAAGTGTCAAGCATAGAAGACAACAGACATCCGACTTACACTTCCTGATTGGCAAGGTTATTTCGAGCATCCATTACCGCCCTAAAGCTTTATGAGAAATCGGTACGATTCCGAATTGGAGGGACTTTACAAGATGATTGTCCGCTTGTCGACGAGATAACCCTCAATGAGCTTACGAATAATTCCCCGATCCTCCTCTGTCTGATATTTGGTAGGATCTGGGAGATTAGAAAGGATGCCGTCGTTGTGATATTTTTACTTACTATGGAATAGCCCTGGGACATCGACAACACTGAGGTGGTGGTGTTCAGGCCCAGACAACTCGATCCTGAGGATATCATCGGAGAACCGCTTTTGGAGGTCTTCAAGCTCTTTGGTGCTCGGACCTGGTATGCCCATGCATTCTGCAGCCTAGAGCCAGTAAGCATTTCAGCACCCAAGTACTTATCGAAACACACCTCATCAAAAATGTTTTGGAATTTCTCGTTATCGAACTCGTCACTCGAAAGTTTTCGTTCGAAGCGAATCAAGCGTTCCTTGATCTCTTGATCCGCCTGAGCACTTGGGCCAGGAATAATCGTAACTCTCACTTCTGCATCTTCGGCTGGAGCTCTACGGAGGACAATCTGCGTCGCGAACCGTGTGCAGAGATCACTGGCTATAGGAAACGAGAGTCCAGTGAGTCCTTCCAAGAGCGAAGATTTCCCACTAGACTGGTCTCCGACGACGACGAGCTGCACATTCAGTCATTGGAACGCCCTAAATACTAGGCGGGTACATACCTGAGGTAGGGAAACGTTCTCGCTGACACCCAGCTCACGAATCTTGTCGATAATGCCAAGGATACGAACTCGTTTCTCATTGTCAAGGTCAGCAACGTCGGCGAGTCCCAGTGCTTTTCTTGTCATCTTGTAAAGTGGTACCTATAGATACCGGCCCAGTTCTGCTAAGTGATTGTACTTGTAAAGTGTGATAGCAGTTGTCCATATGCCTAAGAGATGAGTATAATCTTAATGTTTGCGTGCTTCTGGTTAGACGACGAATGTAGTGATTACACAAATCTTTCGAGCATGATTTGAATGACTTCGATACATGTTCCGTAGAATATTTGCCGTGGTAAAGCAAAGGATTGCGATGTGACTGCTGGAGATCTTATGATAGGCAGATTAAATTTTGTTGGCGGGACTACATGCCCGGCATTAGCAACGTGATGAAGGAATGAAGAAGGGCGCTGTGCTCGCGAGATTTTGTACAACACTTTGACCATAGTGCGATGTGTACGACAGGGACAGACGTTATGCTGTTGAGTCGGGATTCCGCAACGTTGTAAGTCGGCCGATCATCGAGCCCAGTCTCAGGCTGTGAGAAGTGCTACGAGCCATCATCAGCTGCACAAGGCTGAGAAAGTAGACGCAGCTAAGCGCGGCAGCATCACGGGCGTGAGGTCTAGAAGATATCGAAAATACGTTCTGCCAAGATCCGCTTCGCTTTTCAGCTGTGCGTACTCCAGCTTTGCATCTGGAGGTACTCTTACCCGTACTTGACCCACGGCGAGAATTACTAGAATACCAACACCAGGCTGCGATAATTTCCAGGAATACATACATATCACCCATCAGGGCCACAATCGCGGCGACTTTGAGGGACGTCGCAGTTTGGAGATTCTGCAGACTGATGGGTAGTGAAATCTCCTTCTCTTCAGAGGTCACGGACAAACAGGCGGATCGCTGGATTTTGGCAAGCCAACTGTGACTAGTATATGTGTGGGTCCCATGGACCAGGGCGAGGTTTTGAGTTTTGATGTGAATTGTGATTGAAGCGTATGGTAGGTAGGTTGGGGATGACTTTCGCAGTGTATGGTTAGAACCTTTGATCAAATTTGCGAGAATTTCTCAGAATACTACTAGCAATCAGTTTGTGATACAAAATGGCTGCTATAACTAAGATCCATTTATGATGGAGCTGATCAGCCGTGTAGTCGTCTATTCGTAGCATGATGGATACAAAGCCTTAGGATTTTCGCGACGCTGGTGTGATTGGATGAGAAAGTGGAGCGTTGCCACCCCACCTAAGCTTCGTGGGCTGCTTGGTCAGTCGGCTCGGGCGTGAACGTCATTGCTTAGCATCATCCTTAATGTTCCTTTCGATCTACAACTGTTAGCATCCAGCTGTCCGCAAATATCTTGCAAGCTTCGCTTCGCATTCAAGGACATAAGCGTGCTCGTCCGTCCATGTCACCTTTACAGTCTTCACGCCACCCCCCGAGACGAAGACCCACATTAAAGCAAAGAAGAGGATACTACTTAGCCCCGGCGTCATTGCTTACCAGTCACGACTCTCGATGGGGCTCTGCGGTGTTTTGACGCCGACTCCAAGGGTTGAACATGCTTGTTGGGGCCCTTGTCGATCAGCGAGCCTGACACTGCGAGATTTCCTCCGATATGCTGATCCAGACACGGCAAAGATATGCTAGCGAAAGATCTGACCGGGTACAAGTCACATGCGGTTGATCTGCGTTGTTTTCCCCAGGAACTAGCCTGTACTATTGTGCAAGGAACTGTTAAAAATGCGGGGAAGCTTGCGTGTGTTAGGGCCGATGCTTTGACGTTGGGAGAGACTTGAGCGGATTGCGAGTAGTTGCATGCAGTGTTGCATCATTGTTTAGGTATACCACTTTGATGGTCATGTTTATCGAATGTTTACTCTTGCTAGTGTTGGGAAGCAGGGAGCTTGGCCACATGGTTATGATTGGGTTTATAATCTGCTCCGTGCCGCAGACATAAGGATCAAGCTTCAGAAAACTTTCCCTATAACGAGCGCACAGTATGATAAAGATGTTTAAGTCCTCGAAGCCATATTTTGGCATGACGGGGAAATGGCTCACATTCTGGGTTACTGTCGCATGCGCAACTGACATGGTGGGCTTTTTTACACTTGTTGGACTACTAATCGACTTACTGATGTTTAGACTCTCTTCGGCTACGATCAAGGTGTTTTTGGTAAGAATCACCTATTTGCATGAGATGGAAATCCTTTCTAATTGTTACAGGTGGTGTGATTATCACTCCAGATTTCCTCGACCAACTGGACCTTGTTGGTAAGACCTCCACCATCAGTACAGTGACTGCTATCTACGATATCGGCTGTTTCCTTGGAGCAATACTAGTCTGCGTAATTGGCGATCCTCTTGGGCGAAAAAACTGCATCCTCCTGGGTAAGACCATCATGAGCATTGGTGCAATCATACAAATTGCATCATATGGCGTGCCTGAGATGATAGTCGGGCGCATAGTGGCAGGAATCGGAAACGGTATAAATACTTCTACCGCACCCGTTTGGCAAGGTGAAACGTCCAAAGCTAGTTGGCGTGGAAAGCTCATAGTCATTGAGATGATTATGAACATTGCCGGCTTTTCGCTCTCCAACTGGGTTACCTATGGCTTCTCGTGAGTCGCTCTGAACTTCTTTCTTGGTACAACATTACTGATTCGACTCAGATTCGTTGGTGGATCTGCTGCATGGCGTGTACCACTAGCGTTTCAGTTTTTGTTCATTATCATCCTCTTCCTGACTGTCCCATGGCTGCCCGAGAGCCCCCGATGGCTCATGGCAAAAGGCCGGATCGAGGAGGCTGAGATCATCCTAGCTGATTTAGAGGCCATGGAGGTTGATAGTCCATTCATCATTGCGCAGTCCAAGGATATCCAATGGGCCGTGCAGTACGAGAAAGATCACGCTGTACGCTGGCGCGATCTCCTGCGTGGCCGGACTGGCGATCAAGCCGGCACACATACAATCCGCCGAATGCTGCTTGGTATGGGCACACAGGCTATGCAACAACTATGTAAGTTCCAAGTTAGCAGGACATCATCGAATTGAAGGCTGCTAATAGCAAAAACAGCTGGTATCAACGTCACGTCATACTACCTGCCCACCGTTTTAATCGAGTCTGTGGGGCTTAGCAACAATCTTGCACGCCTTCTTGCCGCCTGCAACTCTGTGTCCTACCTGCTCTTCTCTCTCATCGGTATACCCAATGTTGAGCGCTGGGGACGACGAAAGATGATGATGTATGCTGCGGCCGGACAATTCTTCTGCTACACCATAATCACCATATGCATTCGTTACAATGAGCTTGACTCGCTAGCCGTAGAAACACGACGAAAGTGGGCAGAGTCATCAATCGCCTTTTTCTTCCTGTACTATGTATTCTTCGGAATCGGATGGCAGGGTGTTCCATGGGTGAGCATTTCTAGATTTTCGTGATCATGGTGCTGACTGAGATAGTTGTATCCGACTGAGATCAATTCGATGGCTATGCGAACAAAGGGGGCAGCTGTTGGGTACGTATATATATACATAATTTGTTACTGTGTATCACAACTGACAAGGATACAGGACAGCGACAAACTGGATTTTCAATTTCATGGGTATGTCACCCTCTAACGTGCGTGACAATGGGTTAAGTAATTGACAAGCATCTAGTGGTCGAAATCACTCCACCTGGCATTAGAAGCCTTCACTGGCAATTCTACATCATCTGGACTGTGTTCAACTTCTCCTTCATCCCCATTGGTATGCCAGCCTCTTCCAAATCTCTCTCTTCCTAAACTGACGTTACACAGTGTACTTCCTCTATCCCGAGACGGCCGGCCGATCACTGGAAGACATTGACCGCCTATACGCTGGCCCAACACCGCTCTTGATCTTTAGAGACAAGGAAGCAATTGCGTCGAAGCGACCACAGAGATTCATCGATCTCGAGGAGGAAGAGGTGCGCAGACATAGCAGTGTTGTTCCTGCTCATGTCAATGCTGCAAACCGCGCCGTTGCGAATACGAGCAAGAGTGAGAAGGGGGATAGTGCAGAGCTCAATCGATATAATGAGAGTGTGTGATGGTGAGGTGGATGATGGATGATTGGACTACACTGTGCAGTTGGAATATATGAGATAGAGCGGACCAGCAGCCGCTGTCTATAGAAAGAGTTGGTATAGTACAAGCTATGATGGACACGTCTTTAAATGATCTAATTCATTCAAAACCCCAATACTGCTCATTGGAACCTTACGGAGCTGTGACCGTTTAGATCTCCCTATCTATTGTTCCATACCTTCTGTGTACCGCGAAAGACCTCCAAACGAAGAGCTTTCTTCTAGTGTGCCCATACCCTCTCCCTCTCCGCTCCCTCCATACTGCTCCAAAAAAGCCAACGGCGCCTCTACACGCGGCGCAGCTAACCCAACACGCCCAACAATCTGCATAACCTCATCCCGTATCAACTCATCAGACCCCACAAACACCTGTTCCACCCACACCACACTCTTGACCAGCTCCATCAGCCATTCCCACTCCCTCAACTGCAGACCCCCCATCAGCACCGCAAGCATAAACACCAACTGACTCCGCTCCGCCAGATCCCCCGTCTCCACCGCCCCAAAATACAACACCCACGCCAACAACGGCCGAAGCTCCTTCCACTCAACGAACCCACCCACCAGCACATTAACCAAGTTCCGCGATATCGCCGCCGTCCAAATCGGATTGTGACCTAGTAGCCTCCAGAACGGCGCGAGGAACAGCAATGTACCGAGACGACACACCTCTTCCATGACGTGGTCGCGGTTGTTGCCTAAGTGCAAGGGCCGGATGCTGAGGAGGCGGTAGATGGTGGGTTCGATCCAGCTCCCGCTTGTGATGGCGAGGATCAGCTGCTCGGAGTTGAAGGCGCGATCTTGGGAGAGGAGGTGGACGATGTCGTCGAAGATGGTGATCCAGTCTTGGCGGGTGGGAAATTGCTGTTTCCAGAGGAGAGTGATGGGGTGTGCGATGCGGGGCGAGGTGGAGGTGGAGTGTGTTGTAGAGTTTTGGATCCAGAGATGCGGCATGGGGATGAGGGGGGGAAGGTCTTGGGCGAAACAGCCTATGAGGTCGACCCTGTGTTTGTGAGTTAGTCGTGTATCACGAGGACGTGGGAGATTGGAGGGGATGGGTACCATGTTATTGTACAACGCAGATGTTCGTTATGAATGGTATTGTAGCCGCCTCTAAGTGCAATGATGCGGATGAGTGCGTTGCGATGTTTGGACCAGTCGCCGTCTGCAAAATTGCGGAGTAGAGCCTGGAGGAGTCAACAAGGGTTCTCCCATGCAATGGGGAGGAACGTTACAAGATAGCATATAAAAGACGCAACGGTCCCGATCATCTCATCGCTTGTGTGCTTTGTTGTATCTTGCATCATTTGGTTTGCGTGAACTAGCGCCTTGTGGCGATGTGTCAAGGCTACATGATCATCCTGCGACGGAAAATACCCGTGGATCTTCTGGAACAAGTAGTTCTGCGAGTTGGCGAGTACATGGTGGAAGGATGCTGGACTGCTGAGCCCGACTGGGTACCAGGAGCCTCTTAGCTGGCTTGGGTGATTTGTCTCTGGACTGAAGACTGGCGAACGTTAAAATCAATGGCCTGTCTGTTGTCGTGGAAATGACCTTACTGTGTGAGAGCAATGCTCGAGATGAATCATCGAGTTCAATGGGGTATCGAGCAAAAGGGTCGAATCGAGTGCCGCCAAACCGTTCGACATCTACTTTCCTCTCCTCGGGTTTTTGAAACTCTAGAATGAACTCGTTGCGCTCGCGCCTGGTCTTTGGCCTTCTTCGGGTTTTGCCGAATTCAGTCATCGCCAGACGACGAATCCGCAGTTGCGTTTCCTCATCCTTGAGATCGTCAGGATGTTTGAGATTGATGAAGTTGAAGCTTGGCTTGGTAGACTTGTCCATGTGTGAAGATGTTGCAGCGTGGTTCGCGATGTGCACATCAATGGGTATCTGCTTGTAGTTTATAAGTAAAAGGCAAGTACAGCACAATAACTTTTGTCAGCACATCCATCTATACATGCCATGGTCGTGAGTCTCTAGTTGGCTAAAGGCAGGGCTGACACATGGCTTCTAACAATGGGCGCAGTTACAAATTGATCGTCGTAGCCACCATCATTCATACCATTGTTTAGGATGATGTCTAAAGATGACTGTGACAACAGAGCAAGATAGATACTGGCTGTTAGATAGGGCTTTGCGATCGTACGTCATAATTCAGACTGCAGGATGAATCATGCAGTGCCGGCTTGTTGGACAGGGGCATTACAAATATACATGGTAACGTAATCAAGAGCGCTCTGTAATAACCGCATACTCGCCACTTGATTTGCAACCTCGATCTCTCCATGAAGTATCATCGCGAAATAAGAACGACACACCAAGGAACAACGTTCGTCTGAATAACGAGTACCCTAGAGTTCTAATCGCGGTCCGAAAGTGGATCAATCCCCAGCCACCACCGCTAGACCGAGAAGCAGTTAGCGCGCCAAGCTGTACACCCCAATAAAATTCCTGCGCCGCCAGCAGTCTCTTTCCGCTCCTTCACGCACCATCAGACAGTTCAACGACCCATCTCACATGCCTCTCTACGTCTTGTATTGAGGTGTACCGAGTTTCTCCTATTGGGTTGTTGCGATTCAGCGCTGCGGAGAGGAAATACCAAGTGCTCCATTAGAGCTGGCTGCGCATTCTTTCGGTTGCGCAGGCGGTGTCATATGAGCGGTACAAATTACAATCTCAAACGTGAGAATTCTCATTGTTAGTGTGTTCCTAGAGTAGTTCTAGGATCAACTTCGAGAGGCTCCTTCTGAGACAGAGTGATCGTATGGTCCTATATGAAGGATTAATAGGCCCATTAGATATACAATGTTTTGATTCCATGATCGGTCGAGTAGATGTTATTGCTAGCGACCAGGACTATCATTCTTATGATAGTAACCAATAGCCGACGAGGAATAGCATTGCCTCTGCGTCGTCAACTCCCATGTGTCCATCTCAAGCTCTAGGTAAGGTCTACCTCACGACCTTTTCGCCGCAGTATGACCTGTATGCAATCCACCTTTGCCATCCCGTCTTGCCCCTTCATCTGCTCTTCCAGATCCTTCGCGGCCCATACATGCTCGATATCTCCCATGACTCGCTTCAAGCTTGGGAATCGCTTCAATGTATACATGTCGCCAAAGCGATTGCGTACAAAGTTGCGTTGCTCCTCATCAATGGCTTCACACCCTGCTGTGAACAACGGCCATACGTGTGCAGAAGTAAGAGGAGAGCTGACCTCTACTCGCTCAATGTACTCCAGACACCGCTTGACGTGGTCAACACTGATGGGATTTGGGGCGCCGATATCGAGCCAGGTTCGGTAGAGGTAGATGAATGCTGCATGTCTGTATGCTTCGGCGGTGCATCTGATATCAGAGTCATCAACAGCTGCGGTGGATCTCGAACATGGGAAGTCCATGGCGAGCAGTTTTTGTTGAAGTTCTCTCCCAGTAGCGTCTTCTTCCTCACTCAGTGCAGATTCGACCGACCCTGCTCTTCGCTGTCGGATCCTGTCCTGTAGCTCACTAACACGCGCCACGATCAGTAGTACATTGGCGATACTCTCCATATCTCTCTCGCCTTCGACAGCTGTAAAGTCCGATCCGTGATCAACCAATGGCGGCGCGCCCCTTGAGACAGATGACAAAATGTCATGATAAGCGAAGAGACTCAGCAAGAACCGAATGCGAGACGATATGGATTGGCCACCTGTTCCAAACTGCGCAATCATTGCTTTGGCGCCCATGAGATGGTTTGCAACCCTTGCTTCATCGTCTTCGCCGAACAGGCGCGCAGAGACCTGCATCATCATGACTGTTGCAAGGGCAGGCTCCATGTTCGCTTCACTCGGAGCCTGGATCATACGTTGAAGTTCACGGATCGCATCTCTTTGGTGTCGATAGGCTTGCAGGGACAACGTGGTGTCCTGCGATGTTGATGACATGTGGGATGCAGCCATGGACAGGATTGTAGAGCGGAGTGCTGGAGATTCGTGCGCCATCGATGTCAAGTGAAGCTGAAATGGAGTAGGACTACCATGCCTCGGCGCTACAGAAATCAATGTCGAGAGTTGCTCGATCCAGTAGTGAAGCAGCCACCGGTCAGCTGGAGAGAGTCCAGATGATGGTTCTAGCGTACCAGGTAGGCTGGAAACACCTGTGGGCGACTCTGGCCATGACACTACATCCTGTGGGCTTGAAAACGTGCGCTGTGTCGAGGCTACACCGATGGAAGAACCTGGACTAGACGACGATTGTTCCGAATCCGAAGTTCTCTTCTTCCTGCCCTTTCGAGGCGGCTTGTTCAAGGTACTGACAGCACCGTCTGACCATTTCAATTTGACACCATAGCCTTTGCAGGTGATATTCAGCCTTACGCATCGGCCACAGAATGGTTTCTGTTCATCGCACTTGTAGCCGGCTTCTCTGCATGTCCAGCACCCAGTCCGCGATCTTTTGTGCGTCGCCATTCTACGAGTCCAGGCATCTTTGGTCCTGTGCTAATTTGTCCCCACTCTAGCCTGGATCTTGGAGAGTTCCACCTCAAGGGCCCTTGTGTTTCTTGGGATGATTGTGTCGGGATCGAATTAGCTTATGTACGTACTGTATACTCTGGTAGACAGTGGTTCAATGGATACAAGGGGGGTGGAGAAAGAGTGCGGGCGGGAGGTGACTAAGACGGCTAGCGTCAAGGCGCGTGCACGGCAACTCCCCAATTACTCTGGCATCAGCGCCGAGCGTGGAGATGCGACAATACAGAAACTCTTTGAATGCTCGCATCCCACACACGATGATCCGATAGTCTGAACCACCGAATACATATACCAGACCTCCATCTCTCTCCCTCTCTCCCTCACCATGGCGTCGGCGCTGTTCTTCCTCGACCTAAAGGGCAAGGTACGCTTGTGGGGTACTCGTGCCCAAAGGGACGCATACTGATACTGGACATGTAGACGCTCCTGGCGCGCAATTACAGGGGAGATATCCCCATGTCAGCCGTCGAGAAGTTTCCTGTCCTGCTTAGTGAGGCCGAAGAAGAGAGCTCTGCCGTGCCACCATGCTTCTCCGACGAAGGCATCAACTACCTCTACATCCGCCACAACAACCTCTACCTGCTCGCCCTCACAAAACGCAATTCAAATGTCGCCGAGATCCTCTTGTTCTTGCACAAGATTGTCGAAGTCTTTACAGAATACTTCAAGGAGTTGGAGGAGGAGAGTATACGAGACAACTTTGTCGTCATCTACGAGCTGCTGGACGAGATGATGGACTTTGGGTACCCACAAACAACCGAGACCAAGATATTACAAGAGTATGGTACCAAGCCAATGTGCAAAAGGATTGCTACTAACAGACCGGCTTAGGTACATCACACAAGAGTCGCATAAGCTTGAGGTGCAACGTCCACCGATTGCAGTCACCAACGCCGTCAGCTGGCGAAGCGAAGGTATTCGCTACCGCAAGAACGAAGTCTTCCTCGACGTCATCGAGTCGTTGAACCTCCTAGTCTCCGCCACAGGCAGTGTGCTCCGGTCTGAGATTCTGGGCGCTGTCAAGATGAAGTGTTATCTCTCGGGTATGCCCGAGCTCAGACTAGGCTTAAACGACAAAGTCATGTTCGAGACAACTGGTCGAGCAACTAGAGGAAAGGCGGTGGAGATGGAGGATGTCAAGTTCCACCAATGCGTGCGGCTTTCAAGATTCGAGAATGACAGGACAATCAGCTTCATCCCACCAGACGGCGAGTTCGAACTGATGAGTTATCGCCTCAACACTCAAGTCAAACCATTGATCTGGGTTGAGTGCATTGTAGAAAGCCACTCCGGCAGCCGCATAGAGTACATGTTAAAGGTGACCCAACTCCCGCCCTGAAAACAAACAAGCAAAAAAGCTAACTCCACGACAGGCCAGAGCACAGTTTAAGCGACGAAGCACAGCCAACAACGTCCAGATTTCGATACCCGTGCCCGAAGACGCAGACAGCCCCCGCTTCCGAACAAACATTGGCACCGTGCACTACGCGCCCGAAACCTCTTCGATAGTATGGAAAATCAAGCAGTTTGGCGGTGGCAAGGAGTTTCTCATGCGCGCCGAACTCGGCCTCCCGTCTGTACGCGGCGACGACGACAAGGGCGGCGGTATGATGGGCGGCTTCGGCGGCAGCATGGGCGGCGTAGGCGCGGGAAAGGCAAAACGGCCCATCAATGTCAAGTTTGAAATCCCCTACTTTACTACCTCGGGCATTCAAGTTCGATACCTCAAGATCATTGAGCCAAAGGTAATGTTTATTCCCCATCCATTCATTTGTACCATTTTCGGATTCGAATGGGAACTCAATGAGCAGCTCACTAATACCGCCGTAGCTACAATACCCTTCCCTCCCCTGGGTCCGCTACATCACCCAATCCGGCGACATCGCCGTCCGTCTACCAGATGTAAGCTAGAAGTTGGAACGAGCGAGGGAGCGCCAACGCGACTAGAATCTCGTCCTTTTTTGGGGGGCCTTTCTTCGTGAAATGATGAATATATACCAAGACTACACCCCACCAAATTAAACAATCCATGACGTATATGATCAACTGCTCTTCACCTGATCTCTGAATTTTTCGTCCCTTTTTAGGAGGGTGAGGCCCCTCTGAAACTGCAGGCCTTTTTTGAGATAGGATGATGTGTGGTCACTGTGTATGGAAGGAAGTTTGCTCTTTCCTGGTTTTGGTCAAGGCTAGGTATTTGTCCAATGTGTGAGATTTGGCCGGACGGTTGATATACTGAGCTTATAGGGCAGGGGGTAAATGAAAGTCACGCTCATTCATGTCAGAGAAATTTATTCCGCGGGGAGAAGAAAAAAAAGGAGGCGAGGGCCTGTGAGACCATATCATCATATGTCGTCGTTACTTGTTGCACTTCTTTATAGATTTTATACATAGGCCAGTGTGTGATCGTCTCGGACAGTTGCTGCATCACACGTTAGTAAATACCATACTTTTGAAATCACGTCATAAAAAGAACTGAAGGTAGAACTAACCATTGAATCCGAGATGCACTTCCCCACCAGCCACCGAGGAGCCAGTAACAACGAGCTCGCCAACACACTGCTCGTCCGTGGTCTGGAGCTGCGGCGTGTCCTTGAGCTTGATCTCCAGACAGCTCAGCGGGACACCAAAGTGGCTGTGCTTGTTGGGTGGAGTGTTTCCAGTTCTGTAGTCGTAGATGTTTGTTTGTGCGACTGCGCCAGCGACTTTTGCGGCCGTCAAAGCGTATACTACGCGTGCTTTGGTGTAGATGCGGAGGTCGGAGAGGTCCTCTGAACTCAGCGGTGGTGTGTTGTGGCCGGCGCGCTCAGAAACGAAGACAAGCCGCAGCTTTCCTGGCGTGCTACCAATGTTGGCCCTGGTGGGTGTGTTGAGCTTTGAAAGTATTGCATCGGTTGGTAAACGGCCGGCTGCTAGTATACGTGATTCGAGATAATGGGCCAGTTTCTTTGCTCCGCTTGTAATAGAGATATTGGTGGCACTGTGAAGTTTGGCAGCAGTCTCGGCAGAGATGACAGTGACTGTGGGGGCGATGGAGCGACTGGCTAGCGTTAGGTCAACACCTGGCCCAGCGACTGAGTTGATGATGACAGTTGCGTGCGAGAAGAGTGCGGCCAAGGTCAAGCACAAGCAGTAGGAGTTTGTAAAGGCATCGGCTGGGAGGAATGTATCCGAGGCGTTGAGGCGATGCGCGGCTGGGAGAGCGGTAATAAGGGCACCAACAGCGGCGGTCAAGTTCTGGCCGTATTAGCAGGGGGCTTGGGGGTCAGCAAGGGGGAAGTACCTGTTGGGTGAAGTCAACAATCTCGGCTGGTTTCCCCACAGTCTCCTGCCAGAGGAAGGCGATACTTGGGGCCTTGTCCTTGTTCTCAGGCAGCTGAATGTCAGCACTGGCCTTGTGCTCTTGCACGAGCTCGTGCCATACGGAAACATCAATCTTTCCTCCAATACCCTCGGGCACTTCGCTCCAGTCCATGTGCCTGCTTGTCTTCTCCACAGTCCATACAATCTGTCGAAGAGATGAAGCGCCCTTGCCGACCTCAGCGAGTGGAATAGACCCAGCGGCGGCGATCAAGGAGTCAGCCCCTGTGCTTACGAGAAGCTGCACGAGGGTGGGGTGTGGCTGGTTGTATGGAATCAGGATGGGGGTGAAGCCGTAGAAGGCAGCAGCGAATAGGACGGCTAGGAACTCGACGCTGTTGGGCAGATACACGGCCACTCTCTTTGCTCCGTGGTCTTTCAGGTGGCTGCCAATGATGGCAATCTCCTTGGTCATGTCCTCGATGCTGTGTTCGGAAACGCCGTCTTTGCCCATGACCGTCATGAGCTTTGCTGTCCCGCTAGACGTCGCCCCTCTCTCCAGGGGAATCTCGCCCGTCACGCGCTTCCAGATGTCGCGCAGGTCGCCATCCTTGCCGGCCGAGTACATGGGCGCGCCGGGGGGTCGTACGGCGAGGCCGGTTCGCAGAGGATAGCCATGGGGGGTTTCCGGGGAGCGGAAGACGGCAGACTCTCCAGGCTGGCGCACATATGAGGCCTGGGCCTGTCTTGCCAGCAGAAGCGGGTGGGTGTCAGCATCTGCGCTGTCGTAGATGACAAATGTGAGGAAGGCGAGGATGGTGAAGACGAGGAGGGTCGAGTATGTGTTCCATCCAGCCAGGAGGTCGGAAATGGCTCCGTCGAGCTGATCAACGAGACCCGGCATGGCTAGTGGGAGTGGGAGATCATGGAAGCCAGAATGGAGGAGGGTGGGAGCGTGAGGTGACAGCTGCTGCACTGTGACGACGGCGGGGTCCACGGGTGAGCCGTTGCTAGTGCGACTTGGCCCGTGTCAGCGAGTCAAGCTCATTGCCCAAACAACGCCGGCCTGTTATCTCGTAAATCTACCACCACCACCACCACCACCACTGGCACTAAGCAACACACCCACCACCCGAGCCACCACCATGCCACGATAGCCGCGCCTTGGTTACCTGCGACTACTAACCACTAATCGGACAGCAACACAGGGGAGCCATACAGGGCATTCAACACGTCCAAGTCCGCACCTCTCCCGCGCAAACAACGAAAACACACTTGTTCACCATGTCTCTCGCCAGACCCGCGCAGCAGCCGGCCACGCCCAGGACGCCCCAGACACCTGCCGCGCAGACAGCCCAGCACACGGAGACGCCCAATGGAGCCTGGCGCCACCCCAACTTCGACGAGATTGCGAAGCGCCAGTACGCGACAACATTCGACCAGCAAAACGTGCACGCCATTGTTGCGACCACCAGTCTCTTGCTCCTCTCTTTATTCGGCAACACCGTCACCTCGCAGATCAAGGTGCTCGGATACGCTGCGTATGTCCATCTTCCACGGAATCCAGCTAAACAAGTCTCATGCTAACACTACTCACAGAACCCCAATCAACGCCGTCATCGCCTACATCCCCTTCGCCTCCTGGATCACCCTCCTCATACGCACCCTCTTCGTCGCAAACATCGTTGCAAACTTTTGGCCCTTGATCCGCCGCTACCGCCCCGACGACATCGCCGACATCCCCCTCACGCCTTCCCAACGCGCCGCCCTTGGCCTAAAGGCAAACGTCCCTCTGGCACAAACCTCCGGCTCCGCCTTCGCTTCTCCAAACTACGTTACACCGCCCCGCTATGCCCGCTCCACCCCGCGCAGCAGCAGCTTCAGCTCCCAAGACCACAGCGGGAGTCCGTTCGCGAAGAGCAACTCGGGCAGCCCCTTCAGCCCTGCACAAGGCAGCATGGGCATCAGCACGAGCAGTCCGCTTTTCCAGCGCGCAATGGGATCGTCGGCGAACAAGCGGGCGAGCTACAGTGGTGGCGGGGCTGACCTGGGGAGCAGTCTGTTCAGCGGCAGCGAGAGCAGTGGACCAGGGACGCCGACGCCGGTGGTGGGCAAAGCGAGTGTGGGGCTGAACAACAAGTGGCTGTATGAGAAACGGAGGGATAGTCCGAGGAGCAGCTTGTTTGCTTGAATGATTGTCTGTGGGAGCAAGGGAGGAATAATGAAATGAGTGTCTATGCGAAGTAGAGATGCGAGGCGAGACCTTCTACATCGCTTTATACCCTATTATATTGCGTGGCGTTTGGGAATAGTCGAGTCAAATAAAGTCACTTGGAGTGGAGTAGTAGTTTGGTTGCATGTAGCTCTCCAATCTAAGATTTATTCATGCCTACCATGACCATATCCACGTCCATATCCACATCCACATGCACAATCATCCCAATCCCTCACATTCCCATACTCATACAACCTTTTTTTAAAAAAAAAGAAAAAAGCCAAAACAAATAGAGTGGAGCTATCCAAAAAGCTCCATACCACGCCATGCACAAACCGTATCTATACACACAACCCCCCCTCCCCCTCTCCATTCCCCCCTCACAACTCACTCACTCACTCACTCACCCACTCACCCACTCACGAAAACCTATCCCCCCTCCTACTCCTATACGCCTCACTAGCCTCATACTTGCTCTTCTCGCGCGCCCTCTCCTCCTCACTCCCCGCCTCGTGCCGCGTAGGCGCCGGATCGCGACTCGCCTCCGCACTCGGTCCCTGGCCAGCCGTTGTAGCCGTCGGATTCAGCGGCGTCGTCGCGGTGCGCTGCTGGGAGTCGTTGAGTGAGCGTTCGAGCTCCCATGTGCGCTGGCGTTTTAGCAGGTCGAGGCGCGCTTTTTCGGCGCGGTCGGCGTTGATGCTGCGTTTGGCGAAGTAGTAGGCGCCGCCGCCGGCGACGATGAGGGTTGCCCAGCCGTAGCTTGAAGGGGGGGCGGGGTGGGTTAGTTTGGGGGGTTTGGAGGGGGAGGGTACGTGGGTGCGTGGAGGTGGTGGGGATGGGGTGGTGGTGTAGGAGGATAGGTAGAGGTTGTGACGTACTATACTGATTTAATCTGGGGCAATTGGAAGTTAGTACTTGGTTTTTGCTTGCATTTGCTGTAGAACTCGTGTTCTACACAGTTCGGACTTACGGTGTTCATGGTTCGTTTGGTTGTTTTTTTCTCGTCGGTGCTTTGGACAAGCTGTGTGTGAGGTTGTGGGAAGCGTTTTGTTGGTTCAGAGCTGTTTTCCAGGGTCGTTTGGTGAAAGTGGTCTGATTCCCGTAGGGCTGACGGGGTTGGAGGGGAGATGTTTCGGGAATGAGACGGAGATAAGAACATGCTCATGCCCCTCCGTGCCCCTCCAACATCGTTATTGAACTTCAACGACGACTGTTTTAGGATTTTGAACGCATGATATAGGTATTTAGAGCATGGGGTGGTATATCCAATACGATTGAAACTGAAGGAGAAGTGCGCGCCCAGATTGACATTGCATTCACACGAAGCAATGCTTGATCCACATGATGATGCTCGATTACATTGACCATTGCTATTCGAAGAGCTTCGGGTCGAGGTTTGTCGATTTCGATTATAAGTGAAGTATCAAGGTGGCTCACAAAGCACCGATATGGATATGGTTCAGTGCTCAGCATCCATGAGTCTCGCGTCGAGATCCGGGTAGAGGCACTCATGTCCTAGCTATGCAGGAGTGTAGGCAAATCAATGCCCTGCTGGAATCAAGAGTACCGTGTACTGCACACCATTGTTATAACACTGCTAGCTTTGCAGCTACACTTCGTAACGCCAAATAAGGGATCGTCAGCATGCACGAGTAATTACGATAATCGCAGTGTTGATAGAGAGACAGTTTCCGTCGTTCGTCCGATGTGGGGTACCTAACGCTGGGGTAAGCATGATCCATCAGCTTACCAACGTACCTACTTCATTCAAATTGGCATTGATCCAACAATTACATTGAAACCCAACTTCAAAACTACCGCCAGCTAATTCGAACCCCTTCGTGCAACCCGTCCACCCTCAGCCCAACTCAACATCCAAACACCATATACCTCACTCAACTCACCATGACCATCCGCCGCATGGGACTGTTCAAAATCGCCAAAGAAGAAGATCAACAAAAGCTAGTCGGCCTCTTCAAAGCAATGCAGAGCAAAGCACTCAAGGTTCTGAATACCCTTTCCTTTCCTTTCCTTCCTCCCTCTCTCTTCCTGCCAATCCATACTCCACCCCAACATCCCTCTCTCCTCGAACCGTCCCCCACTACCATCACCACCACACCCCAAACCCTCGTCCTAACGCCCACCTTCTCCTAACAGAACGGCCAACCCTACATCGTATCCGTCGAAGCGGGCCAAACGCAGCAAGACGCGCGCGCGCAAGGCTACACCGTCGCAGCGACCGCGGTGTTTGCAAACGAAGAGGACATGCGGTTCTATGACGAGGAGTGTACGACGCATACGGCGATGAAGGAGGCTGCTAAGGGGTTTGTTGAGGACGCTATTGTGGTGTATTTCACTGTTTGAGGAGTGAGACATGAGGGAGATGGAGGGAGATGGAGGGGAAGGAAGAACGGTTAAGTTTTGTCAAACTAGAGAGGGAATGGAGACTGCGAAAGGCAGATTTCGCTGCGGTTTTTTTGATGCTGAGACTAAATATGACCACGGTGTGATCAAAGAGTAGAATGCTGTTGCATAGCGTGCTTGGTGCATGGGTTTGAATGGGGTATCTGTATGTGATGCGTGGTGAGGTTGTTGCTCTTGTAGGTAGAGTGGTGATTGGAGAGACTGTAGAATAGGTAGATACCTATGGGGACGCTGTGTCCATATCGTAAGTTCGAAGGGGAGTTTGTTTAATGTCGAGGCAGACTGGTATAGAGAGACTGAGGTAGGGAAGCTACAGTAGGAAATATGAGATCGAGGAGTGTGAGGATTTGCACTATGGAGAGTGCAGAATGTCATTTTGGCCAAGTCTTATTTATGGCAGTCTCGGGAAATATTCTTAAGATGTTCAAAAGAAGTGTGCAAACGTGCCGCTTGTGGATTTTGTACGTAGAACAAGGTTGTCTTGCCATGTGAGCGTACTTGAGAGCAATCAGCCACGAGCCAATCAACAATCGCCAATTACTGCTGACGAGGCTGACCACGCCCATGCCGCTATGCGTAACCGTCGCAAAGAATGTCGTGATCCTATGCTCACCAATGCGCTGTTCAGCGTCCGAAAACCCTTGCAGTAGAAGGAAAAAGCGGGAGAAACCTCTGCCGCGACGGGCATGGTCGGACGAGTGTGGTGTGATTCAATGGAAACAACTGACTCCCCCCATCCAGATTGCCAACAACTCTAATTGCTACCCCACAAAAGTAGTCTTGTCATGGCTATTGCTATAATTTCGCGAAGGTTCTTAGCTGACTGTATCTGCACTACTTCAGCTTCCTCTGCTCACACATCTTTGTAATCTCACTCCGCATAAACATAAGCGCACCAGACTACTGTGTAAGTTAGCACGCGGATAGGGACTAGGCAGCCTTACCCGTACCGACATACATCCACTTTTCAAGGTACGCCCTGCCTTGCACAATCTGCAACCGTGGTGTCTGATGACTACATTAATAGCTCAGTCGCTTTTGCATCTTGCTGACACTTGTTACCTCGCAATTTAGAAAACGTCAAACACTCGCACCGACTTCTGTGTTCTTCGTGTTCTTCTTTGGACCCCACACCCAAGGCAACAGGAGGAGCACCGCCTGCACCGCTTGGCCCCACATCTACACAATCATCGAACAGCCTCATACATAACAGGACAAGGCCATAAGTCTGCCGAACATCCTTGAGAAGTTTGCCTCTTCTTACGAATCAGGCCTCACAACATCATCCACAATGGCCATCTCGACACATGCAATCAGCCAAATCAGGCGCTACTCCTCACAACTCCCGCGCGACCCACACTACCGGCTCAAGGCAACACTCGCAACCGGCTATGTCGTCTCAGCTCTTGCGCTTCCCTTTGTACCACCGCTGCTAGAGACACGGAGGGCAAAGGCTGACGGCAGTTATCTGACCAAGTGAGTTGTCTCGATGTCTGATGTCGTTTTTCCATGGCGGCGCTAACGATGAACAGGGAGAATGCATACTGCTCATCACAGTACCTTGGCCACGCGAGATGATGTATGATTCGGACCGCTCGGCTGAAGCCGCGTTTTTTCCTTTGTTGAAGAAGCTACATTAGCATGTTATAATCAGTGCACTTTATACTGCACAGGGGCGCATGGATTGCATTCTCATGGCGTTGTTGGCTTGCCTTTTTCTCCAGCAGTGCTTGAGCTGAGGGGCTGGGGTAGCTGCGTAGGAATAGATTAAATGCAATATTCATAGTACGAAAGTCGCCGTGTAGTAGCTGTATTGTCCTGAATCCTGAATTATGATAAATGCAATATTCATGTTACGAAAGTCGCCATCTGGTAGTTGCTGTGCTGTGCTGTCCTGAATCGCTGTTGATGGAGGAGTGGGGGCGTGCGCGTTTGGAGGGGCCAGCACGCGTGGGTGGAGTGATGATTGATCTGAGGTCATTGGCCAGTGCTGCAACCACCCCGCGATGCGACAGCCTGCATGGTTGTTTGACGCCACCAACGCGTTTTCTCCACCGCAACCAACATTTTTTGCACCGTCAACGGCAGACTTGGGAGCAACTTCCAACTGTTAGTGCGAGCAGGCGCCAAATAGATAGTCATGTAGGCCTGCACTCTCACGCCGTGCTCACCAGCGCGCCAGCAATCTTTTTGTACGGGAGGCATCGCTAACCACAACGTACTCGGCAGACAGTGGTATTCGATAGTATAAGACGGCCCTCGTGGATGCAAAACGATCCTGCTGCATGTACGATGGCTTCTGGCCTACTGCGCAGCGCGGATAACAGTCTCCCCAACGAACTCGCCTTCCTCGTCGTCGACCAACTGGCAGACGACAAGCAGACACTATGCGCCCTCGCTCGAACATGTCGGAACATGCAGTGCCTTGCAGAGGAGCGCATCTACAAGACCATCAACCTTCTCTCCGTCAAACATCTCCACGCCATCATATACGCCTTGAACCGCCGTCCAGCTCGCGTACGAGCCGTCCAAACGCTCCGCATCCTGTACCAGTACAAGCGGAATGACCTCAAGAAAAGTGCGGAGATGAGGGCCTCCTTCAACAGTTTTGTCGCGCACATGGTTAATCTGCGAGAGTGGCATATTGAAAGCCCCTACGACAATTTTAATTGGGGCAATTCTGGTGGGGTTGCCTGGGTCGAGCGAGACATGCAGTGCTTCCGGCGCGCGCTGCAAGAGGCTTGCACTGAAGGCTCAAGGGAGACGGAGCGCATAGCATCTGAGAGGGGCTTGGGCAAGAGTGTTGAAAGGACCGTCGGCCTCGCGCTGCTGCAAAATCTGACAATACATTCACACGGCGCTACCGCAGACTTTTGGGCCCTCGAGGGCTTCCACTGCCTCTTTCGACACCCCGCCCTTCGCAATCTGCACATTTCCTGCATCACGCTGCCGGCTGAAGAGATTCCAGAGCTTAGTTCTCACGTCCAAAAGTCACCTCTGACGACTCTGGTCTTCGATGAATGCGAACTCTCACAAAAAGGCTTGCTTAGCATCCTTCGCACACCGGCGCGACTGAAGAATTTGACCCTGGGAGAGAACGTCTATAATGTCAACAGAACAAGAGGCATCGAGCCAATTCTCTCCAGAAATCCAACTGCTTCACTGGCCGCTCTCTCCGCTGTCGCCCATTCTCTTGAAAGCCTCACACATTTCGATCCGGCATGGCGGATAGACGCGAGTCCAAACGTACTTCGCAGCGTGCGCCCTGTTGGCCATGGCATGCGCGACTTCCACTCCCTCAGATATCTCGAATGCGACACGAGTTCCTTCTTACATCAGACTGTTCTGATGAATCGCGACCTGGCCCCACCCAGCCTGGACACACTGCGAGTTCGTCGCCATTGGGATGTCCAGGCCGACTTCTGGGACCAGCCACCAGATATGGACCACTACATGGCGTTACCATCACTCAACACCCTCGAGCTCATGCAGTCATCTTTCCTCTGGCACGAACACGCACACTCGGGGTACATTTGCGATGCTGAGCGACTCCGCAACCGTCACGCAAAGGCATACAGGCTGTCCAAGGCTGGCATCAACCTCAAGATGCTCATAGAGATGCACAGGGATCCTGAGCTCATCCCACCCTACCTCCAGAACGAACGCGTCCCAGTCGCCGAGTGCATATACGATGCGAGCGAGGAAGGCTTCCATCGACACATCGTGGTCGACGAGCCCGAGGCAGCTCAGCCAGAACCCCACTTCTCCGAATTCAGCGACGCACAACAAGCTGAGATTGAATGGGAGTTTGCAATCAACTCCTCCGCCATTCGCTCGCCCAGTCCACAACCTGCTGTCAATGCTCCTGCCAGCCCACCCCCAGTCACCTCCTCGCCCCCACCCGAAACCGACCAACTTAACACCGCCGACGTCCAACGCATCGCCTCCTCCACTCGGCGACTTCTCGATGCCCTCAAACGCCGCTTCGTAAGACGGAATCGTCTCCCCAGTATTTGGAACGGGGCCATGAGCTCCGACGACTCGGACGACGGCATGGAAGGCTCCGACTACGAGGGCATGGACGACTTGGAAGTTGATGATCTTGATGAGAATGCAGATATGGAGCTGGAGATGGAGCTGGATGATTTGGATGACTTTGATGGGTTTGAAGATGAGGGCGACGTGCATGTTTGGGAGTATGGCGGCGAGTTGTATATCGAGGTTTATGAGAGTGATTCTTCTTCTGTGAGTGAGGGGGATGAGGATGAGGAAGATGTAATGGATGAGACTGATGGGGAGGGGGTGGATGGAGGTGGAAGTGTGGGAGTGGAGGATGTGGATTGAACGAGCCATTTTGTTTCGAGGCCAGCATGCCGGGATCTTTTTGGTGAGATGTCATACCCTTTTCTGTTCCTCATTGTAATTCTTTTTCGACTCAAGTCGGCGCCTTTTGATTCGGAGTAAAGAGTCTCCAATTTCATGTTCTAATTCCTCCTTGGAGAAAAAGACATACCACTTCAACGCTATGTCTTCACACACGCGGATAATCTGCTGTAATTGGCTCGTTTCATTTCACAAAGTATGTGCATTTGAAGTATGCATAGATCAATTTGTCAAACTATACTCATAGTTCGAATTGTTTCTCTTTGCCGCCAAATCAAGGTCTGACTATTTGTTCAAACTCCTTACTCCCTCATATCCCTAGTGTTGATCCATCAGACAGACAGACTCGCTAAGCACTAACATCCATTGCATCACCGTCGTCCTCCTTCTTAGCAACCCCACACAGCCGATCCAAATCCGCTATAACCCGCGCTCTGAGTTCCCTACTCGGCCACCCCTCCTCGTGCATCGTAACCTCTTTATCGCCCCTCCACAGCCTCGGCAGCGGTAAATTCCTCCCAGTCTCCTGATCCGTGAAACCATAGAGCACGAAATCCAAATAGTACTGCTGAACATTGAGCCCGCGCTCGATACTCTCGATGATGACCATGTCGACCACCGACTCCATTTTCCTGCCGCCCAGCTCCCAGCCCTCGCGACTCAGCAACTCTGATTCCTCGGCCGGGACCCCGTTTTCCGTCTCGTCGTCGAGCCAGCCATGCGTGTCGGTATCGAGATCAGTGCTGAGATAGGTGCGGACAACCATATCCGTCGCATCGTCATATGTCATGTCCATCTTCCCATTCAGCACCTTCCACAACGGCACCAAGCTGCGTTGTGTCAGCAACATGTGGGCCAGCCCGCCCGCGCCATTCCCCAGCACGGGGTGCGAAAACCGCATATCCAGCTTCACCAGCAACAGCTGGATAACCAACAAATCAGCATCCGACCAGATGTCGCGGTCCCGCAGAAACGACACCCGAAGCAACGTGCTCTTCCTCTCCATGACGGTCCAAAACTTCATCAGTGCAGCGGCCGCGCCGACGGGGACCCGTAAACCCTCGAGCCCCAGCAGCGTCAGGATGCTACGCACCACTTTTTCCCGCCACAGCACCATGCCCATCCACTTGAAGCCCGGGACGTCGCGGGCGAGCCACTGCCGCCGGTCCATGGGCCGCAACATGGGGTCTGAGATGCAGAGGTGCGGGTACATGCGCCAGCTGAAGATGTAGCTGGCCAGCGGGGCGTGGTACTTTGCGTAGTCGTGGATGAGGCTGACGCTGAATTTGTTGAGGCGGTAGTGGAATTCCTTGTCGATGGCGTAGAGGGCGGTGATGGCGGGGTAGGGGAGCCGCAGCGCGAACTGGAAGAAGAGGTTTTGGT
This sequence comes from Plenodomus biglobosus, assembly GCA_022343325.1. Lineage (NCBI taxonomy): Eukaryota > Fungi > Ascomycota > Dothideomycetes > Pleosporales > Leptosphaeriaceae > Plenodomus > Plenodomus biglobosus. Next base: position 1,036,780 of record JACTNT010000004.1, read on the forward strand.
GGCGGAGGATCGCTTTGTAGATGTTGAAGGGAGGGGGTGGGGCGGGGGAGGTGCTGGTCGGCGTGAGAGTAGATGGGGTGGGCGCGGCGGGTGTTGACGGTATGTCAACTCCCCATATTGCGGCGGCGATGTTGCGCTTGCGATGGTGGTGACGGTGAACGATGGTCGGTGTTGTGGGCAGAATGGAGGGTGTATCTTGGGGTAGAGGTAGAGGATTAGTCTGGTAAGTATCAGAGGCGGCGCGCTTGTTGCGACCTTTTGAGAGTGAGTCGGTGGGCGTTGGGGTGGGTGGAGGATCCATTGTATGTTTGGTGAGGTGTTGAGTAAGTGTTGTGGTTTAGCATTGGTGCAGGGCTCGAGGTTCTTAATATAAGACGAAAATTGTATGCGTAGATAACAATAGCATTGCTAGCGCGGGGCAAGAGCAAACGGTGGTGGGTGGGTGGGTGAAGGTGAAGGTGATGCACTAAAATTAATCATTTCCAGCGGAATCGCTTCACATATGGTATGCATCCTAATATCTCAACTTCACCAATAAAGTATGCACTTGATGTTAATTGGCTTCACAAGAATCAATAATCACAACTTACCCTCAAAAGACTAGTCACAATAAATCTCAATAGCAGGCCCCATGTCAACAACACCAAACCAAACCAATCACTACAACCTCCCAACACAGCCCAACACATCCTGCTAAGACCATACACAATTTCAAGAGTGACGCCTAAAGCGCAAGGGCCACAGTTCTACCCTTGATCATTCTCATCTTGATCGCAGTCCTTCTATCGATCGCCCAAGCTATCCACAACACCTCCTAGTCCCTCTTGACGGTATCGGTATGGTAGATACAAATTCTACCCCAATCCACTTCAACAGCATAGCCAACAGGCCTTTCCACGCACGAATTTCATATTGAAGTTCGAACTAGCAAACCTCGCGTCTTGTCGCTCGTATCGTCGGGCTCTCGACTTTAACACCATATGCTAGTCAGCGACCTTGACCACCCCTAAAAGCCACACAGAGCTACCATGTGTAGCACAACTCGCACCATCCCCTTGTCTCCCACTATATTAGATAACACAGGCTCGCTGAAATCGCTGCTTGACTGAGTAACTATGAGAACTTGATCTCATGTATCCCTCCAACATGTCGATGCTCCTGTTATGCATAGTTAACTCCTTCACTGCGGTAGCAAACAGTGTTGTAGCACGGGTCTCGAAATTTCTGCTCTTGAGGATAAGATCGCAGATGTTCTTGTTGTTGGGAAACGGCGAGATTATCGGTGGATGTGTTGATGGGGTGTGGGGGAAGCTGAAGGCTGGAATGCTAACGGCGAAGAAATGTCAGCTTTTTTGTGTGCTTGGATGTATAATATAGTGTTAGTAGACAATCACTGTACGTGTTCTTGAATAAAGGCGTCCATTTCGTTCATCAGGAAGTATAATTCATCCATACGTTAATCCACTTCCAGGATAAATTGTAGACAATCTCCACTATACATCAAACCCTTGTCATCATTTTCCCTTCTTCGCACTATACCACGACTAAGCAGCATCAGCCTTGCCAAACTCGTCGAACAACTTCTTCTGCTTTTCCCACTCCTTTCGTAGCTTCTTTGCCCTACTCTTATTCACCTCTGCCCCCTCCTTGTCCTTGATCGGCAGTCCATCCTCATCCCATGCACTCCACTCCTCCGTCCTGAACATGACCTTTGGATCAATCTTCGCTTGTTCCAGCAATTTGGCCTTCTTCTCCGCCTCCTCCTTCTCCCGCTTGAGCTTCGCCTCGGCTTTCTGCTTTGTGATGGCTTCCTTTTGCGTGCGTGCTGCTACTAGTTCCGCGTCCACGGGGCGCACCATTGCGGGCGCGTTTTCGCGGTCTTCGAGATAGATGCCCAGATCCCAAAGGTGAGTATCACGAAGCTGGTCGCAGAGATTCAGGTAGTCTTTTGCCGACGCTTTCTGACGCGCCAAGTTGCGCAAATTTTCCTGGAACGTGGACAGGACTTCTGCGTACGGTATTGCGTCCATGTCTTGCTTTTCACCTGCCTTGTGTTGCGCGATTATGGTTTCGACAATTTCGTCGGTGAGGTCACCCGCAATGGCGTGCATGCGGATGCCGTCGCGTTCGTGGGAGACGGCGTGGACGAATTCTTTAGCTGCGGCTGGGATATCGACGCCGGCCCAGCCGATGGCCTTTTCACTGGGGTCGGCGGAGCCGTCGAGACCAAAAATGCGAACGATGTACGTGATGTAGTGGGCGATGCTGAAAGACAAATTGTCCGAGAGTCCGGACTTGTTGGCAGAGTTGTAATCAGTAATCAGTTGGGCGATAGCGCGCATGGCAGTTGGCGTATCAAAGGAATCGGCAAGTGCGTTGTGGACCTTTGTCTTTGCGGACTCAAATGCTTGTGTGATCCTCTCGTCCTCGGTAGCAGCAGAGGTAGTGCTCGGGTGTAGCTCAAGATCCTTCACTTTGTAGAAGAAATTCGAAACATAGCTTTCCCATGATGCACCCTGCTTGCGCATGTCGTCTGTGATCTCGATGCCGTCATGCCAGCCTCCAAGTAGGAAGATGATGCGCAAGCTGCGGGCGTCCCAATCTTTGCGTGCTAGTGCCTCGCGAATTGTGGTGAAGTTCTTCAGACTCTTCGACATCTTACTACCAGATATCGAGAGATGGCCCATGTGCAGAAAGTAGTTGACCCATTGGTGGCCACCATCCTTGCCTGACCAATGTGCTTCAGATTGAGCGAGTTCGCTAGATGATGTCAATTAATGCAACCTATAGGTAGAGAATCAAGCTTACTTGTCGTGGTGTGGGAAGCATAAATCAATGCCACCAGAGTGGATATCCATCTGCTTTCCTAACACGTCGCTGGCCATGACAGAGCACTCTATGTGCCAGCCGGGTCTACCAGGTCCCCAAGGTGACTCCCACGCCGGCTCTCCAGGCTTACTTGACTTCCACAGCGCGAAGTCTGCATCGCTACGTTTCTCTGATGTCTTTTGCGTTGAAAGCGCACCTTCTCCGTCAGCCTGCAGGCCCTTGTCGCCACGATTCCATGGCTCAAGGCGTGCGTAGTGATTTCCAGGAATTTTCTCAAAGCTCTCAATGTCGAAGTATACTGAGCCGTCCGAGGTCTTGTAGGCGAAACCGTTGTCTACGATTTTCTTGACAAATGTGACAATATGATCCCCATACTCTGTAACTCGCGTCACGACGTCTGGATCTAAAACGTTTAGGCTGCGCATGTCCTCGTTGAAGCGCGCTTCGTATTTTTGAGTCAGCTTTGTGAATACTGTATGGTCGCTAGCGTCAATAGTAGAGCCATATAGCGAGTCGAGATATGGAAGTAGGACATCCTCAGCCCCAGCGTAGAAGACTTCAATGTCTTCTGGTGTTGTTTTTGACGGAGCTAATAGCGACGTAACTGCTGTGCTAGCTGTTCGGAGATGCATCTTTATTTTTGCTTCCTTGTCGCCTGGTGGTCCTACACCATCTACTGATTTGCCTTGTATCACGTTGGCGTACTTCTCCGCAGACTCTTGATTGAAGCTGCCAATGTTCACATCTTGACTGAGTAGTGGTAGGTTTTTCTTGACGTATGCGTCAAAAGCCTTGACGGTTGTGTTGATGACTTCCTCAGTGACTGTGGGATTCTGCGCCTTGAACTTGGCAAGTAAATGCTGTTGTCTTCCACGGAGGATAATCTTGTCGTCTACATCAGTAATATTTTGCACAAACTGAAGTTTGTAGCCGAAATAACCAGACAAGATTCTACGCAGGATGTCGATGGTCACGTAATTCCGCGCATGTCCAAGATGAGCATCGTCGTAGACAGTAGGACCACAGCTGTACCACTTGACGAGTTTGCCCTCTGAGTCAATGGGCGCAAAGTCATTCTTTGACCGAGTGAGGGAATTCCAGACCTTGAGTTTTGCAGGACTAGTTGATTGCGGCTCCTTCCACGGCGGCTGGGTAGTGCGCGCGGGCGTAGCCATGGTGGCTGTCAACCTTACTTGAAGTGGCCGGCTATACGACTTGATGTTCAAGTGTCGAAATGGGTGGTTTGTGGTGAGGATCCTCCGAGTCAGATAGATGTAGCCCACGATCATCAACCTGCGTGGGAGCTGAATAAAAAGCCGGGAAGTGTATGCGTGGGGAGAAGATTTCAAGACTCAAAGGGCTGCAGTCTGCTTACTGGGAGTCAGAGTCCAGGATGAAAGTGGTAGTCGTGTCACGTTTGCTGGTGGGAATCCCTGCAAGGCTAGCCTTGGCGCATCCCACCAATGGCAATTTCGAAAGCTCCCCGCAGGACCCACCAAACTTCGAGATTCTTTCGCCAACCAACACTTTTGCGAACACCAGGTGGTGTTGTCAGAAGATTGATAGTGACGTTACCATGGCTCCAGTTATATCGCCATTCCTGGATCCGGGAACTCACGCGACCGCGCATAGTCTCGGCATACTTCAACTGCGACGCGACCACCTCATTCCCGCTGTTCTCGCACCGAATGGCGACTCTGAATATGCAGAGGGCAAGGTCGAGAACACGCGCTTTGGCTCCTTTCCTCATAGCACTCTGGTCGACCAGCCATGGGGGACCCAAGTCCTCGCATCAGTCGTAGATACAGGATCGCGTGGGAGATCCAAGAAGAGAAAACGTGATGCCAAAGACGGCGATGTGGTTGAAGTACCAACAGAGAAAGCTGAGGCTAAGAAGGATATTGTAAAAGCTGCCGCAGCAAGCAGTGGCTTCGCTCATCTTATCCCACCTACGCCGGAGACATGGACCCTATCGCTACCACACCGTACCCAAGTCGTCTATACGCCTGACTACAGCTACATCCTCCAACGATTGCGTGCAAGACCCGGCGACCACATCATCGAAGCAGGCGCAGGAAGTGGCAGCTTTACACATGCCGCCGTCCGCGCAATCTATAACGGTTACCCCGGCACTTCACCATCTAACGTCTCTAACGTCAACGAAGAAATCGCAGTCGGTGTCGTTCCCAAGCGACGAACGCGCCCACGACGTCAAGGCGGCGTATACAGCTTTGAATACCACGAACCCCGCGCAAAACAACTCGAAGCCGAAATCATCGACCACGGTCTCGCACCCCTCGTCACAGTAACCCACCGCGACGTCTACGGCGACGGTTTCCTCCTCGATGACACTTCCAGTCCCGACGCCGATATAATCTTCCTTGATCTCCCCGCACCATGGCAAGCCCTAAAGCACCTCACACGGTCTCCGCCCACTGCCGCAACCCTCAAAGCCGTAGCCTCTGAAACCACATCCCAAGACGACTCCACACCCGCTGATCCTTCCTCGCCTTCCACACACCCCAAACCCTTCCGCTCCCCACTCAACCCCCGCAGCGCAACACGCATATGCACTTTCTCCCCCTGCATCGAACAAGTCACCAAGACCGTGTCCGCCTTGCGCTCCTACGGCTGGCTCTCAATCGATATGGTGGAAATCCAAGCCAAGCGCCTCGAAGTACGGCGTGAGCGAGTTGGCCTGGCCGAAGAAGGTGTAAGGGGCGGTAACGCAACGGCGGCGAGTGTCGAGGAAGCCGTGCAACGATTGCGCGAAGTCGAGGGCAGAGCAGCCGTGTTTCATAGCCTGCAGAAGGAGAAGCAGGAGGAGGTTATGCGGGCGGCGGAGGCGAAGAAACGGGGAGAGGGGGTAGGCGTATCTAGGGATGGACGGACGGGGCAAAAGGCAGGGAACAAGGGAGCGAAGAAGGTGGATGGCAGTGCTGGGCCACAGAGCAAACAGGAGAGGGCGGAGGTGTCGAAGAAAGAGGGAGAGGGGCGAGCGCTGTTCAAGGAGGGCAGGCTGGTGCATAGGACAGAGGCGGAAATAAAGACGCATACTAGTTATCTGGTTTTCGCCGTATTACCGCGGGAATGGAGCGAGGCGGACGAGGAGAAGGCGAAGAGGAAATGGAGCGCGGAGAAGGCATAGTAGCTAGTGTATTATAGGTAGAGTATTAAAATTCCGATGAGATGAGATACCCCTTCATCTGTTTGTGAACCTAACTGTTGTAAACTCCGAATAAATGAACCTTGAAGCCTCACAACTCGACCTCAACACCCTCTTAGCCCCAAACCGCATCCCTCGCCCTATGACTCCCCTCCTTATCCGGTGGCGTACTAACAAGATATGTCCATACCTCCTCCCCATCAACAAACAGCCTATAATTCAGCAAACTCTGTTTTCCATGCGGCGGATTGGTGATTTCCACAGCACCAAACTTGCTATTCCCATCAGGCAGGTACTTGACGCAAACATCCTCGCCATCCTGCTCTTTGTACGTCCTAACCGGGAGGTAAAACATACTCAATGGACTGGTGCTAAACTCATGCACCGTCGCGCTAAGCGGCCATTTACCTCCTGCTGGCGGTGGGAAGGCAGTGGCGGCGAACTCGTGGCGGTCGCCGCTGAGAACCACAACTCCGGTGGGTGTATGGCTGGATAAATCCCAGGCGGCTTCGAGGATGAGGCGGCGCTCGTGAAGGTGTCCGCCCCATGTGTCTTCAGACCCGAACCGCCAGTTCTTGGTGAAGGGGGTACCCGTGACGATGAATTTCCAGTGGATGCCGTTAGGTGGAGGCTTTTGGATCCATGCGAGGAGATCAGAGAGCTGCTGTGCACCGAGCGTAGTTTTGTTGGGGTCATTGGGGTCTTTGCTTGCGGGACTGCGATACCGCCGTGTATCGAGGAGGAAGAATTCCGCTGGGCCTTGAGTAAAGGAGAAATATGTCTGGCCTTTGCGGTGGGGAGGCGGATTCGGAGCAGCATTGTAGTGGTTAAATGCGTCGTAAGCAGGCACAGCAACGCTGGTCATGTTGTCGCTCCAATCATTCTGGATCTCGTGGTCGTCGATGACGTGAATCCAGGGGAGGTTGTCGCTGACGGCGGGCCAGGAAGGCGAAGAGTAGACTTGGCGATATTCGCGGCGGTAGGTCTCGGGGTCGCTGCCTTGACGGTGTGGGACGTCGACGTAGATGAAGTCGCCAAGGAAGAGCATGAAGTAAGGCTGGAGGTCTGGGATCCAGCGCGCTAGGTGCTTCATTCCTGGAAACTCAAGAGGGTGCTGTAGGGGTGTGTAGGGCACGCGCGGCTTGATGCAGCTCGAGTGCACGAATGTATACTTGTTGTCTTTAAGCTGGGAGATATGTCCAGGCCGTGGGGCCGTTGTGAAACTGCCTGTCTTGTTGCCACTCGAAGTCTCCACAACGTACTCGTATACCGTATCGGGTCGTAGGTGATCGATGTTCATGACCGTGGTGAAATCAGTCTCGTTTGTAAGCCATTCGCTAGGCTGGCTTGCAAAGTGCGTCTTGTGCATCCATGATCGATTCGGCTCATCTGTGGAGCGATAGAGAACGCGGACGTCGAAGGCATACGGTTCTCGCACTAGGATCTTCGCGCTGTTGTCCGACACGTAGCCGACGCGTCCAAACGACGCGTCGTGGCATTGATGGAACATGGGCGCGCGGTACACAACGTCAAGGACCATGGCAAAGAGCGCCATATTGATTCCAAACGTGATCCAACTCCATAGTGCTGACGAGGGGCTCGGTATGCCTGTGAGCAGAGTACGCAGGCGTTTTGGTTGCCTCTGCTCCAACTGGATCGTTTCCTGCACGTCCACCTCCTCGAGCGAAGTATTTCCAACGGTGTCAGTCAAAGGGACGTCTTCGCTCGAATCATCGCGGTCCACAGTCTCCTTGACGATGATGTCGAGCTCATCCGATATGACCTTGTATTGCGCCGTGTCTTGGAAGCTCGTGAAGAAGGAAGGAATGTAAACGAGCGTGAGGGCCGTCGCGAGTCTTGGTACGAGCTGGTGGGTAAATCATCAGCACGTGATTCATTGTCGCAGCGCCATCTTGGAGATACTGACAGTAGAGGGAATCTGTGCAAACATCAGTTACTATCAAGCACGTGAAATCGCTTGCAAGACTTACCCATCGTAGAAAGACCCATACACTCAGGCGCAGGGCCAGCGAGCTGACGAGCGTGAGAATATCGCTTACAGGAGCCATGGCTGTGAAGAGAGTCACATAGTTCGACTAGCAGGCTGCACTTTTTGATGGGCACGTTGCGCGCTCAGTCGACAATAACAGTGGAAGCATGTGACGTCAGCAAAGGCTAGCATGGATCGGGTATAGCCCCAAGGCACATGTCGAACTTACGCATCTTAATTCCAACATCGTCCTCCAGGGAGATGCTGGCCCGATGAAATGTTAGACGCTGCAAATTCGCCGCTCATGCATGGGAAAAGTGCTCACGGTAGCTGTGAACCAAACCCATCCGGTCTAGTCGATCGAAAACCTGGAACTTTACGTGGCCGGTTTTCGAAGTTTATTGCTGGATACTACCGAATGCACTAGACGATTATAGGAGACATGGAAAGGTTGGACGACATTGAACGAGACGCGAAAATTTCAATGCATTCGAACTGAACCTGTCTAGCGTTGGACCATAAATGTGTGGAGGTGTATTGTAGGTCTAGGTAGCCCAATGGCTCTAAAATACGTACTGTTTCTGCAAAATCAGAGTTGCCCTCAAAGGTAGTTTGGCGAGAATGCTGCAGAAACGCAAAAAATGCTTTCATAAGAGATGATCCTTAGAGCATACTCGCCACGTAGCAGATCAATCGAACCGCCGACCGAAATCCTATCAAGGACTATGGTGTCAAGGATATCGCCAGCGGGTCTTTCATCGAGAGGGATTGAACATGCTCCGTGAACCGCTGACACCTCTAATCTACTAGCTTAGCGGTGTATCATCGCAGGCGTGGCATTATGATAGGCGCTATGGCTTGTTCTTTACCCTGCAAAAGGGTCAAAACTGCGACATGCTGAGATATCGGATCCACATCGGGGCAATCGCTGGAGATCTAGGCGGTCTATCCCGTATCGCCGTCTTCTACTCTGTCGGCTAGTCTTGAAACACAGTGTCTGACGTCCAGTGTACTCTTAAGCCGTCAACGAATTGCAAATGATATAGGCCGAATGACAAAACAGCAGCCGCATCTTCCATCGCATTTGACGTTCTGCCATAATCTAAAGCAACGCATACTCAGCGTTGCTGTTATCGGTATGCGAGACAACATGTACGTTGTATATCTACATGACAAGCCAGGACTCGGAGCGATCGGATGAGTCGTGTCCTTGGGCGATGAAGTTTGAGGATTGGTTTGGCTACGAGGGAAAATTCATGCAGGTGGATAAAGGGAAGCAGCACAATGATGGTCTGAGGAAGGATGTACGCCAATTCTAAAAGTTCTATGGGTGATCGAGGAGGAATCCATGGATTTGTCGTGGCGATTACGGCGAAGCACGGTAGGGCCTGTCAGTCATCAATATCGTTTCTGTCATTGAAGTGTCTGGTGATTGATGGCAGGTCGCGCGGGGCACTATACGAAGCGGAATCTGTAGCAGCGTCAGCCAAAGGACGATCCAACGGCCCACGGGAAGCCAACACGCCACAATCGAAGAGCAACCTATCGCACCGTCACTTCAGTAGCCCAGCCAAAACTACCTCGATTCTCCAGAAGTACATCTCCGGGTGCGCACTCATTGTCGCGCTGTGAGAGAATCTACCAATTGTTAGCCAAAGTGTCCAAACCCAACACCTACCAGAAAGACGCAAAGTTCAAGGTACCCTACGCCACAATTCGATCCTACCACACGGTCAGTAAGCTGTCTTGTACGTGACCTACCTGGATTGGGCCTCGTCGAAACCTGGAGAACGTTAGCAAGCTGTTCCCAACTGACCTACCTGGTTTGGAATATAAGTAGAGTATAGATTTGAAATATAGATTTGAAACATTAACCCGTGTCGAAACCTGGAAGATGTTAGCAAATGTTCACGACAGGCCTACCTAGATTGAAATGAAAATAGAGTATGAAATAAAAACATTATTCGACTGCGCCGAAACCTGGGAAATATTAGCAGAATTCTGACAAGAGAGGGAGAAGAGGGAGGGAGAAGAGAGCCTGTGGGTTAGTAGTAGTCCAACACCTGCTACATGGGTTAGTGTCACCGTGCATGGGAGATATATACAAATAGTGTCTCCAAAGCAGATAAAGGAAAGAAAATCAACGTAGAAAGCAACGCAAAACAAAGCAGAAAGCAACGCAAAAAAAAACACAGAAAATCAGAACATCTTGCCCTTCGATTCGAAGCCGCCGTCCGCTAACACCGTGAGGTGATAACTTTCATAGCCGCCATTTGCCGCCGTCTTTGTCGCCGCTCGAGTTTGTTCGCTTGACCGCTAGTGTCTACCCATAGATGAGGATTTCGCTGCACCAGAGTGGCCGCTATCATCAACCCGTCTAGGAGTTCTTCGCCGCATCAAATCTACTAGACCGAGTAGCAACATCGACTTTGACATCCGACCGACTCCGATTCGAAAGACTGCGAGGGTTTTGATTGCACAGATCCCTGCAGAACTGAGAAATGTTTCAGGACGAGCATCTAACCGTGAAGATTCGCAGCGGAGGTCCTGGCTCGACTCGACCATGTCGCTGCCACGACTAGAAGGAGCACTACCGTTGCTGGAATCTTTTGCTTGGGTTTTGTTTACCCAGGTTTAACCTGCCTGGAGAGATGTTTTTACAGGATGCCATTCAACCTTGGGTATTGCGCTTCGTGAGTTAGAAACGAGATGCGGCTATGGAAGACCAGGTGCTCTTGTCCTCGGAATCAAGCGCCATCCAAGGGTATTTCATGAGCATCTGCTTCTTAACCTGCTCCAGAAATTGAGGATCAAACGAAGGAGTATCATCAAGATTGGGCCTTGTGTATTTGGTTGTGTCGACAGTGTCGTCGGTCTTGTCCACAACAGGACTGCGAGACCGTTCCCGAACCCGTTCCCTGGCTTTGTAGCGACCTGAACGTGGGTAGTTCGGTTGGTGACGGGCAGTAACAAATGGTCGCGGATGAGGCGGTGCCACATCCGGTTCGGTGAGGACGGTGCCGGCCGTGGCTGACTCCGCACAAGAGGCTACAGTCAGGCCATTTCCGCCTCGTGTTACTGCTGTCCACTGTTGGAGGCCGGCAGTACTTGCTGGCATGAAGGTCGGTGTGTATGAGATGCTGAAGATCTTCAGATCATCAGTGGGCCCAAAGTGCTTGAACCACTTTCCCTCACACCCGCAAGGCTTTGCGTGTGAAAACCTAACACACTTTCCACCCTTCCCACATTGGTAGCGGCCGTAGAGCTCCGACTTCCAATCAGTCGTATGACTGTGACATTGGAAGGCTTCACTCCTGAAGAACCAGCCACCAAGAGGCCCCACAGTTGCTTCGCCGTAAGCGAAAGGTGGTAAAGCATCCTCAACGGCATCATATTTGTCAATCATGACACCCCTCCACATTGGAGTCGCCCGGCTAGACTTCCGGCCATAAAAACTAGGAATCAGCTGCTTGACTTCGACTATGTCGGGGTTCGTGACTGTAGCAAGCGAGTCGCGGGCTTGAGCCCGGTAAAACGCTTGTACCTGACAAACACGCGCACGTTGTTGTGGCGTCCGAAATCCAGTGATAACGTCGTCACCGGACTGAACAGTCTTCCACGTGCCCGCATGGGAGCCCATGGGATCGCGAAGTGTCGGCGTGTTCAGTGAACCAGTCGTCCAAGAAACGGGTCGGAGAGCATGCTCATCAAGGAGATGTTTAAGACTTTCGTCGGCGTGCTCTGCCGCCCACTCGATAGTGTGGACCTGCTCAGATTCTGCAAATCTGACCGACTTATGTTTCTTGGGCGCGCCAGCCTTCTTGAGTATCGACCGATACGTTCGAGGCCTGACGTTACGAGTGATCTTGAGTCTCGGACGGTGCAACCTAGTCTACAATAGAAGTCAGCGGATGTGAGCGAGCAGACGATGAGCACCATTACTCACAGATTGCTGTGCAGAAAGAGGGCTAATCTCCCTCTTTCTCCTATGCACAGTAGTCTCCGCCGCGAGGCCAGCCTGCCACAAATTAACAGAAGCCCACGTGTAGCCAGTGTAACATTGAGTACTTGCAGTGCCCTGTTCTACCACTGGCGTACAAGTATCTCGCCTTTGACTGCTGATCCTTCGGTTCATCCATCCACCCCTAGCACCCACCGCTCGGGGACTAACCTGACACGTATTAACGAAAATTGGCGTGTCAACAAAAACAAATATTTATTTACAGTACACTGTTCCACCACTGGCATACATGCATCTTGCCTTTGACTGTTGCTCTCCCGCAAATTCCTCCTCTCACCCCAAGTGCGCTCAGAATAGCTGGCTAGAACAGTCTATTGCCAGTCAGTGAGAGGCCGAGAGATATCAAGGGGCATACGTCAATACATACAGCACGAAGTTGCTCCAGTTTCTCATTAGCCACTTGCATTTTGCTGCTCTTCTGGGCCTGCGATGCGTTATGTGTATCATGGATACGCAAGACCAAGTTGCTTACCCGTTTCTCTTGTCTTCCCAGCCCCAATGTACGTTTCTCAGCACACTCGGGTTGCCCCTCGGGTCTCTTCCACCGAGACCACTGCAAATCGTCAGTATACGGAGAAGGAAACTAGCGGGAATTTCCATTCACCCTGTTATAAGATGGTGATGGCATTCCCCATGGGGGGCGTTGAGAAGCGGTGTTGAGAGCCTTAGCGCGATCGCGTGAAGTAACGCGTCGCGGCGGCTTCAACGCGTCAGTCACGGTCAAGCAGCGATGAGTTGAAAGTCCACTACCACTTCCACTTCCTCACGCTGACGAGCCTCCCGTATGAGACAGCGGCGTTCGCTCATTGCCCTGGATATCTCTTGCACTTTACGTGCTCGATCTAGGGGCAGTGGCTACGTCACGTCAATCAGTCACTGTAGGCACGATAGGGACACCAGGCAGGGGTGATTCACCTGAAAGATTGCTTCCTCAGACATTGCAAGAGGGACAAGAGGGATCTGGGCCAAGGTGCGAGTAGCATGAGCTGCTCCCGAGGCGTTGGCGTTTTGGCGTCTGGCAGGAAACGCGTGGCAGCGCGTTCCAGTGACGACCGTTGAAGAGGAGGCGAATGGGAGATACGACTTTGCTTGTGAAGGCATCATCGTAGAAAACATCGTGCGAGTATAGAAGACGTGAACAAAGTATGTCGGGTCAAAAAGTCAAGCAGCGATATGAGGAAGGAAGAGAGGAGGGAAAGGCAGCCGGGGACGGCTTAAAAGGGGGACGGCCAGCCACGTGACGGCCACATCAACTCTAAAGTCGGGAGGCTGGACAAATCAACTGATCCTAATCTTCTCTAGCCGCTGCAGTGCATAGTCACATGCAATATTTCCAGCCTTTTCTCAAAACTAGACTGGTACGACTTTGGACATGGACTTCTACACCACAGCAACTCCTGGCCTTATTTCAGTGCATGCCCAAGCCATCAAGCTCACTCTCGCTCAGAGTTGAATGCAACCACAGCGCCCAGCACCATGCTGAAATCCACCACGCGACCTTGGAATAGGATCGCTCCGCTTGACACCATATTATCAACGTCTCTATTCAGTCTTCAATCACATCACCGACCACTGAGAGCAAGGATACCCGTACGGCCTCGAGCAATACCATCATGTATGGAAGCAAGATCTTCAAAGCGTACATTTGGACTATGGGTCGTATTTTTGCATCATGCTTCATAACGAGGTTTGCAACAGCGTTGAAATCTGGGAGGTAACACCACATTGTTTCAACTTCTTGAGCACGCAGACATCACCCATATGACTCAAGCCTAATAATATATATCCTGATTTTTTACATCAAAGGTCATGATGCTAATAATGATTCTATTGCACAGTTCTCATATTCAGCTCCCTTACCCCGTCACTTCGTCCAATGCAGTCTTACCGTCCTTCATCGCCGACCCAGTATCTCAAATTCCTCGACATGCACCAGCAGTTTCCTTGAGAATAGGAAAACCTGTCGCGAAGGTCGATGGGATAGGTATTGAGAACATGAGAAGGGTAATGATGAGATCGATCGTTGTGGCGCCAGTTCCGATGACAAGGGGCAAACCTACCCAGTTGAAGGAGTGTAGCAAGCCGACCACAAGGGTGGGCGTCTCAACTTCATTGGCGCCGAGCAGTCAGTACACAAACATGTGGTGGCTCCTGTGCATGAAGCCTCGGACCGAATCAATTCAAGTATTGAAAGAACATACCGGAACACTTACTAGAATAGGACGTTGCTGCGGCTCCCTGACCAGGACTCGATACATATCTGGAGTCGGATCGCTTTACAGCTTGTTGCTGGAGACCCGACAACCGATCACAACTTGGAGTCACTATAGGTACCTTGTCGCCTCCCCAATACTAATAGCCAAAGATATGATACGTTATTATTTTAATTTGATAAAACCTATTGCCCGGCCGGGTTCAGCATGTGCGGTCTTCTAAGTCTATCAGAGGGACTGCCATCACTATAAGGTCATTTTCACCGATTCAGTCGCTGTAGAGATCGAGGAGAGTCATAACCCTAGTGGAGCCAGCCTATAACCTTGTATCGCTTGCATTAAATATTACACGCTATCCAACTATCCATCATTGGTTGTGCACACGCCCATAGAGTTCATACAATAAAAACAGAGATTTGAACAGGTCTGAAACCATACGCTGCATCCACTTGATGTAGTCACAAATCTCGAATAGGGTCGTAAGGCAGTATCTTGGAAGTCTTAGCTGCAGTGGACGATACGCCGCAGCCTTCCTGATTCCGCATAGCTAATAGGCAGTTAAGGACCAAGGTGCGCCATGCGTGCAAAGACAATTACAATAAGCAACACATACCCACATATTGTCTCTGATTCAACATGGCCCTGCTCATGCGCCACGCAAAAACATCTTCTTTCACTATTGGAATTCCTCTCTTAGCGAGCTCTTTGTTACAATCTAGCAGTAACATCCTCCTCTTCTCAATCACGATGTCTTTCCAGAGGGGCATGTGATCTCGGTTGCCCAATTGTTTTACAATCGCTACTGTGACCGTCTATCAATAAGTAAGCAGAGATCTCAAAGCTGTGGACGTATTGTGTCGGGCTGAGCTACCAAGAATTCGATCCACTGGTCGGGGGAATGGCCTGCAGCCTCACAAGCCTCGTGAGCCGTTGCCTTGTCAGGCAGTGCCGACATGGTGCTGGGTGTCCTAATTTAAAGTCGCTCTGGTGCCCCGCAATGGCTCTGATGCGAACGCCCGATATTAACAAGCAATATGGTCGGGAGCTTAATTACAACAACAGATGTGGTTGCCAAGTTACGCAGGCCGGTTAAAGCTGGTCAAGGGTTGGAGCACCAGTGCATCAGGTCATGACATTCTGATTTTCTATATTATTTACGCATTACTAGGATGCTCGCATTTTCTGTAGGCTGTTATTAACTAAACCACCCAGTAGCATTTTTAGAACAAAGGTAATGATACTAGCGGATATACTACTTAGATACTATGTAGTGGGCTGCACCCCAGTCATATTAGTCGGCCGGGATGGTTCACCCAATTGGCGTGCGACCTGGCTGCTAAGCGATATCGAACACCTATTTGGAGAGATCCACCTCTTACATACTATACTATATCAGATTCACGTCCGAATTAATGTAATGGTGGTATAAAGAGACTAAATCACAGCCGATTAGCAAACCAATCAAGTCTTGCTAGATTATCTCGCGAATGATATAATACGAATATATGGTTAAGGGTCAGACGGAGGAGGAGGAGGAGATATATAAGCTGGGAGCTGAGGACGGTGGAGAGAGAAGGAGAAATGCTAGTCTGCAATCACATCGCCAAAATCAATCAAGACAGATCAAATAGCAGACGTGTGAGGGAGAGTCCACACGATTTACAACTTCAAACCCTCCCACTCCTCTCCCTGCGGAAACCCAAGATGAAATCGCCCACACTTTGCAAACCCCAATACGCCCTCTCCCTGCATCATAAAATCCTCCACCCTCCCCCCAACCTCCTCCCCCGCATCAAGAAAATATGCATGGATCCTCGGCCCACAAATGCCCTTCATCCACTCCGGCACCACGAACCCAAACAACGTGCCATCGACTGCACTCCTTCGCGGCCCATCGGTAAACTCGATAGAAGTAAAACGTCCCGCGATCAAAAAGGGCATGAGCGTATTAACCCCCTTTGCCGGTCCAAACTCATCACCACTAACGAGCGCATCGAGAGTATCGCTCGTCACACCACCGACTTTGACTTTGAAGCTTGGCTCGTAGACCGTCACCATAGCCCACGGTAAACGAGCATATGGTTGTGCGGGCTGGGCGACCCCGGCTTTGCTGATGCTGAATGCGCGACTATCTTTTAATAGCATGAAGGATCCGTTTTCGTAGATGCCGATGCCGTGGGTGCCGTGGGTGGTTAGGTCCGAGGTAGTGGGTTGGCCGGAGTTGAAACCGGCGTGTATGGCGGAGACGGTGGAGAATTGGTAGATGTCGTTTGGGATTGAGGGCGACATTTTCAACCGTTTCTTTATGAGGATATCAAGGTGAGGGTCTGGGTGCTGGTGGTGTTATAACGAAGATGGCGTTTGACGAAGATGGTGTGGTGGTGGAGACGGTACTGTGCTGCAGAGGAGGCAATAGTGGAAATTCTTCGTTGATCAAGTGGGTTTGTTGAATGTATGTTATGTTTCGATCAGACCATGGGAGAGCACTGTAAGGAGGGCACACTAGTGCAAGGATGTCGGAAGCGGAGAGCCGAATATAATGAATTGGGCCAAATTGGAGAAGGGTTTCGAGGATATGTCAAGCTGGCTCTGTCTTATATCTTGTATACTGTGCGGAATATATGTTTGGTTCCTAGAATGGATGCAGGTATAGAAACGTAGAGGGTGCGATATGCAGGATTCAATGTGGTGCAGGTGTTAGCTATGATTGGCTGCCATGCGTCATAGAACCTTCGCCCACTATGCAAACACAACTATTGGGTCAAAAGTTGACTTGACCATATCCTGACTTGGTTTCAGCTATTGATTCTCCACGAATTGTGTGAAGACTGAGTGATGGTGTTTCAAGGTGTCGACCAATAGCCCTCCGCTGAATAAGCCAAGTCTTGGCATCAAAGCTCCGACCTCAACCGCAACCTCCACCACCAACACGGCCAACCCTCCCCAGCCATTGCGCAGCCCGTCTGCACCGCACCCCGTGCCTCTCCCCACCAAAATGCTCCCTTTCACCCTCCGCGCTCTGCGCACCCGCGCGCCCACCCCCCTCCTCCGCGCTTACGTCTCCACATCCACCACGCCCAACCAAGTACCGGCCAACGACCCTGTTAAGCGCGACGTTCCGCCCACCGTCTCCGAGACCAACGCCACTCCTACTTCCTCCATGGGATCCTTTGATAAAGTGCTGCAAGAGGATGTTGCGACTGCGGAGAAGCTGAGGACGCAGCAGGCCCCGAATCGCGAGGGCGTGTGGAGTCGGAGTCAGAATCCGAGGGCGGTTGCTATGAGCGGGCCGAGATTCGAACAGACCATCATAGAAGATCAGGTACGTCGAGTCACGTTTGAATTACGTTCTTTGGAGCGAATTGGGTGACGGGGCGTGTAATGGGGTTTTGGAGGATGCGTGCAGAAAGGGAGGGGAGAGCATGATTCATGGAACAGCGACATCAGCTAATATTCGCCATGATAGCCCCGCCCTTTTGCAGCCATAGACCTCATCCACAAACAGCCCGTCCGCTGGGCGCACGACAAGGTCGTCTCCTGTGACGGTGGAGGTGGCCCTCTTGGGCACCCGCGCATCTTTATCAACCTGGATAAGCCGCAGATTTGCTGGTGCACATACTGCGGTCTGCCATTTGTAAGCCATTTTCCGCATATTTCCCCGTCACAGATCTTGCTTGGATGATCAGGGACATAACATGCTGACATTGGTCTGTTAGGCCCACGAGAAGCACAGACATCATCTCGAATCGCTGCCGGAATCGGAGTTGTCATACCCATTGGGACCAAAGGGTCATCCTGCGGAGGTGAACGAGGCACAAAAGGTCACGGATGAGCCCCTTGCTCAGCGATAGGCAGGGGTGAGACAGCAGGGGCTGGCGAAGTGTACATACGTATTGTCAATGAAGAATTGATCTCGAATTACTCAGGATGAAGTGAAGGGTGGAACACGGCAACTAATATATCGCACATGCTACTATGATGTCACAGACTGTGAACATGTTGGTATCAGCATATTGAGGAGACGTCAACACGATTACCACCCTCGGTTGCTTGAACTGACATAATTGTGTTGACTTGTCCTAACATTCACATAAACACTATACTTTTAGCCACATCATTTAACAAAAACTTGCGACCTCCCACTAACCAGATCAACCCACCTCGAATCCGCCATCACAACACTTCTCTCCATGCAGCAGCCATCAATCTCAAACATTATACTCACAACCTCCTGCACCATAATTCCGACTACCTGCTCTCCTATCCGCTAATCTCCCAAGCAATCTCCCATTTACTCGACTTGCACTTCCCATCGATCATGCCGTCCCTCACCTCCAATCTTGTGCATTCAGTCCTCCTGAGAATCGTTGGATCCCTCAGTCTTGATGTCTAATGTGCTAGTGGTGAGTATACGCATTGCCTGTTTGACGTTGACTTACATGGGGCTCTAGAGTGCTGAAACTTGGGGACGAAAAGCTCGCTATTTTGAAGAATAGCGACGGAGCATTGGCTTGAGAGCGTTTGTTGGATGGCCAATGCTATACTCTACGAGCCTATGTATTACTAAGGGAGCCACTACCGCAGCCATATCTTGGATGCTCAGCTAACGACTAGACAGCCATCTTCGCATCAGGACTTGTCGAAATGGTTGAACAGTGCATGATGATGCAAATGGACCATAGGCCGTGACCTCATCATCATTCATTCTCTTATCTCCAAATCTCTAACACGTTAATGTCGCCACTCAAAACGTGGTACTACAAACGAGCGTAAGTTTCCCATGATTCCACCGCCTCCCCATCTTTGTATCCTAGTGTACCTCAACACGTTCCAACGTCTCATCATTCCAACCCACAATCCCCATATAGTTTTCCCCATCTAACAGCTACACCCACAAGCCTTATCCCCACTCTTACACCCCTGTCCACACGCATCACTAGCTTGGCAATCTCCCGCCCTCCCACAGCGCGCCCAATCCCCCACGCCATTATTATACGCCGTCCAGCACCATTCCCCCGGATTCCCACACGACTTCCAGCAATAGCCATCTGTGCAGCCGAGCGGGGCATCCCACCAGCACGCCAGCGCTTCGCGGCCGAAGATGTCGGCCGCCTTTACAGCACCCAGGTCGCGCTTGGGGCTCGGGTCGACGCCAGCAGCAAGGTCCTGGTTGGCGTAGATGCGGCGATCGGGGCCGAGAGGATGGGATTTGCAGTGGCGGTAGTCGTTTGGGTTGGCGCCGTCGGGGATTTCCATGATATCGAGGGCACCGCATTCTTGGGCCAGCTCTGCAGTGGTAGTTGAGAGGGCATTGGTGGCCTGGAGGATGAGAGCGATGAGCGAGATTGCGACCTTCATTGTTAGGCTGTCTTGGGGATGCGTATCTGTATGTATTGGAAGCAGTCTTGGAGGGTCTGAGAAAAGTGATGAAAAGTACTGGGTTGATACACCTCCAGACGCCCAAGGACGGATGCTTTATATGCTAATATGGAGTCTGCCAAGTTCCAAGATTGGACTGGCATTGCGACGTTACTTCATGTCAAGCTGGAAGCCGACATCTGACCATCAGCCGGTCAATCCAATGTGTCCATGCGGTGAGTACTGTTCCCCTCGTGTAGGACTGTAGTACGAAACAACTGTACCTCAATAAGCTCAGTGAGAATAAGGCCTCCAATGCTTACGCAGAGGACAGCGAAATCGAAGCGGGTCTTGTGCGTCGATTCATTCCTTTCCACATGTATGAGGAAGGTTCAAAAATTGTGCAAAATAACCGTATCGAAGGCCTATAAAACAGATCAGGAAGACTTTGGCACTTTGGCAGAAACGTTTCGTTCACTATGATACTATTATATTGTCCTGAGAGGAGCAGCAGCTATGGCACAGTTCGCATTTGGTGCATGGGACGGTAGGGGTGGATGCGTCTACTGTGGATTCACTGGTTGTACGGACCACGAGATCATGCCTGTGAAACCTCGGAGATTTTTGTGATGCGTCCTTGGCTCGTAGTGCTCACCGTGGATGTACAAGTATTTCTATGGAGATGTAGTGTCTCCGCACGTATACGAAACGGGCTATTCGACTGCACGCATTCGGTAATCGTATCGTGATGAAATACTACTGGTCGAACTCTGCAGATGAACCAGCATGCGAATTTAGCGCGTCTTGAAAGGAATTGAGGCGACCATGGTGACTTGTGATCCAGTATCCAGTCGGAGTGGAACCGGTGTGTTCCAACGGCGATTGCCCATTCTCGCGGAGCTCTGGACTGATCTATTTACCAAGATCAATTTAGTACATCGAACATAGGGCATGTAAGGACTTCATTCACTACAGGGTGCTGTTTCTGGACCTCTGAAGACTGCGGTGTGACGACTCATCTAGTGGATATTAGGCTAGGAACCTTTACTGTGTATTGGCTGACTACTTCGCTGCTTGCCGGAACCCTTGGCTCTTTACGCCCCGCCCCGCCCCGCCCCGCCTTGCATTGAGATTCAGAAGAGTTTGGAGTGCAGCGCCGTCTACTGTGTCGAGTTCTGAGATCGTTCGTCTTTTAGCCGCGCACGCTCCACCAGCCGTCAGATTCGTGCGACTCGAGTGTCCTGGGAATGACGAGAGAACATCACAAAGAATGTATTACCTAACACGATGCGGTCGGACATAGTTGTACAAAGAGCCGATCATGAGGTGGGGTTGACCGCTTTGCAGTATGCAACAGCTTTGGGACGAGGCTGTATCTTCCCAAGGCTACAGGATATAGTTGATTATGTGACTGGCGTTGCAGAGCGGTCTGTTTCAATGAACGCCGTATATGAGGCTCCTGCAGAGACTGTCGTGTGGCTTTGTATACAGCGGCTGTGGTGCGGTGGATATGCTGAAGCGGTAGCTGGATTGCGGCTGCCAGTTATAACCATATATTCGCTGTGTAGATGCGTGCGATACAATGGTTC
Source organism: Plenodomus biglobosus (assembly GCA_022343325.1). Taxonomy (NCBI): domain Eukaryota; kingdom Fungi; phylum Ascomycota; class Dothideomycetes; order Pleosporales; family Leptosphaeriaceae; genus Plenodomus; species Plenodomus biglobosus. The sequence goes on from JACTNT010000004.1 coordinate 1,057,946, forward strand.
AGTTCACTGAGTACGCCATGCCACGCATGGCCCTAGCTTACATCTTCTTTACATCTTCTCACCCTGGATCGTAGCGACTACCTTCCGTGTATGCTTCACATCTCTGAACTCGAGGTACCAAATACCCTGCCACGTACCGGTGTTCAATTTACCGTTCGTAATTGGGATCGTGACGCTGGCGCCGATCAAGGCTGACTTGACATGTGCCTATCGTTCGTCAGCCAATGCCTGAGATGTACCTCTCCCTTTGTCTCATCAACTCTGTACGCACAGGCATATCATCGCTGCCTTCATCGTCGTGGCGATATAGACCAGTTCCCTTCTTGTCCTCTGGTACGATGCGATCTAGCGCATCTGTCATGTCTGCGCGCACATCCTGGTCGTAGTTTTCATTGAGCGACAGCGCGCAAGACGTGTGTTGGATGAAGAGGTTAAGGAGGCCGGTCTTGAACTCCTTGATCTGGGGCAGCTCCTTCGTGATGTGGTCGGTTACTAGATAGGAGCCACGGCTGTGCGAGGGCAAAGTGAGGGATTTCTGGAACCTATACATCGCGTTGTTAGTAAAAGATTGTGACTTTATAGGCACTTGATATGCATAGACCGTGACACGATTTCCAAAAGTTAGTAGAGAGGAGATTCTAACATACCAAGACATTGTAGGAGGCGCGACGCAGATATCTGGACTCGTGCACACGACGCTGCGGTGAGGTTGAACCGCGGGGACCAGGTAATTCGCTATGGAATTGTAGGGGAGCCAGAAGATGGACACGAAGGTACCGGGAAAGAGGGCAAGCACGAAGAGACAGACGATGAGAAATGTGCTCAATGGAGAGATGGTTGAGTGTTGTTGTGGCATCGAATTGACATTGCGGAAAAGTTGTGGTTGGGCGCGTGAAGTCAAAGTGGGGTGGGGTGTGACGTAACGTAGCTGACTGGCTCCTGAGCGTAATTTTGGACGAATGAGGTAGAAATGCGGAAAGGAACTGTGTACTCTATGATTTGCATGTCGATGCTTCTTGCGGCTACGTATGCTACACAATACATTTGAAGCGAAAGAGCTGCTGGCAATGCGCAACCTACTAGGCCCAGAGTCTATACATGGCTCGATATGGTGCAAGTCCATCTTACCACGGAGCCTTCGACTCAGAACATGGAGATGGTTAGCTGACTATCTATACTATGTTTGCGCGTCGAGGTACCCAATAGCTTCTCATGATACTACATCGGGTAGCCTCGGATATACTGGAGCCATGCGGTGTGTAGAACAAATATGGCGGAGATGCACCATCACATGATTAATTGCGAGCGCTGGTTGCGACGTATATATATGTGTAGTAATTTACTTGAGTAGCAAGCGACGGCGGACCGATGGTGCCAAGGGGGATACCTATTCAGACTGTCGAACTCATGCAACGCTCATTGCATGGAGAAGAGGCTCCTGCGACGCGTAAGCCATTCGAAACAGCTAATCAGAACCTCGTACCACATACATACTGTACGTTGTATATACGTACTCAATACAGGGGGGCATCTGATAGAGCGTGCAACACAGGGTCTAACACCCGTATTCTATGACTCCAGTCAGAATTACGATCTGCTTCAGGGATGCGCTTTAAGAAGCAGGCTCAGTAGGATTGGACGATCCGCGTAACGGGACCTCAGCGAGCTCCTTTCACTTTTGATTGCCCGTGCGTCCAGACCGCTCACTCATCAGTGGGGTCTTTGTTCGTAGTCACTGCACTATGCGCAGTCAACCACACAAATCAAGCACCACGGACACCGAGCACACACGGTAAAGTATGGTGCAAGCTTGCGAAGAATCACCGTTTCTTACATCGTAAAACCTAGTACTGTCGCCGAAAAGAGCCCTGGGTTCATTACCGCGCTCGAGATCCCCCGCTCTTCTCTGCGTTTCTCCACACCACACTAGAGACCGGTGAGCTGTCAAAAGGGGACCTCGGGACGAGCTACTGTAACTTTCCACCTTGGCAAACGAGGCTTGATAGCTGCATTGTGCAGACCCTTTCCGCTTCGTGAAAGTGGAGGTCTTCTTGAGAGATGCACGAGCTGGGGGTCAGGGCGAACCAATAGCAGTCCTCGATGCGCAGGGTGACATAATCATTTGTGGATCTCAGGCGCACGATCGGTCGGGGGGATTCGGCCCTTCTTCCACCCTGCGCATCGCAATAATCTCTGGCAGTACGGCACAAAGGAGGTTCGCAGGAGAGGAACCGATGGCCTATCTCAGGTTGCCTGAGGCTAGCCGAACAGCCTGCTGCTCTGAGCCGCCCGGCTGACTGGGTCTCGACCAGCGACCAGGACCGTGGATGTTTTTGGTGCAACAATCAACACCTGCATACCTCCATTACCTGTATTGGAGGTTTGCGATTTCTTTTCCTCCAGTTCTCGGACTGCACGTCTCCACAGGCAGCGCTGGTACATACCCTACGCTAACAAGGTCGAGCCACCGAGGAAGAGCCTGAACACACGCGAAGCTTGTGGAGGTCAACACGGGCTTGCCGCCGTCCCTCCTCCCTCCAGCGTCCTTAGCGTCTCATTTTCAGGCCTGATTCGTGGCTTGACGGCCTGTAGCGAGCGTGTTTCCTCGAATAGAGGCGCAGCTGAAGCAGCTGCACCATTCTAGATCTCGGAGACTCGAGCACGCGACACTGGCGCTTGTTCCCAGTTGCTAAATGCGTGCACGCGACAGCTGCGGGACGTTGCCAATATGGATCTCGTTTCATAGAAGGCAGTGCGGGCTCACGGCGACATGCGCCTTTTTCAGTCTTCCTCAGGCTTGACTCTCTTCACCCCTTCCGTTCTTTTTTCTCTTGTCTGTGATGGGCGAATCACATACTATTCCTACGTGCAATTTTCTTGAGTAACGATACGAACGGCCGTCCTTTGCTTCAATGTCATGCTGTTCAATCCGCTAGCCCCTGTGCAGGCTTTGTCGAGGCCCAAGAATCAATTCGCTCTCTTTTTTGTGTCATACTTTGTCGCCAAACTACTGCATCTTGGTAGCCATGCCTCTTCCTTGCCCATACTTCTCTACATTCTATACTTTCCAACCTTTCTCATACAAGATGGGCTTCTCCTGGTCATAAGCAAGGCCTGCATATACACACAACATGCCGGTCAAACCTCAAATTATAGGAAGCTGAGTGGAGGCCTCCTTGCGTAAGTCCAGTTTGCGGCGTCACAACAGCCGAACGCTAATATTTGTTCGGTGTAGTCTATTCACTGCAGGATGTGCAGCTTCCCAAATCGCCTTCTTCGCGGAGACTGGAGGTGAGATCCAATGGATGGCAGCTGGAAGAGTACTTGGCGGTAGTGGAGGTCTAGGCCTACTTCTGTCCGGATTACCTGCTGTGAGCCTGACTTTTGGCCTTCTTTGCGCAATTGCATGGATCATCACGCCCAAGTTCTACGATGCTGTAGACTATGCTCTAGAGAGGATCAGCGCCTCATTCCGTCGCGGTTATGGGCTCATGAGGAGCACACCTGTCATTGATGAAGCCCAGGTACCGTTCATATCGTTAGAAGAAAGTCGGTCGTCCTCGCCCGTTGACCTGGAACCTCTGCCAGCCACTATGAAGGCTTCGAAAACGCCCCCAACTACACGGACTGCCATTGCTATTTCGTTCACAACGGTGACGGCCATAATTGTTGTCATTGTACTTCAGGTCGTCCGGCCTAAGTCCCCGCCTTACGCGCATATGTCCGGCTCAATACCGATCACACTGATCGAAGCGGCTTGGTTTCAGCCGATCAACTCGGAATTTTGCCTAGCTCATCCAGTAGAACGGTCGATTTTCCCATTCGAACGATTCAATCATTTCTTCAATAATAGCCAACCGCGCGACTGGATGCCAAAGTCGCCATCGTGTGGTAGAGAAAATAAGCCAGGTCCACCGGAATGGTTAGAATCACCCGGAGACGATGGACCTGACAAGCGCGCAGCTTTTGCACACCCGGAGCATGAAACACCGCCGCATGGATCTCCCGAATCTCCTGAACTTTCCCATAGACCATACGACCCAGACTATGATTCCGGACCACCACAACGAGGCCGCCATGGCCATCGTGGAGGATACAGACCTCGTTGCGACCCGCTCAAACTATCCAATTTGGATGCAAACATCGTCGAAGGTCTGACACATAGCATAGAGACGAAAAAGCCAAAGATCAAGAACATTCTTCTCCTAACATTGGAAAGCACCCGAAAGGACATTTTCCCTCTTAAAAAGGGCAGTCGGGTTTACGAAACGATTCTTTCTACCTATGGTTCATCAAATGCCACCGCGGAACTTGATGCTAAGCTCGCCAACTTGACAGAAACTGCCGCTTTTCTTTCTGGCGAGTCAACTGGATTCCAGCCACATCAGAAGCTTGAAGCTGAAAGACCATGGAAATCCGCGTTCAAAAATGGCATGGGTGGCGTGAATGTCAAAGGCGCGATTACGCAAGCAGGTTACACCCTCAAAAGTCTCGTCAGCAGCCATTGCGGAGTGGAGCCACTTCCAGTCGACTTTACAGAGGAGACAAAGGGTCGCATCTATCAAGCCTGCTTGCCGCAAATATTGGATCAATTAAATCATCCTCTGACTGATACCAAAATGCCCGACGACACAAGGAGCCAAAGAAGGGCGCCCGAGCAAGGCGATTACCGAACCACAGAATGGTCCTCGTCATACATTCAGTCAGTGACGGACCAGTTCGATAACCAAGATGTCTTGAATGAACGCATGGGCTTCAACCACACAATAGTGGAATCGAAAATTTCCGATACGCAGGCGAAGCATTATCCTCCAAAGCAGCCGTGGGTAAATTATTTCGGCTTCCCTGAAGTAGAAACGCTGGATTACCTTCGAGACATGTTCGTGGACGGTATGAAGCAGGATAAGCGGGTGTTTGCCTCACATCTTACGAGCTCGCCACATCATCCGTTCGCAACACCCAAAGACTGGGCGGGCAGAGAGACATATCTCAACCAAAACCGTTGGCTTCCCCACGATCCCTTTGATGACTATTTGAACACCATCAAATATCAGGATGACTGGATCTCCGATATCTTCGAAATGCTGCATGAAATTGGCGCATTGCAAGAAACTCTTGTGGTGATCACTGGAGACCACGGACTCGCCTTCAATTCAGTCGACAAAAGCACATCTGCCGTCAATAACGGCCATATCTCAAATTTCGCCGTCCCTCTCTTGTTTATCCACCCCGATCTTCCTCGTATCCAAGTCAGCGCATCCACAACCCAATTGTCCATCATCCCCACGATCCTCGACTTACTAGTTGAAACCGATTCCGTTACCAAAGACGCTGCAGCAACAGCGAGAGCGCTTATCCCACTCTACCAAGGCAACTCACTCATTCGTGACATCAACTATAACGTCATACTGGAAGACGGCTCCTCCGCCCCTGCCTTCTTCCAACCCTTTCACTTCTCAGCTATCAACCCCGGTGGCTCCGTCCTCGCCATCGCCGATGCATCCACAACGTTCCGCCTTATCCTTCCACTTTGTTCAGCCATCCCACTGCGCTTTACAGATCTCTTCGCGGACCCTGGCGAAATAGAACCCATCATCGCATGGACCATGGACGAGTTGATCGCAATTGTCAAGGTCAAACATGGCGTGCGGGCGAAGGACTGGGTCATTCTAGCAGAGGAGTTGGGTCGTTGGTGGGTGTGGAACCAACGTTCTAAGTGGGGATACTGGGGCGTTGCGAGGAGTACGGGTCGAGGAGGTGCGGAGAGAAGTGGGAGAGGCCAGATCAAGCACAAACATTGGTGGGAGACTAAATAGACTTGGTTTCATTTTGCATAGAGCGATGATAACATTGAAGCAGCATAAGCGTATTTCTTTCATATTCATATATTCAATCCATTATTATTTCTGGCTAGTACATGGTACACCTGACTCTAGTATGCGGTGTGTGAACAGGGAGACCTTGAACTTCACATTGTCCCATTGCGAAGAAAGTGAACACCTTCATACTCTTGAACGAATCGAGGCCGATAGCAACACTTCTAGGGTCCCTAGAAACGTCATTAAAAGTGGCCCATAGAGTCGGCCTAGAAATCTATGAGGACATAAGCGGAGGCGCCTGCGCCTTTCTCGGACGGGTTGATAGGATATACCTCAAACTTGACGCACCCGTTCTGTCTCTACTTGCACTATCGTAGTTATCTAGACAAGCCCCACCAACACAAGTCTAATCAAGGGCTTTCATGACCACGGGGCGCATACAAGAGCTATGCGAGGATCTGAAACCTAGACTGCTGGGTTAATGTGCGAGTGATAAATAGACATACATTTGTGTGAGAACACAGGCCATGAACTCGGATGGTGAAAACGCAATGTTCAAGAATTATGCTGCGGACGATGCGGGCTGCAAAGATCAGGAAAAAGACCCTTCTTAGTCAGGGTAACCTTATAATCTTGAGGGGTTTCCCGAGGGTGAGTTGCATATTGAGATGAGGTACAACGTCCATAGACAATCCAGTTACGGTCCGTCTCTTGAGCACCAGAAGAGAGTTTGCGTCACACTGGAATTGGCCTCCATCATGGCCTGCTCGCTATCTTACAGCTTCCTGTCATCTTTGATCCGCGGAGCTAGACTTTTTTCGGGTCAAAAATAAGAATCTTGATGTCTGCAAGGCAGTGCTGCTCTCTTTCAGCACAGGCGACGGATGCAAAGCTTGAGCTATATATTTTGCAACACAGCCGATGATGTAGAGTACATCGCTGTTTGTCTCAGTTATCAAAAGCCCACCGACCTGTACACATGAAATGGTGCTCATCATGAGCTAATACTTTGGGCATATATCATGTGCAAGACAAGTATGGACTGGGTAATGCGTAAGCCTCCACTATGTCTATGCGCATAGGTCTTGATGAGAATGCCACTGTATTAGGTAGCCGGATCCATAACTTGAATGTGATCAAAGAGTTCGAAGAGTTTGAGGAGACGTATGGTTAAATTAAAAAGATGCTGAGGGGCGGGCTTAACTAGAGCTCCTCTCCGGCCATGTCGAAAATCATGGCAAGCTAGTGCCTTTGAATCCCAATTCTTGTGAAAACTATCGCGCAACCAAGCGACCTCGCCCATCCTTTCCAAGGCCTTCTTTGCAACAGGGTGGAAATTTGAGATACATAATACCCATAGCCTAGGCCTGAGCCCGCAATCTCTAGTCACACTTACGGGTTTTGTTGCTGCCCTGCTGAGAGTCAGGAATACTGGAATATTATTTGACGAGAAATGATACTTACGGAAACTACCCACTTGGGGTTCTCACCACTACCACCACTACCCCAATCCTTTACCTCGTGCATGAAATTTTCAAAAGGAATTGGAGATAGCCATTCGCGATATCTATGTGCAGTGACCGTGCAGGTACAGGTATTTAGTCCAGGGAACCCAGGAGCAAAACATTCGTCGCATTTTGTTTCGATGCTCATCTCGTGGCCCCAGGCATTGGAATTTGCCAGACTATATTTGATCAAGCCGTCCTTGACGTTGTTGCAACTCGCCGTAATATCAGCCGCCGTAGGACAAATGCCCTGCTTGTACACTATTGTGCCAGAGATAGATGCGTCTTTGCAAGCGGTTATAGAAGGTATAAAGAGGGAAAATAGGGCAGCAAATGTATTGATAGAAAGCTTCATGTTGACGACCGGCAGATGGGAGTAGATGGCAGAAATATTGAGGCAGAGTGGAATACATGTGTGAAAGGGAACTGCATTCGTTTTATATCCAAGAGGCCTCTAAATGGGCCAAGAGAATGAGGTCCACTTCTGGAACTTCGTCAGAGAAAACTTGCCTAATCAGTCCACCGTTGCTATTTCGCGAGGAAGCTTTCCCCTCAGTGCAGCTAATTATAATCTTAGCTAGCTAGGTATGAGAGCGTCATATAGATAGAGCTAGTATAGGTGTTGCGCGGCAGCAACTCAACCACCCTACTCGTCTCCTGTTGTCTGACAACCGGTTTCAATGGAGTCTGACTTAGCCTGCAATGCATCTAGACGACAAACCTGCTCATTAATCCTACATACTCGTTACCATCGTCGCAATCCTGATTTTGTTGCAAGAACACTTACCATTATTGAAGTACGTATGTTCGCGCAACGAGAATTTCGGCGTTACAGCAATTTCGGCACACCTGTGCTTTCGGTGCGCAACGATGCTGTTAGCCCGACAAGATAGTCGCTCACCTCCCTAACTAGAACGTCACACTGCGTCACACATATAAACACAACGCAAAAGTGAAGCTTCTAACCCCACTCCTATACGTTGCAAGGGATTACACTTATATTGTTCGAGAGGTCACTACCAATCACTTACGTAATTACTGTGTGTTATTCATTTAGAGCTCAAAGATGCATCCAGTATGATTATGCACAAGATGAATTAAGACTAGGAGAATAGGGCAAGGGAAGGAATATGCCAACACATTAGAAGGATATATGTGAAATTAAGCCATCTATGCTAGCGACTAGCTCTCGTACGAAAACCGCCTTCGCGAAATGTCTGGAACATCTAGCTCTTGCTCATTAGTGGGGTATGGCGGCAGCTGAAAGGCTTCCTGCGTTGAGGCGCCCGTCGAGAAGGAAGCTCGGTGATTACTTGAAATCTGCCTTGTCATGCCGACCTCATTCAACGCCGATGCGGGAGCTAATCTTGTAGGCGAAGCTAATGTGGGCCAACCTGGACGTCCATATATGTCGACGCCGTTTATGTTCCGCTCCCGAACCACCATGGATTCCTTATCAGACAGCTGGCGGCTGTCAGCTTCGTTTACTGGGATGTCGCCCATCATTTCATATATTTGCTCTTGTGGGGGCTTCGGATCTACAAATGGATTTCTTCCGCTCCATAGGTATGGTCTCTCTGGTAGCTCTGCGTTTGGGTGAATGCTATCGTCTCTTTCATCTTTAAGATTGGTAGTAGTTTCGTTAGCGTTGTTGGGTCGAACAGGTCCTCCGACAGAAGCTGCAGGAATAGGACCTCGTTTCCGCTGCCGCCTCCTTCGCCAGAAAAACCACCAAATCAAAGCACCAGCTATCATGCACACGATCACGACACCGAACGTGATCCCCACGATCCATGCAGTCGAAAGTGGAGGGTATTCTGGACCAGACGATATAGGCGCGTCGTTGAATGCTCTGCCGTAGCGAGGCGAGACAATTGCGCGGATATCAGAGGGTTGGTCAACCCAAGTACGCGGATGGACCGAAAACTGCGATCGCTCCCAATCAACTTGAAGATATGCCTCTTGCAAAAATGTGCGCCCAAGAATCCACTGACTTGCGTTAGCCCCTTGTCGGATTGGGAAATATCTCGATGTTTCGCTGAGACTCTGATAGGGCGGTTGCGCTTCAAGATCGAAGGCAGCGTATGGAAGCGTGATTTGCACTGATTGAACGACATCTGTACTTTTGGTATTCGTGATCATGAACGTTATGTTTGGATTCTGACCCAACAATCGTGAATGAAGGATATTGTCGACAAGGTAGAGATTCGTGGCCTCGTCGTAGGTCAGTCCAAAGGCTTCCTCGAAGGCTTTGCATATCTCAAGGGGCAACCAGATCTCTGCGACCGTAGAGTCGATGATCATAGCCACGTTGCTAGTGGTCGCTCTGAAGAGATCGAAGCCAAGGGCAGCCTCCGATTGTGATACAAGCCCTACAAGCCCAACAACAGGCTTCTGCTCACTGTCGAGTGCAAAATTGATCCTTGTATCGTTGAACCGAGACGCGTCATAGCCGCCCAAGGTCAAGCTTGCCAGAGCCGTTGTCTGGCCTGTACGGTACCGAGCGCCCGCCGTAAATCCAAAAGATTGGCTAGGAATGTACATGGCTTCGAAAAGTTCCGTAATGAAGCTCCCTCTGGCTGCTTGCGGGAGGAAACCAGTCGCCTGCGACTGAAGTCCGATAAAGCCCAGCCAGAAGTCTGTTGTTGAAAGCATGGTATTTGAGCCAATCGTGCCGACGGCGGTACCGTTTAGCGTGAGGCCATCGCCTCCCAGACGAACAGTGTCGACGCCGTAACGACCTGTAACGGCCAGTCCAATGCTGCCACCAAGATCCATATCATAGTAGCCTAGCTCTTGAAATGTCGTTGACTCCGACGAGTTGAAAGAGCGCCCGCGGCTGTCATCGCATCCACCCGCCGTGGCCGCACAGGCTTGCGCATCGATAAGCCAGACCTGCTTCGCGGCCGTCGAGACAAGAACACTGCTGTTACTTTGTTGTGAGCCGACCCGTACGCTGAATGTGTTCCAGGCTCCATCAATGCCTGCCCAGTTCTGCTCGTCTGGGGCGACAGCAATGGGCGCAGGGACCTGTGTCACGCCTGGCACCAGCCTGTAGCCGGGAGGATTCGTGATATGCTGTGGCACATATTCGTTGGCGCGTGCGGTGAGACACGTGCACGCGACAAGCGTGCGGAGTGCCGCGGATAGCGAGTGTCGGCCCCGGGAGGCGGGCATGAGCGAAGGGTTGAAATCTTCCAAAAGCAAGGTAGGGAGCGTAGATAGGTCAACGGCAGAGTTTCGACATCTTTCGGAGGATTCGAGTCCTCAAACGTTAAGTTAGGACGAGGGCTGATGTGCCTGAACCTTATGTTAGCGGTGGATCGGTCCCACTGCGGGGATATTCCAACTGGACGGTCTTTGGAGGCCTCGTGGTTGTGGGCGAGATCGATCCACTCGCCACCAAACTCAAACGTGGGCTCGCCTTTGTCCATGGTACAATGCCGTGCATGGTACAGTGCGAAATCCTGTAGAATTCATGTCTTTTTGCATTGAGCGTGTTGTCGCTCTGCTCAACGCATTCATTAGTTCGGTACTGTTATGTACAGCCCCCTTTGGCCCCTTGATACAGGTGACGTTGCCTTCATGTACGATCTTGACAGGCTTGGCTAAATTGGGCCAATCAAGTTACAGGGGACCATGGCTGAGCCAAGGGCCTCCATGCCAGAAAAGCTCGGCTGATTCACATCGAGAACAAGCAAAGTATCGATGCGAACGGCAAAGCCTCCCAAGCGGGAGTCTAGCCCAACTAGTTCTCCCGTGAAAATCTTGTGGGATGGCTCGGATGTCCATGCCATTTGCCACTCCGATCTTATTTCACCGCCGACAATACGCGACTATTTGATCCCAACATGACGACTCGCGGAGGCGGTATTGCGCCAAGAGGAAGAGGAGGGATGGGCTCACGTGGTCGCATTCATCGCAGCAAAACATATATTCTACCATTCAACGACTATGCAGGAAAACAGGCGCTCATGGTCTTTGAAAATAGAGAATCGTGTCCTCTCCCACCACTCTACAGTTTCGCATTTTACTTCACTCACCCAGATGTCACTCCAGAGAACGTCCATCCAGCTGAACTCCTCCAGGCCATTCGAAAGGATACTCCACTGCACGGAACGAGATGTCCTATTCATATCAAAATCAACTTCCTACCTGTTCCTGATACCGGACATCCAGATGAGGCATGCGTTGCTCACTACTGCGAAGAAAAGCGTAAGCGAGGCGACTACACGCGCCAAATCGAAGCATTCGAAAATGCAACTAGCGCAGATGACAATGGCAAGACTGGAACTGTGCCTGGTTTCGTGCCTAGCTACATTCAAGACCGAGACTACGAATACCATAATGGTCTGCTCTTCATCTATCAAGGCGCCGATTGGCGCACAAATAAGCAATTGGCACGTCGCATCGAATTCGACCCTATATCGCAAGAGGAGTACATTCCACTAGTGGAGGGGACTTCAGAACCTGAGATCTTACCGCTAGCCTACTCCTCTTTGCAAGCGATCCAGCAGAGCCACACGGAAAACTTGATAACTTGGTTGGTAGCACTATGCACTTAAAAGCTAACGGCCCGACGAAAAATGAAACTAACGAGCTGTGGGAAGCGGCATTCGAGCACGGTTGGACGACTTGGTGAAGATGAGGTGTTGTAACGGCTTCGAATTGAGTTTCCTAAGTGCTCGTTGCCTGTCCACACAGAGTTCATGATTAATGTGCACCAGAAAATATCTCAGCAGCTACACATGACTCTTGCTAACACTATCGCATCAAAAAACATCAAAACATGCGGGTTTGCATCGACTTCCTGAGCCATAAGGTGAAACAGTCTGCTCCTACCGCCGGATTCCTAATAGGTTAGATACTGGTCAGTGACAAACTTAAGTACATGGGTGGATGAAGTTAGAACCAACATTTGGAAGAATTGTGCGATGGTGATGCGGTTTCGTTTCAGGAACGAGTCGCATGCCATGGGTAGAATGGCAAGGTCGTATTACACACTACCACTGACGGCACCGTTCTACTCGCGATTAGACAATATCGACAGTCCAATCGAGAACTTACCCCTATGGGATACTGCCCTCCTGTCACCTCAGGTACCTGACTATCTGTACCCGATTCACCATCGTATACTGCCGTGCAATATCGCAAGGCCTTTACTGGCGCGCAATCCGTAGAGTCGATCACAATCGAGGGATTCCTGCTAGATAACAGCCTCTCTCGAGTTCTCGTTCGCGACCAGCAGCAGTTCATCGAACACTTCCCAATTCTCCATCTGCTCTAGGGAAATTTGACCAACCCATGGTCAGCGCCTCACAGGCTGACTTGAAAGCTGGTAGCACAGGAGCTAGGCCTACTGTCTAGGGTTAGTCTATGTTATATAGGCGAGACTCTAAGGCCTATTAGACCAGGCTACTGAAGGGCTTGGCCTATTACTATTTAATTACACTAACAATAAAGTATTGCATTTTACATACTTAAGGATGTTCGATCTCGAGATATCCTAAGGGCAAATCTTCATTCTAACGCTATCATGCTGCGTACTTGATTCCAAAAGTAGTCGACTCAACAACATCCCAGTCTTCTTTACGCTCTTCGTTGCCAAAGATCCGTAGAGCCATTGCTCTCATTCTATACGAGCCCTCATCAAGCACTCTTCCGTCAGCCAGCAACCCCTTGAAAAATGCGCGCATCTCCTGTCTAGGAAGGTACGTTTGTGGGAATCCAGCCAATGCTCCCAATGTCCTGTTTCCCTGCAGCACTTCTACACGTAGCATTGTTGTGCCAACCCAAGGGCTAATGTACATGTTCGGCGAATTGAATATGTCGCCTTCGTCTGCCATAGGCGGGTTTTGGGGATCCGGTCGTGAGATTGTGTAAGAGGTATTCGCAGGTGCGGGCACGTAGCCTGATGCGAGGTACGCATTCTCAGTCATGATGACAGGGACATCGCGCATGTTCCCTGCGGCACCGAGGTACGGGAGATGAAGCTTATCCGCCACGGCGATATAGCCGCTATATATTGGCAACAAACTTGCGTTGAGACCCGCAGGTGGTGTAAATTCGACGGTCACGTTGGCGGACTGACCAGCCGGAACGGTGATGCGCTCAGAAGAGAAGGAAACAGTGGCCCATGACTCCGCGATAGCGTTGGGGAACAGGCTTGGGCGCACAACGGGGGACTGGGGATCCATGGTGTACATTGTGACAGCTTTACGATGGGACAACTCGAGAACCTCGTCCGCGGAGCCAGTGTTCTTAACGCTGAAGGTGTGGGTGCCAACAAAATGCTCCGTGTCGTTGAGCATTAGACTGTCGACATCAATCTCGAGGGTGGTGTGCGCAGCATTCCAAGCCTGAATGATTCCGCCGCCTTGTTGTGCGACTGGAGCAAGAATGTCGGGATATGCAGTCTTACCATCATGCCAGGGAAGTGGCTTTGCGGTGTGCGTGAGGATTCTGCGAAGGCGCACCGATTCCAGCTTACCGTAAACTTCACCGAGCATTGCGTAGATGCCGGCGACCAATGGTGCTGCCATGCTCGTGCCAGTCAAGACGCTATAGCTACCCTTAGCCGTGGGATACGTGCTCAAGATGTTCTCTCCAGGTGATACGAGCTCTGGAGTCATGCTGAGTTCCCAGGTTGGCCCCCAACTGCTGAGGTAGCCTGTGACATATCCACCAGTTTCGTTATTCTCGAGCTCTTCGAAGTGAGTTTGGGTACCGTTTGCTGGCACGGTTACGGATACAGTAGCCCCTTGTGAAAGCAGAGAAAGCCAGTGCTCAGCAACGTATGGAACGACCTTGGCTACGCCTTGGATACCGTTGGCGTAGACGTAGTTCTCGTCGCGCATTGTCAGATTAGTGCGCTGATAGTACATCATGAATCGCCCGCCCTTTGCTGCAATGTTATCACCCTGGTCTTGCGGATAGCATTGCGTTGCTCGTGCGTCTTTGAACTCCAAGAGCACGATACGTTGGCTCAGATCTGGCGTATCATCGGGCAACGGCTTGCAGGCATCGTCCGCATCGGCAGCAGACCAAAGCGAAAGTGTTGTATCGGCAGTGAATTTGGGAACGCCCATCAAGAAGCTAAATTCGCTCGTGCCGTTAGTGGTAGCATTCGCGCTCGTCTTGTAGGAGCCTCTGTTCAGAAATGCGGGAAATCGAGAGTTGGACGCTGCTCCTATGCCCGTTACACTGAGTCCTGTTGCTGGAGTGGAGGCGTAAAAGAGACCTTGCTCGCCGCTGTTGCCTTCAGATACTACAACGGGAATACCAGAGTCAACAATGCGGGAGAGGATAACAGCGCGTACATCCTGCGCCCAGGTCGATTCGTCTCCGTTGGAGTACGAGATGATATCTGCTCCATCCTCAACAGCACGAGCAAATGCGATGAGCTCAATCTCGTTCGTGGACGTTGCTGCGCAGCCCCACATTCTGTATGCACCTAGCTTTGCTCCGGGAGCAGAACCAGTGAAGCCATACTGGTTGCCATTGAGCTGAGCGGCAACGATACCTGCGACGTGGGTGCCATGTCCTTCGCAGTTATCCATAGGATCGCCATCTGGCTGTGGGTCTGATTGGCCGGCTACAAACTTGTCGCCGACAAAGTCGTACCCAGCTTCAACCAAGCAGCCTGGTCCAAAGCAGCCGCCAAGTGCTGGATGGGTATAATCGATGCCACTATCGATGATAGAAACGCGGAATCCCTTGCCCGTTACGCCCTCTGCGTGTAGCTTGTCAACCTGTGTCATTATATGGGGAGAGAAGTTGTGGTCTGGTGTAGTTTGGCGTTTGACGTGGGTCCCCTGACCAGGTGCCGCGATACTTCCAGCACTTATCGGGCGCGTCGTGATGCGGGCTGGCCATATATTCTCCACCTGTGGTTGTGCCTTCATCTGACGCAAGAAGTCCCAGCCACTTGAATTGGAGCTCGAGCTCTTGAGCTGGAATGAAACGCCTTTGAAAAGTCGGAAGCTCAGATTTCTGCGAGGTTCGACATTTACACCGCTCGCTGCAAGGGACGCATAAAACGTCTCTGGCGTCTCATTGTCATTCGCAAATTCGACAATGTAGGCACCAGGCAAAATGCCGCCTGTCGATGTGGTATTGTTTGCCTCTCGTTGTACAATCGCATTCGAATGGAGGCGGGCATGTACTGGTGTTGAGTTGGCGACTTGCGCGCCCAGAACAAGGGCGGCGATGGCACAAGAGAATTTCCCCATTATTACTAGGAACGTGAACGAATGTGAAGATGCGCGTGTGGAATTGCAGCTGTGAGATCCATGGTATTTGTACAAACACTAAGCCCATCAGCCGGGCGCGGGTGCCGTGGGAAGTTTGTGGACATGTCGAGAATCATGATTACTTCGTATAGCACGGCTGGGTTGCCCAATGTGTCCCATGTGTGGGGAAAATTTAGAAACACCGGCATGTAGATCGCGGATGGTGTCCACTTTTCAATATTGCCATGAACTTTGAAAGTTGGCAGGTAGACTGCTGCCGGGGTGCCAGGGATCGACTGCTCCAAGCTATGCTAATCTTTTGATGCGGTACCTACCGGTAATATACTTATCTGTTCTTACCAAGTTGGTGATGGTGGTAGGACAATCGGGTCATGAGAAATCGTAGGGTATAGGATATCAATGACTGTACAAATTAGGAGAGGTCGCCATGGAACATGTCGGACCACACAGCCGCATCAAGACGACCTACAGCAATCATCTTCACACTACACTTTTACAATACGGTGTACCGGCGGTAGGTAGGTACAGTAGGAATGATGGTGAGATATCGGCCCCTTTTTCTCTTTTCGAAAAACAGGAGAGCTAATTACGCACGGGGACTGACTCGTCAACGTTGTGAGGGGGTTTGCCAAGCTCACTCACAGATTGCCATCTGGTGCATATCACGAGATGTCGATTAAGGGTTGTCGTTTTCCGGGTAGGACAGGAATCGCGATGACACTTTCACCTCCGTGAAACTGCCCCCTGGCTTTTGAGCTAGAGAGCGGAAGGTGCATACAGGCGGTTAGACGAGAGATGGATATGATAGCGTTTCGTGTCGTTGTGTGGTTTTGAAGATGTTGGAAAGTTGTGTTATTCTATGCAGAGCGGCTAATATAGCATCGTGCACTTCCCGACGTCATTTTGGAGGCCAGACCAAAAAAGGAAGCTGAGTATTTGACGATTGGACCATGACGTATCCGTGCACCGCACGATTAGGGTCACGCCACGATCGCGCCGAACACTATATCGACCACTAACGTATCTCACGGGTAAGTTAGACACAGGTAAATTACACACCCTACCAAGACTATACTAAAACTACCCCCTATTATAGACTATTATAGTATACTCTAGCTTGATATAGAATAGAACTATATTAATTACCCTTTAATAGCAACCTTAAATCTGCTTACTAAATAGGCGTTAGTGCAAGAGCGGGGTATCGCATGTAGCTGTGCAGAACTCTGGCAAGCATACGGCACAGCCGTAAGTCATGACTCTCGTTGAACAACTCCGCTCTGAAAATAGGCACCTCCCTCTTACCATCGTTTTGAGTGTGTTCAGGCTGCCACTAAATCCTCAACAGTCTTTGACCCTAAGATATGAATGAGCGCAAATTGAGTCGTTCGCATTATCAGGCTCTCGTACAGTCAGTTGAAGTGATTTGTCAGGGATGCCTTGATATGAACCCATCATTATTCGACTGGAGAGCAGTTCCATTCGCGACTTCTTATCCCAATCTTGATCCCCAGAAAGTCGATATTGGGGCCGATAGCGGGTGCGTGTCATGCACAATCGTTTACACCGCCTTTCAAAGTGTTGGGCTCGATTTGCGCACATCGCATGATGTACAACTGATTTCGCTCTTCCACGAAAATAAGAACGGTAGTCTATTAGCTATGGCTCAACTCAACGAAGGAAGCAACATCTTGGTCGAGTTGTACACTGTTCAGGGTGAGTTTCTCCCCGCTTGCTGTAATATCTTATTGGATTACGCATAATACGTAACACCCACATACAATGCAAATGTATAGCTAACCGTATCTTTCTGTGTAGACAGTACATCTTCACCATGGAGCATCATCAACCACAAGACACATCTTTCTGGTAACACTGCCTCTGGAGCCAGTTTTCAACGCATTCAGCAATGGATTCATAAGTGCGAAAGTGGCCACAACAGGTGTTCCAATCAGAGTTTTACCACACTACCTACGAGGGTTCTCGATCTTGGAGTATCAAACGATTCTATCCGGCTTTTAGAAACGTGCGGTTTATCTGGCCAATATATCTGCCTTAGTCACTGCTGGGGGGGATCATCGACCATTTTGTGCACCAAAGAAACATATGGCAGCTACAAGAACAACATTCCATGGATCTCTCTACCTCTTTTATTGCGTAATACTATAGAAATCTGCCGCATGCTCGAAGTGCAATACCTATGGATTGACAAGCTCTGCATCATCCAACACGACAACGACGATTGGGCAAGCGAAGGCTCTAGAATGGCGGAGATATTTGAAGGCTCTTTTCTAACTATTGGGGCAACTATGTCGAAAAACGATACGAAATCGTTGTTTTTCAAGGATGAAAGATATAACCCCAGCTCGAAAAGCTATACTGGTCGGATGGAAGATGGGACTTCCTATACGGTGTACTTTAGGATACCCTTCAATTATCACCCAGCCGACGGTCCGAAACCCAATCATGAAGAGTATCCACTCATGACACGAGCTTGGATTTACCAGGAAAGGCTGCTAGCACCTCGTATCTTATATTTTGGCGAAGAGCTAAGCTGGGAATGTAGAGAAGCATCGGCTTGTGAGTGTTCGAATATGAGAGAAGGAATGAAGTATGATCACAGCCTGTCACTCATGCCGGACTGTTCAATTGAGAAGCGTCATTTGCAATGGCAAAGAATGGTCGAAGAGTTCACTTCGCTCCAGCTCAGTTATGAAGAAGACCGTCTGCCAGCCTTTTCTGGACTCGCACAGCAGTACCAAAACCGCCTAAAGAGCGAATATCTGGCCGGCCTTTGGAGGGAAAATTTAGGAGCCGATCTGCTGTGGTTTGCTTACCCCGAGCTTGGCAGCGAGGCACAGCGCTACTACACAAAAAAGCCAGTAAAGTGGCGCGCCCCTTCTTGGTCTTGGGCATCGATTGAAGGCCCGATATTGTTCTCGAAAGACTATCATATGGCGAAAGCTGAAGCGGGTGCAGAGACTGCTACTTGTTGGGTTGATATCATCTCTGCTGAGTGTATACCATCGTCTCTTGACCCGATGGGTTCGATCGCCAAAGGACGATTGGTGATCAAAGGGGGCGGCCGGCCAGCTCTTCTCAACCACAGACAGGTTTGTTCAGGAGGTTATACACGGCATTTCTCAGTTACGCGTTCCAATGTTCGATCGATTTGCATCCGTTCGAATTTCACTGTTGAGGGGCAGGAAGCCAACGTCGACTATGACCTAATTGAGCAAGGGTTAATGAATTCAAATTCCGTTATGAGTATATATTGCTTATATATAGCTGGCATGCCTTTCACACAGCGTACTTTCCGCATCGACCAGGGAGATTACATTTCCTGTTTAGCTTATAGGACATGGGCTCTCTTATTACATTGTGTGGATGGCAAAAGGTTCGAGAGAATTGGGCTTCTAGTGTCTGACCATTTTAACAGGAGCGAAATTTATCTTCGGAGCAGTTTGAACCAATGTACAATTACAATCATATAATAATATAGTAGAGCGTTCGTTACGTCTAAGGCAAGATATGCTAAGTATATTAGGTTACTAACTTCCGTAGCAAAAGTGCGAAAAAACCAGCCTATACGCTATGTCTTGGCGTGGACAGGAACACTAAAATGTAGCTACGTAGATTACGCCTATAAACTACGCTATAGCATAGGTAGATAAGCTATAAAAGGTAGGAAAAGTAGGTAATTTTATAGAGAATTAAACTATAAAAAAAATCTACCTACCTCTAAGTAACTATATAAAGTTCTAGTAGAACTTGTAATAGGCTACGTGTAACGAAGGTTTGTTACATCCTAAGCTATTTAGAGCTAGAGTTACGTCCTTACTAACTTAGCTCTAATCTATATCTAATACCCCTCTACCTCTATATATAAAAGGAGCCTTATACTCTTAGATAGATAGATAAGTTCTTCTTATCCTTTTATATAAGACCTATTATAGTAGAGAAATATAGCGTAGTAGTAGCTAAAGGACGCTTAGACTTATAAGAATAGCTAAGGATATATATATAGAGGGAAGCCTAAAAGGCTTTCTATAATAACTAATAATATATACTTATTTATATATTAAGTATACCCTACCTTAGACGTAATAAACGCTCTACTATATATAGTAACTAAATAATAACTTAAACCTCTATAGCTATAGCCTTAGGAAAGCTAAAAGCTTCTTAAGAAAGTATAAAAATAACCCCCTAATAGTTTTTATAAGGACTAGTTAGAACTAGACCTCTAGGGAACCTAAAGTAGAAGGATTATAAACTTAATAATAGCTTAGGCTAGGTCTAGAGATAAATTCCTATTAAAGTACTAAGATTACCTAGAAGACTAACCCTAATTAGGATAAAAGAGTCCTAAGAGGTAAAGTAGAACCTAAAAAACTAACCCTAATTAGGATAAGAGAGTCCTAAGGGATAATTAGGAAGAAGAAGATAAGTATAAAAATAATATAATAGGAATAGTAAACTCTCTAGAAAAATAAACCTATAAACTATAGGAAAGTCATTTCCTACTAGGAAATGACTTCAAAGAGGACTGTGCACGACTAGCGCATGGCAGGAAATAACTATGCGAGGAAAATCAAAACCTAGAAAATCATGGCAGGAAATGATAGCAGGAAATGACCGTGCGTTCATGGCAGGAAATGACCGTGCGAGGAAAATCAAAAGCTAGAAAATTATGGCAGGAAATAACGGCAGGAAATGACCGTGCGTTATAGCAGGAAATAACCGTGCGTTTACAGCAGGAAATAACTATGCGAGGAAAATCATAGTAGGAAATAACTATACGAGGAAAATTAAAACCTATAAACTATAGGAAAGTTATTTCCTACTAGGAAATAACTTCAAAGAGGACTATGCACGACTAGCGCATAGCAGGAAATAACTATACGAGGAAAATCAAAACCTAGAAAATTATGGCAGGAAATAATAGCAGGAAATGACTGTGCGTTTATGGCAGGAAATGACCGTGCGAGGAAAATCAAAAGCTAGAAAATTATGGCAGGAAATAACAGCAGGAAATGACTGTGCGTTATAGTAGGAAATAACTATGCGTTTATAGTAGGAAATAACTATACGAGGAAAATCATAGCAGGAAATAACCGTGCGAGGAAAATTAAAACCTAGAAAATTATGGTAGGAAATAGCCGTGCGCAACTAGCGCATAGTTGTAACGAAGGTTCGTTACATCCTAAGCTATTTAGAGCTAGAGTTACGTCCTTACTAACTTAGCTCTAATCTATATCTAATACCCCTCTACCTCTATATATAAAAGGAGCCTTATGCTCTTAGATAGATAGATAAGTTCTTCTTGTCCTTTTATACAAGACCTATAGGTATAGGAATTAATTTGTTTAACTTTTAATATAGGCGCGTACTCCTATATACCTTTAAGCTATATTAGAACCCTTTTAGATCCTCCTACTTACCTACATTATTATATTATAAGAAGAACTTCGTCCTTACTAGTAATAGCTTCTTAAGAATATTATATTATTATATTATATTTATATTATAACTAATTTACTTTAGGTTATAATCTAATTATATATCTATAGTTAGAACTCTATTAGAACTTCTAATAACTAAAGCCTATAGGTTTAGAACTTCTATATAACTAGGTTATAATTTAGATTACCTTTAGAAAAGTCGCGTTAGATTACGCTAGGGTAGAAACTTAGAGACTACTAATAACCTAGAGGAATTAGAGGTAACGTGTTTTATAAGCGAGCGCCTATCCTAAGCGAGCGCCTAACGCTAGACTAGCGCACTACCTGCGCGTAACTATTACGCACGCATAATACTATTAATTAAGAATTATAGTAAGCTAATCTATTCTTTAGACTTATTACTATCCTTATTATTATCTATTTCTACCTTATAGGTATAGGAGTTATATCCTTTCTTACTATAACGTCTATAGTATACTACGCTGCGCACCTTACGCGTAGGCCCTTCGCCTGTATTACGCTCCCTACCCTCTCTCTTAGTAATTACGTCCTATACTTCTCCTACTATTAGGGTCTCCTCTATCTAAATATACTTGCGTTTTCTTAAACAACGCTTTATAAGCTTATTAATTACGCTTTATATACGCGCCTATCCCTCCTATAATAATACTATATTATATGTAATCTACTACACGCCTTTACTTAGCTACCTAATCTTTTTATCTAATAAGCTTATAGAGGACCCCTAACGGTTTTAGATCCTCTATTAAATAAGCGTAGACTACGCCTTAATCTTACGCGTATTACGTAGTATCTACGCCTCCTATACACTCTATATTAGTAATAATAGTGCTAGGGTCTATAACCTTATGTTAAGCTTTAATAGAATAGCGTCTAGGTTATATAGGACTAGCCTAGCACCTCTAAAGCCTACCTTAATATTCTCTACTATTAAAGACTGCTTAAAAGCTAGCTTAAATACTTAGAGGAAGGTTTCTTTACTAATAAAGTGTATGCGGTTGCGTGCTAAGGCTAAGATCTAGTCGCTGTACCTACGCTTTAACGGCGCGAAGCAACCTATATTAAGAGGCTGTAGTAGGTGTAATAAATATAGAGGCATATAGCGAAGGATAATTTTCTTCTCCTTATAAAGATCCT
This sequence comes from Plenodomus biglobosus, assembly GCA_022343325.1. Taxonomy (NCBI): domain Eukaryota; kingdom Fungi; phylum Ascomycota; class Dothideomycetes; order Pleosporales; family Leptosphaeriaceae; genus Plenodomus; species Plenodomus biglobosus. The sequence continues at coordinate 1,080,145 of JACTNT010000004.1, forward strand.
AGAATTTAAGTAAGCTATAGCTCTTATACCTATTAATTATAAGTAGCTAGTACGCACCTATAGCGCTTAACTTAGTATACTTATTAAAGTACTCTAACTAGGTAAGAGCAAGCTAATTGTTCGTCTAGCTATTAGGGCTAACTTTAAGGATCTAATCGCGTGGTAAGTCCTTAAACTAGACGTTAATAAGCACGCTACCTATAAAGATAATAAAGGGTAGGAGTAGGTAGCCTATAGCTCCTACGCCTTAGATAATAGTAACCTATTTATAGGTGCTAGGCTAGATAACCTTTTTTCTTCTAGCTACTTCTAAACTAGTAATAACTATCTACGCTAAAATCTTGCCTATTATAAACCTAGTCTTATTAAAGTTATAGATATTATTATCTATAATCCCCTATTTCTATTTTATCTCCTATATTAAGTTAAACTAGCGCTAGATAGCTGTAGGATCCTTATAGGCAGCTTACTAATAGTTATATAGTTAGCTCTAGCGCTTATAGAGCTTAGGAGTCCGCTTAATAAAGTTATTAACCTAGTTTTTGCTAATAGGGTTGCTGCCTTATAATCTAAGAAGTTTATCTACTATTTCTTGTACGTAGGACCTTAGAGGCGTAAGCCCTTATTTAGATAGCTTAAGAACCCTTTAGACTATAGCCTCCTCTTCTAGTTTTATTAGGCACTTTAAGTTTGCTTTATAATCGCGTTGCATGCGCTTTCTAGCGTGTTGCCTATTAATAGTTCTTTAGGGTACGTTATATATATCTATAGCCTAATTTACGCTTTAAACGCGTTACGCTTTAATATTAGAGATAGTAAGCTATATATTAGCTTTAGTATAAGTTATTTAGCTTTATTATAGTTAAGACGTTACGCGATAGTTACGCGTAGGTGGTGCGCTAGTCTAGCGTTAGGCGCTTGCTTAGGATAGGCGCTCGCTTATAAAACACGTTAAAGCTAATATCCTCCTATAAGACCCCTATAGCTAGGAGCGTAACTACCTACTTAACTACTAAAAGCTAGCCCCTAAGGGGCTAGGTAAAGGCCTCCTTAGAAGAAGAAGAAGGATCTAAGGAGGACTCTAAAATTAACCTAGTAGGAGATTAGGGTAATATTAAACCTACCTTAGATATAGTAGCTCTTATATAAGAAATATTAATTCTATAAGAATAACTTAACTACGCCTAAGCTAGTTTATTAGCCCCTAATTAGCCCCTACTATCTACTAAAAAGACGCTAGTAGCCTATTTTATAGAGCTCTTAGTTACTCCCTTCCTATACGCCTAACTAGCTAGATAATTAGAAAGGACCCCTAATATTAAGGTTCTATCTAATAGGGTTAACCCTACTTTTAAATAATAGTAAGCTTCTATTTAGGATTAACTTAAAATTAACTTAGATTATTATTAGAATAAACAAGCTTATATAGCTTTAGTATAGGGATATAGCACTAGTTTAGTAAAAGAATACTTAGAACCCTAATACCTATCTAATAACCTTATAGATTAATTCGCTAACGCTAAGGAAATAATTAACCTTCTTAAATCCTACTTTATTACTAGAAATATAAAGGTAGAAAGTAGAGTAGTATTTAATTAATTATAGATAGATAGGAATAAAACCTTCCTAGCCTTTAAAGCTTAGTTCTTAAGCTTAGCTATAAAGGGATAAGTACCCTATTTAGAGTAGTTTCACTACCTCTAGTTAAAGGTAACGCCTACTATTTAAGTTCCTAACTTAGGTTTTAGACACCTCTAGGGGAACTTATTTAAAAGGATAGTTAAGCACCTTACTACCTTTAATATAGAGTAGAGAAACTATCTAAATGTAATAACGTAGGTAAGTAGGAGGATCTAAAAGGGTTCTAATACAGCTTAAAGGTATATAGGAGTGCGCGCCTATATTAAAGGTTAAATGAATTAATTCCTACACCTATAGGTCTTATATAAAAGGATAAGAAGAACTTGTCTATCTATCTAAGAGTATAAGGCTCCTTTTATATATAGAGGCAGAGGGGTATTAGATATAGATTAGAGCTAAGTTAGTAAGGACGTGACTCTAGCTCTAAATAGCTTAGGATGTAACGAACCTTCGTTACATTACCCCCCTCCTTAAGAAAGATAGTCCCTATCTTTAGTAGGTGTTAATTTAGAGTTAAATTAGTTTAATCTTTATTTTTCTACTTTCTTCTATAGAATCCTCCTTTACCTATCTTATTACTATCTAGAACGCTTCTAAATCCTATCTAAACTAAATCTCCTATTAAAGTAGAGGTAAAGGTAGCTTTTACGTTTACTATTTATTTAATATTACTATAGTAACACTTAATTTAGTAGGCGCGCTTATAGCTAGGTATATATTAACGTAAAACTTTACTTTTCCTCCTACTCTCTACGCACCCTATCTCTATTAGTAAGTCCTCTATTATTACTCTAATAGTAGTCCTTTTTTAAGCCTAATTACTAACGATTTTATAGCTATACCTATAATACCTATTCCTATACCCCCTAGGGCTTTACCTAAGGCCTATTATAGTATTTATTTATAGGCAGTATAGGCGCTAGCCTAGGGCTAATTTATTAAGTTCTAGTTTAAGTTAGTAGGCTTAAAGAAGTATATATATTACATACTTTAAGCTAGAAAGTATAAGCTAGTAAGTATCCTAATAGGCTCTATATTAACTATTACTAATAAACCTAGGTGCCCTAGTATATAGGGCTAGAATTTATAAGGTTAAACACTAGCCTAGAGAGGATAAAGGCGGTAGAGAGGGAGGAGAAGGAGGCTCCTTTAGTAGAGGAGGAGTAGGTAGCCTAGGAGGCTAAAAAGGATACCCTCTAGAAGGAGGTTAAGGAGGTAGTAATAGTTCTATTAGTCTGTATATAGGTAGTAACTACCTAGACCTAGGGCACTAAGTCTACTAAGCTTCTCTTAGCGAACTACTACGCTGTGTTAGAGGCTAATTAGGCTGTAAGGGAGGAGGTCTAGCTCTTTAAGGATAAGGTTAGGGCGTTATAGGGGGAGATAGAGGCGTAGTAAACTACTATATCCTTAAGCGTGTTTAAACCTAGTCTAAAGGGACTAGATAAGGGCATAGCTAGGGGTAGAGGTAAAGCTAATGCCCCCCCTTATAGGCCTTATAGTAGGTTCTTAAGGAAGGTAGAGCTAGCACTATTATTACTAGATAGTAGTCTTTCTAGTATAGTTCTAGATCCCTCTAATTTAGAGGTAAATCTAGAGGATGCTATAGAGGAGTAGGTCTAAAAGGGCTTTAATACTCCTATAGTATTCTAACTAGTAGTTCTACTAGGCCTTAGGGAGGGTTTTAATAGTAGATATTAGTTCTATATAAGTCTTATATATTAGGTTAGTATAATAAATAGGTCTATAACTACGCCTTATTATCCTATAGTAATATTAAGTCCTCTACGCCTTTTTCCTATGCTATAAGCTACTTAGCTAAAGATCGTAAGGGTCCTAGCTAATTTAGATACTTATTATAGTACTCTTTTAACTTATAGGGAGCTCTTATAAAGTTAGAGGTAGGGTACTAGGTAGGATCTAGATTATGTCCTAGCTACTTAACTCTATACTTAAGAGTAGAGCGATATAGTTTACTAGCTAGGATTTCCTTAACCTCCTACTCTTCTACGCCTTAGATAGGGATACTAGGTGGTTTTAGAGCCTCTTATCCTAGTAGGGGATCCCTAGGATCCTTATAAAGGATATCTAGTAAGAAGATATTATATATCTAGGATCCTAGGGGTAGCTTAAGGTAGTAGGCGTATCCTACTTATTCTAATACCTTATAGGGACCTTCCTAGAGTTTAGATAGCTTTTAGCTTAGTCTTAGGCTAGTAAGATTTATAGTAGATAAGTAAACTTAGTTACTAATAGTCTAGTCTATAGAGCGATAGTAGCGATTAATAGTAGATTATATCTAGTCCTAAGCCTTTTCTATATTCTCCTTAGCTTATTTCTACGCGTCGTGTATACAGGTAGCAAGGGTAAGGGCGTCCTTATAGTTAATCTTTTTAAGGTTAGTAGAAGGAGGTTTAGTAGGTTTCTAGTTCTAACTCTACCTAGGTTTAGAACTAAATAGGAGCTAGTATAGGGCTATTCTAATAGTAGTATAAGGAAGGGTAGCCTACGCTTAATTAATTATAGGTAATAGTTTACTCTAATTATCCTAATAGTACGTTATAAAAGGCCTTAGCCTCTAGTTAATATACTTATTTATAATTTCTATTTAGCTATTAGTTTATTTATAGTAGGTAGTAGAAAGCTTAATCTTACTACCTATAATCTAATAGAATTTAGACTAGAAACTAGATATAAACTAAGGACTATAATTAGAAACTATACTATTAGGAGTATAGCTAAAATAGTATATCTATTAGGTAAATAGGGTAGCTATACCTTAGGCGTTAATAGTTTTATAATAAGGGATTATTATAGCTTACTTAGATAATCTATTAATAATAACTATTACCTAATTATATCTAAAGTAGTCCTAGGGAAAATCCTTAAAGTTAATATATAAATATTATATAGGTTAGTTTAGGATTAGTAGGGGATATAATATACTAGGGAGTTAGTACTATCTTAGATAGCCTCTATAGTAGGGGATATAGTTCCGCACATAACGTTTATAAGTAGCCTCTATCCCTTTCTAATAGTATTATTAGGTAAGGAGCTAATACGTCTTAGTTATAGAGGGGTGTATAGAGGAGACCTAGTTATAGGCTTCTTAGATAAGTTATATATATAAGGTAGAGCCTTTAGGTATATATAGATAATTATAGTATAGGAGGAGTCTATTATTAATCTAATAGTGCTAGGGTAAGTACTATTATTCCTTATTAAAGGAATTCCTATTTTCTTTTAATAGCGCTTTAACTAGTTCTAAGGATCTAAGATTTATAACGTCCTAGTTAGGTAGAAGAATAGATATATAAGTTAATACTTGCTAGTAGATGTAGTTTATAGCTAGTTTAGAGTTAATTTAGTTATAGAGGTTCTTAGGACTAATTAATACCTATAACCTATTATTAGTTTAGAGATTCTTTAAATTCTTAACGTCCTGTTCCCTGCGGCTAAGGATATTAGCCCTAGCGTTACTTAGGCCTAGGGTGTACTTAATTTAGAAGTTAAACTAAGCTATAGTCTCTACCTAGCGTACTTACCTTACGTTAAGCACCTTAGTAGATATAAAGTACTCTAAGGAATAGTAATTAGTGTATACCTTAATTTAGTAGGGAGTTAAGGTTAGGTTAGCTCGCTACTTCTTAAAGGCTCTAATAATAGTATATAGTTCCTTATTATATATCTCCTAATTAAGCTTAGATCTAGATAGGGCCTAACTATAGAAGGCGATAGGATACTACTTTCTATTAGGGTGCTCTTATAATAGGACTCTAGCGATAACTCTATTAGAGGCGTCTATCTCTAGCTTTATAGGGTATTTAGAGTAGAAGTAGGATAAGGAGGGTATCTATAGTAAGGTAGATCTTAGCTTATTAAACGCTAGTTAGTAATCTAAAGTCTATATAAAAGGGGTAGCAGGGCTCTATAACGCGGCGAGGGGCTTTACTACCTAGGAAAACTTAGGAATAAATTAATAATAGAATCCTATAAAACTAAGAAATAACTTTACACCTATAATTATCTTAGGTTTAGACTAGTTCTAGAGTATAGCTACTTTCTTAGGATCTACCTCTAAGCTATAGTTAGTTAGGATATAGCCTAAATACCTAGTACGCTTTATATAGAATTCGCTTTTCTTAATATTAGCCTATAGGCTAGCTAATTAAAGGCGTTCTAGAACCTTACGTACATGTTCTTAATAGGTTACCTTATTATTAGAGTAGATTAGGATATTATCTAAATAGGCGATATAGAAATTATCTAAGTAATTAATTAATACGTTATTTATATATTGCTAGTAGGTAGTAGGTCTATTATATAGTCTAAAGGGTAACACCTTATACTTATAGGTCCTGTAATAGGTCTAAAACGTAGTATACTCCTTAGAGGCGGGGTCTATCTAGATCTTGTTAAAAGCTAATTAAATATTAAGCTTAGTAAATATCTTAGCCTTTATAGGGCGCGACAGTAACTCGTTAATATAGGGTATTAGGTAGGCGTCCTTTTAGGTTAGGTTATTAAGCTTATAATAATCTATATAAATCCTAATAGTACTATTTAGTTTTTAAACGTAGAGGATAGGTAATATAAAAGGGCTCTAACTTAACTTAATAAATCCCTTCTATAGGTGCTCCTATATATACTCCTTAGTAGCTTATAGTTCCTCTAAGTTTTACTTATATAGAGGGCTATAGGAGTTTAGTAGGGGTTCCTCTAGGATAATCTTATAATTATAGGGTTAGTGCTCTAGTAGGCGGTTAGTAGCTACTTTACTAAATATATTATAGTAAGCCTTATACTTAGTAGGGAGTTAGCTCTATATTAGCTCTAAGTTATTATAGTTATCCTCCTCTAGATCTTCTAGGCAGCGCTCTATTTTATATAAGCTTATAGTAAAGAATTTATTTATAGGTTTCTTTAGATTAAAGTAGAAAGTATTTACTAAAATAAAGGCTATCCTAGTAACAGGAGTTAAGGCGGGAATAGAGGTAGTTTAGATAGGAGCTAGCACGGCGAATATAACTACTTAACGTGCTGCTAGCACCTTAAGGATTCCTTATATCCTATTAATTACACTAGGACTATTAGTATTTTAGATCTCTTCCTAATCCTATAAGGCGTCTTATTACTAGATATTACGTTCTACTAGGGAAGAAGGTACTTATTAATATAGCCTTATAAGTAGGGGAGGTAATAGATTATAGGTTAGGGGATACTTAGTAGGCTATACTAACTAAGATTAATCTATATTAACTAGGATCTAGAAACGTTTTAACTAATATAGTCTAATAATATAATCCTAGGATCCTAGGTCTATAATAATAAAAGGATAGTTATAGACCTTACGTCTACTAACTATTATATAGAGGCGAATGTAATATACTATAGGGGAAGTAATTTAATCTTAAAATCCTTTAATAGTAAGCTTATAGGGTAACTTTTAGATAGGTACCTAAAGGGAAGAAGAAATAGAATAAGTAATTTTAGAATTTAAGAAAAGAAAGCCCTATATACTAGTATTAACTAAGGAGTTTAATTAAACCCTAGAGCTATTATAGTATAGGGTAGTATATATAAGGAAATAAGAACCTATAAATAATTTAGATAAGGAAAGGTTAGAAAGATTATAATAGGTTAAGCCTAGGAAGGAGAGTCCTCCTAGGTAGGGTCTTTTCCTATCTAATATAGTTCTAAATTAAAAGTCTCTAACGCGTCTTAGTACTCCTCTACATCTTTAACTAATTCTATAGCCTAGATCCTTAGCTTAGGGTAGTTATTAGCGAAGTGTCCTACTTTACTATAATTATAGTAACTACCTAGGGTCTTAGATTAGTTAGGAGTAGGTATTAAGGAAGGCTATTAGTAAGGTTATAGAGTAGTACTATATTAGTAACCTTAGGACGTATAGGGTTGTGTTAAGGTGTTTACTATACTATATACTTTCTAATTTAGTTCTAATTAGTATTATACTATAAGGTTTAGGCCTTTTCTATAGTTACTAGTTAATCCCTTAGTAGGTATACTAGACTAATTTAGATAGTTTCTCTACTCTATATTAAAGGTAGTAAGGTACTTAACTATCCTTTTAAATAAGTTCCCCTAGAGGTGTCTAAAACCTAAGTTAGGAACTTAAATAGTAGGCGTTACCTTTAACTAGAGGTAGTAAAACTACTCTAAATAGGGTACTTATCCCTTTATAGCTAAGCTTAAGAACTAAGCTTTAAAGGCTAGGAAGGTTTCGTTCCTATCTATCTATAATTAATTAAATACTACTCTACTTTCTACCTTCTTATTTCTAGTAATAAAGTAGGATTTAAGAAGGTTAATTATTTCCTTAGCGTTAGTAAATTAATCTATAAGGTTATTAGATAGGTATTAGGGTTCTAAGTATTCCTTTACTAAACTAGTACTATATCCCTATACTAAAGCTATATAAGCTTGTTTATTCTAATAATAATCTAAGTTAATTTTAAGTTAATCCTAAATAGAAGCTTACTATTATTTAAAGGTAGGATTAACCCTATTAGATAGAACCTTAATATTAGGGGTCTTTTCTAATTATCTAGCTAGTTAGGCGTATAGGAAGGGAGTAACTAAGGGCTCTATAAAGTAGGCTACTAGCGTCTTTTTAGTAGATAGTAGAGGCTAATTAGGGGCTAATAAACTAGCTTAGGCGTAGTTAAGTTATTCTTATAGAATTAATATTTCTTATATAAGAGCTACTACGTCTAAGGTAGGTCTAATATTACCCTAATCTCCTACTAGGTTAATTTTAGGGTCCTCCTTAGATCCTTCTTCTTCTTCTAAGGAGGCCTTTACCTAGCCCCTTAGGGGCTAGCTTTTAGTAGTTAAGTAGGTAGTTACGCTCCTAGCTATAGGGGTCTTATAGGAGGATATTAGCTTTACCTCTAATTCCTCTAGGTTATTAGTAGTCTCTAAGTTTCTACCCTAGCGTAATCTAACGCGACTTTTCTAAAGGTAATCTAAATTACAACCTAGTTATATAGAAGTTCTAAACCTATAGGCTTTAGTTATTAGAAGTTCTAATAGAGTTCTAACTATAGATATATAATTAGATTATAACCTAAAGTAAATTAGTTATAATATAAATATAATATAATAATATAATATTCTTAAGAAGCTATTACTAGTAAGAACGAAGTTCTTCTTATAATATAATAATATAGGTAAGTAGGAGGATCTAAAAAGGTTCTAATATAGCTTAAAGGTATATAGGAGTACGCGCCTATATTAAAGGTTAAACGAATTAATTCCTACACCTATAGGTCTTGTACAAAAGGATAAGAAGAACTTATCTATCTATCTAAGAGCATAAGGCTCCTTTTATATATAGAGGTAGAGGGGTATTAGATATAGATTAGAGCTAAGTTAGTAAGGACGTAACTCTAGCTCTAAATAGCTTAGGATGTAATAAACCTTTATTATATATAGAATAATAGGAATAGAATAAAAGAAGCTATAACTCTATAAGTTATATACTATAGGTATAAATTTTATAGTCTATATAGTAGTTTATAGTCTATATATAGTTTATAGTCTATATATAGTTTATAGTCTATATAGTAGTTTAGTATTTTAGTATATACTACTAAACTAAGTAGAATTCTCTCTACCTACCTATCTATAACTCTATAATTATTTAGGTAGATAGCTTCCTCTAAAAGGGCCTACTAAAACATTAACCCCTCTTATTTATAATGTGTTGCTACGCTATAGGGGTATAACTACCCTATACTTATAGCTCTCCTCCTATATAACCCTAGATAAGTTATAGGATCTAGTATATAGCTATCCCTCTTATTATATTACTCCTATTATAAAAGGTATTAGATTTAACTAAATAACCTATATAAATTTAGTATAAGATAGAGGGTTACCCTTAACTATATCTATAAGACTATTTACTAAGAACCTATATACTATAGTTCCTAGCTTAGGAATATATATATATAAGTCTCCTCCTCTTACCTAATTTAGTAATATAAGCGCTGCGTAACGTAATAGGTAGTATATCTATAGCGTAGTGTTTTCTTAAGTATTATTCGTGCTTAGGATATCTCTATAGATAACCCCTAGTAGCTTATCTACTAGAGGAGTATATAATTAGCCTAAACTAGAGGTCTAGTAAACTATATCTACCTATAACCTTAGTAGTATAGCTACGCCTAGGCTACTTATAGCCTTCTATAGGCTTATAAAGCTATATTACTATATATTTAGTCTACTACCTATAGTATATTAATATAGATATAGTTTAAGTAGGAATAAACTCCTTACCCTAAATATATAAATCTATACTTCCTATATATAGAAAAGTTATATTATATAACATAGTTACGTAACTAAGTAGAAACGCTAAGTTATTTTAAGAACTATAACATACTTTACTAAAATAGTATTATATCCCTATCTACCCTTATAGCTAAGGGGAGGTTAATAAGAAAAACTACGTTATCTAGTAATTGCGAATTAGGAGATAGTTATATACTAAGGGTTAGGAAATCCACTCCCTAGTTAGCTAGTCTTAGATTTCTAGTAGGTATTATAATATATAATATATTATTAGTATAGAATAGTAATATTAGCTTTATATAAACACTCCTATACTAACAAGCCTATAGAGGGAATAAAACCTAATATATTATATACTATTATAGAGTAAAGGCCTAGCCTAGGTTCTATTTTTAGTCTATAATATAAGTTAACTTAATAGATACTAACCTAATTATTTCTATTAGCTATTTAGTGTCCTACTTAAATAAGTATAATAGCGCTTCCTCTAAACTTATAACCTATAGTACCTTAGGTAAGGTAATATTATCTAGCTAGCCTTATAAGAGTACTTAAACTTGCTTTAGTATACTAGTAGGATACTAAATTATATTTATAGGAGCTACCTTATACTATTACTTTATAGATTATAATATAAACTCTAGATCTAGGGTGTCTAGTCTACTACGCTTTTATTTCTCTAGCGCGACGCTTCTTTACTAATATACTAGAAGGGGACAAAATAGTAGAGTATTATAGATAGCCTAGTAATTAGGCTAACCCTAAGTTAATTATTTATTATTACTTAATAAAGTAAGGTTAATAGTCTCTATTATTATATAGAACCTTTAGCCTATTAATATTTAAATAATAGTAGAAGAAGAGAAAGTAAGCTAATATAGAGATAATATATATATACGTAAAAGTATAGGAATATTAGTTAATACGTAATACTACTATTTTAATAGGGTTACTCTTAAGTAGTAGGCTAGTTAAGAGTATAGCTAGTATACTATATCCTCCCTAGTATATAGTAGACTATCTATAGCGCCCCTACTTCCCTTACTAGGGGCCTACCCTACTACCTAGTATACCTCTAAAGCTTTAGCTATATATATCTACTAAACTCCTAGAGCTAGATATATATCTATCTCTTTCCTAGATAGTAGTATTTTATACTATCTTACCTAAAGAAATAATTCCCTCTAATTATAACGTTAGAGACTAGTATATATATTCTTTATAAAAGGTAGTATTATAGTAGAGGAATATAGGGTAGTAGTAGCTAAAGAACGCTTAGACTTATAGGAATAGCTAAGGACACCTATATAGAAGGAAGCCTAAAGGGCTTTTAATAATAACTAATAATATACACTCTTTTATATATTAAGCACACCCTACCTTAGACGTAATAAACGCTCTACTATATATAGCAACTAAATAATAACCTAAACCTCTATAGCTACAGCCTTAGGAAAGCTAAAAGCTCCTTAAGAAAGCGTAAAAATAACCCCCTAATAGTTTTTATAAGGACTAGTTAGAACTAGACCTCTAGGGAACCTAAAGTAGAAGGATTATAAACCTAATAATAGCTTAGGCTAGACCTAGAGATAAATTCCTATTAAAGTACTAAGATTACCTAGAAGATTAACCCTAATTAGGATAAGAGAGTCCTAAGAGTATAGTAGAACCCTAAGTAGTACTTAGAACCTAGAATCCCTAAGAGACGAACGCAAAAATAATATAGTGTAAGAGTTACTCTAAGAAAATAAACGCGAAAACAATACGGTAGGGATAGTAGACTCCCTAAGAAAGAAGAAGAAAGTAATAATTAGAGCTATGTTAGACTATAAAATAAGAAGAATATAGAACTTACGCTAAGTATAGCGTATAACGTAACCTCTCTAAAATAAAAAGAGTAAAGTAAGCTATAACGACGCAGGTAAGTAGGAGGATCTAAAAGGGTTCTAATACGGCTTAAAGGTATATAGGAGTGCGCGCTAGTATCAAAGGTTAAACAAATTAATTCCTACACCTATAGGTCTTGTACGAAAGGATAAGAAGAACTTGTCTATCTATCTAAGAGCATAAGGCTCCTTTTATATATAGAGGTAGAAGGGTATTAGATATAGATTAGAGCTAAGTTAGTAAGGACGTAACTCTAGCTCTAAATAGCTTAGGATGTAACGAACCTTCGTTACATTACCCCCCTCCTTAAGAAAGATAGTCCCTATCTTTGGTAGGTGTCGATTTAGAGTTAAATTAGTTTTAACCTTTATTTTTCTACTTTCTTCTATAGAAATCCTCCTTTACCTATCTTGTTACTATCTGTAACGCTTCTAAATCCTATCTAAACTAAATCCCCTATTAAAGTAGAGGTGAAGGCAGCTTTTGCGTTTGCTATTTTTAATATTACTATAGTAACGCTTAATTTGGTAGGCGTGCTTGCGGCTAGCATATATTAATACAAAACCTCGCCTTTCCTCCTACCCTCTACGCACCCCATCTCTATTAGTAAGTCCTCTGTTATTACTCTAATAGTAGTCCTTTTTTAAGCCTAATTACTAACGATTTTATAGCTATACCTATAATGCCTATTCCTATGCCCCCTAGGGCTTTACCTAAGGCCTATTATAGCATTTGTTTATAGGCAGTATAGGCGCTAGCCTAGGGCTAATTTGTTAAGTTCTAGTTTAAGTTAGTAGGCTTAAAGAAGTGTGTATATTACACACTTTAAGCTAGAAAGTATAAGCTAGTAAGTATCCTAATAGGCTCTATATTAACTATTACTAATAAACCTAGGTGCCCTAGTATGTAGGGCTAGAATTTGCAAGGTTAAGCGCTGGCCTAGAGCGTATAAAGGGGGTAGAGAGGAAGAAGAGGGAGGCTCCTTTAGTAGAGGAGGAGCGGGTAGCCTAGGAGGCCGAAAAGGACACCCTCTAGAAGGAGGTTAAGGAGGTAGCGATGGTTCTGTTAGTCTGTATACAGGTAGTAACTACCTAGACCTAGGGCACTAAGTCTGCTAAGCTCCTCCTAGTAAACTACTACGCTGTGTTAGAGGCTAATTAGGCCCTAAGGGAGGAGGTCTAGCTCCTTAAGGACGAGGTTTAAGCGTTATAGGGGGAGATAGAGGCGTAGTAAACTACTATATCCTTAAGCGCGTCTAAACCTAGTCTAAAGGGACTAGATAAGGGTATAGCTAGGGGTAGAGGCAAAGCTAATACCCCCCCTTATAGGCCTTATAGTAGGTTCGCGAGGAAGATAGAGCTAGTACTATTGTTGCTAGATAGTAGTCTTTCTAGTGCGGTTCTAGATCCCTCTAATTTAGAGGTAAATCTAGAGGATGCTATAGAGGAGTAGGTCTAAAAGGGCTTTAATACTCCTATAGTATTCTAACTAGTAGTTCTACTAGGCCTTAGGGAGGGTCTTAATAGTAGATATTAGTTCTATATAAGTCTTATATATTAGGTTAGCGTAATAAATAGGTCTATAACTACGCCTTATTATCCTATAGTAATATTAAGTCCTCTACGCCTTTTTCCTATACTATAAGCTACTTAGCTAAAGATCGCAGGGGTTCTAGCTAATTTAGATACTTATTATAGTACTCTTTTAACTTATAGGGGGCTCCTATAAAGTTAGAGGTAGGATACTAGGTAGGATCTAGATTATATCCTAGCTACTTAACTCTATACTTAAGAGTAGAGCGATATAGTTTACTAGCTAGGATTTCCTTAACCTCCTACTCTTCTACGCCTTAGATAGGGATACTAGGTGGTTTTAGAGCCTCTTGTCCTAGTAGGGGATCCCTAGGATCCTTATAAAGGATATCTAGCGAGAAGACATTATGTATCTAGGATCCTAGGGGTAGCTTAAGGTAGTAGGCGTGTCCTACTTGTTCTAATACCTTATAGGGACCTTCCTAGAGTTTAGATAGCTTTTAGCTTAGTCTTAGGCTAGCAAGATTTATAGTAGATAAGTAAACTTAGTTACTAATAGTCTAGTCTATAGAGTAATAGTAGCGATTAATAGTAGATTATATCTAGTCCTAAGCCTTCTCTATATTCTCCTTAGCTTATTTCTACGCGTCGTGTATACAGGTAGTAAGGGTAAGGGCGTCCTTATAGTTAATCTTTTTAAGGTTAGTAGAAGGAGGTTTAGTAGGTTTCTAGTTCTAACTCTACCTAGGTTTAGAACTAAATAGGAGCTAGTATAGGGCTATTTTAATAGCGGCATAAGGAAGGGTAGCCTACGCTTAATTAATTATAGGTAATAGTTTACTCTAATTGTCCTAATAGTACGTTACGAAAGGCCTTAGCCTCTAGTTAATATACTTGTTTATAATTTCTATTTAGCTATTAGTTTGTTTATAGTAGGTAGTAGAAAGCTTAACCTTACTACCTATAATCTAATAGAATTTAGACTAGAAACTAGATATAAACTAAGGGCTATAATTAGAAACTATGCTATTAGGAGTATAGCTAAAATAGTATATCTATTAGATAAATAGGGTAGCTATACCTTAGGCGTTAATAGTTTTATAATAAGGGATTGTTACAGCTTGCTTAGACAATCTATTAATAATAACTATTACCTAATTATATCTAAAATAGTCCTAGGGAAAATCCTTAAAGTTAATATATAGATATTATATAGGTTAGTCTAGAATTAGTAGGGGATATAATATACTAGGTAGTTAGTGCTATCTTAGATAGCCTCTATAGTAGGGGATATAGTTCTATATATAACGTTTATAAATAGCCTCTATACCTTTCTAATAGTATTATTAGGTAAGGAGCTAATACGTCTTAGTTACAGAGGGGTATACAGAGGAGACCTAGTTATAAGCTTCTTAGATAAGTTACGTGTATAAGGTAGAGCCTTTAGGTACATATAGACGATTATAGTATAGGAGGAGTCTATTATTAATCTAATAGTGCTAGGGTAAGTGCTGTTGTTCCTTATTAAAGGAATTCCTATTTTCTTTTAATAGCGCTTTAACTAGCTCTAAGGATCTAAGATTTATAACATCCTAGTTAGGTAGAAGAATAGATATATAGGTTAATACTTACTAGTAGATGTAGTTTATAGCTAGTTTAGAGTTAATTTAGTTATAGAGGTTCTTAGGACTAATTAACACCTATAACCTATTATTAGTTTAGAGATTCTTTAAATTCTTAATATCCTGTTCCCTGCGGCTAAGGATATTAGCCCTAGCGTTACTTAGGCCTAGGGTGTACTTAATTTAGAAGTTAAACTAAGCTATAGTCTCTACCTAACGTGCTTACCTTATATTAAGCACCTTAGTAGATATAAAGTACTCTAAGGAATAGTAATTAGTGTATACCTTAATTTAGTAGGGAGTTAAGGTTAGGTTAGCTTACTACTTCTTAAAGGCTCTAATAATAGTGTATAGTTCCTTGTTATATATCTCCTAATTAAGCTTAGATCTAGATAGAGCCTAACTATAGAAGGTAACAGGATACTACTTTCTATTAGGGTGCTCTTATAATAGGACTCTAGCGATAACTCTATTAGAGGCGTCTATCTCTAGCTTTATAGGGTATTTAGAGTAGAAGTAGGATAAGGAGGGTATCTATAGTAAGGCAGATCTTAGCTTATTAAACGCTAGTTAGTAATCTAAAGTCTATATAAAAGGGGTAGCAGGGCTCTATAACGCGGCAAGGGGCTTTACTACTTAGGAAAATTTAGGAATAAATTAACGATAGAATCCTGTGAAACTAAGAAATGACTTTACACCTATAATTATCTTAGGTTTAGACTAGTTCTAGAGTACAGCCACTTTCTTAGGATCTACCTCTAAGCTATAGTTAGTTAGGATATAGCCTAAATACCTAGTACACTTTATATAGAATTCGCTTTTCTTAATATTAGCCTATAGGCTAGCTAATTAAAGGCGTTTAAGAACCTTACGTACGTGTTCTTAATAGGTCGCCTTATTATTAGAGTAGATTAGGATATTATCTAAATAGGTAATATAGAAATTATCTAAGTAATTAATTAACACGTTGTTTATATATCGCTAGTAGGTAGCAGGTCTATTACATAGTCTAAAGGGTAACACCTTATACTTATAGGTTCTATAATAGGTCTAAAACGTAGTATACTCCTTAGAGGTAGGGTCTATCTAGATCTTATTAAAAGCTAATTAAATATTAAGCTTAGTGAATATCTTAGCCTTTATAGGGCGCGATAGCAACTTGTTAATATAGGGTATTAGGTAGGCGTCCTTTTAGGTTAGGTTATTAAGCTTATAATAATCTACATAAATCCTAATAGTACTATTTAGTTTTTAAACACAGAGGATAGGCGATACAAAAGGGCTCTAACTTAACTTAATAAATCCCTTCTATAGGTGCTCCTATATATACTCCTTAGTAGCTTATAGTTCCTCTAAGTTTTACTTATATAGAGGGCTATAGGAGTTTAGTAGAGGTTCCTCTAGGATAATCTTATAATTATAGGGTTAGTGCTCTAGTAGGTAGTTAGTAGCTACTTTACTAAATATATTGCGGTAGGCCTTATACTTAGTAGGGAGTTAGCTCTATATTAGCTTTAAGTTATTGTGGTTATCCTCCTCTAGATCTTCTAGGCGGCGCTCTATTTTATATAAGCTTATAGTAAAGAATTTATTTATAGGTTTCTTTAGATTAAAGTAGAAAGTATTTACTAAAATAAGGGCTATCCTAGTAGTAGGAGTTAAGGCGGGAATAGAGGTAGTTTAGATAGGAGCTAGCACAGCGAATATAACTACTTAACGTGCTGCTAGCACCTTAAGGATTCCTTATATCCTATTAATTACACTAGGACTATTAGTGTTTTAGATCTCTTCCTAATCCTATAAGGCGTCTTATTACTAGATATTAAGTTCTACTAGAGAAGAGGGTACTTATTAATATAGCCTTATAAGTAGGGGAGGTAATAGATTATAGGTTAGGGGATATTTAGTAGGCTACACTAACTAAGATTACTCTATATTAACTAGGATCTAGAAACGTTTTAACTAATATAGTCTAATAATATAATCCTAGGATCCTAGGTCTATAATAACAAAAGGATAGTTATAGACCTTACGTCTACTAACTATTATATAGAGGCGAATGTAATGTGCTATAGAGGAAGTAATTTAATCTTAAAATCCTTTAATAGTAAGCTTATAGGGTAACTTTTAGATAGGTACCTAAAGGGAAGAAGAAATAGAATAAGTAATTTTAGAATTTAAGAAAAGAAAGCCCTGTGCACTAGTATTAACTAAGGAGTTTAATTAAACCCTAGAGCTATTATAGTATAGGGTAGTACGTGTAAGGAAATAAGAACCTATAAATAATTTAGATAAGGAAAGGTTAGAAAGATTATAATAGGTTAAGCCTAAGAAGGAGAGTCCTCCTAGGCGGGGTCTTTTCCCGTCTAATACAGTTCTAAATTAAAAGTCTTTAACGCGTCTTAGTACTCCTCTACATCTTTAACTAATTCTATAGCATAGATCCTTAGCTTAAGGTAGTTATTAGTAAAGTGTCCTACTTTACTACAATTATAGTAACTACCTAGGGTCTTAGATCTATTAGGAGTAGGGGTTAAGGAAGGCTATTAGTAGGGTTATAGAGTAGTGCTACGTTAGTAGCCTTAAGACGTATAGGGTCGTGTTAAGGTGTTTGCTACACTATATATTTTCTAATTTAGTTCTAATTAGTATTATACTATAGGGTTTAGGCCTTTTCTATAGTTACTAGTTAGTCCCTTAGTAGGTATACTAGACTAATTTAGATAGTTTCTCCGCTCTATATTAAAGGTAGTAAGGTGCTTAACTATCCTTTTAAATAAGTTCCCCTAGAGGTGTCTAAAACCTAAGTTAGGAACTTAAATAGTAGGCGTTACTTTTAACTAGAGGTAGTAAAACTACTCTAAACAGGGTACTTGTCCCTTTACAGCTAAGCTTAAGAACTAAGCTTTAAAGGCTAGGAAGGTTTTATTCCTATCTATCTATAATTAATTAAATACTACTCTACTTTCTACCTTCTTATTTCTAGTAATAAAATAGGATTTAAGAAGGTTAATTATTTCCTTAGCGTTAGCGAATTAATCTGTAAGGTTGTTAGATAGGTATTAGGGTTCTAAGTATTCCTTTGCTAAACTAGTACTATATCCCTATACTAAAGCTATACAAGCTCGTTTATTCTAATAATAATCTAAGTTAATTTTAAGTTAATCCTAAATAGAAGCTTGCTATTGTTTAAAGGTAGGATTAACCCTATTAGATAGAACCTTAATATTAGGGGTCCTTTCTAATTATCTAGCTAGTTAGGCGTATAGGAAGGGAGTAACTAAGGGCTCTCTAAAAGGTCTAATTAGCGTCTTTTTAGTAGATAGTAGGGGCTAATTAGGGGCTACTAAGCCTGCTTGTACCTATATAAGCTATTTATATAGAAATAATATTTCTTGTATAAGCGTTCTTATATCTAGGGCGGCTCTAGTTTCGCTCTAATCTCCTACTAGGTTAAATACTTCCTCCTCTTCTAATTCTTTAATAAGTTTAGGAGAGGGAGCTTTTGTCTAGTCCTTTAAGACCGTTACTTTAGCAGTTAAGTAGGTAGTTACGCTCCTAACTAGGGGGGTTTTAGATAAAGATATTAGCTTTACCTCTAATTCTCCTAGGTTATTAGTAGTCTCTAAGTTTCTACCCTAGCGTAATCTAACGCGACTTTTCTAAAGGTAATCTAAATTACGACCTAGTTGTGTAGAAGTTCTAAACCTATAGGCTTTAGTTATTAGAAGTTCTAATAGAGTTCTAACTATAAATGTATAATTAGATTATAACCTAAAGTAAATTAGTTGTAATATAAATATAATATAATAATGTAATATTCTTAAGAAGCTGTTACTAGTAGGGACGAAGTTCTTCTTATAATGTAACAACGTAGGTAAGTAGGAGGATCTAAAAGGGTTCTAATACGGCTTAAAGGCATATAGGAGTGCGCGCTAGTATTAAAGGTTAAACGAATTAATTCCTACACCTATAGGTCTTGTACAAAAGGATAAGAAGAACTTATCTATCTATCTAAGAGCATAAGGCTCCTTTTATATATAGAGGTAGAAGGGTATTAGATATAAATTAGAGCTAAGTTAGTGAGGACGTAACTCTAGCTCTAAATAGCTTAGGATGTAACGAACCTTCGTTATACAAGTAGGGTTTAGGAAACCTACAAACTTCGCTATAGCTAGAAAAAGAAACTAAGTAATAATTACTAAGATAATTAGGCTAAAAACTAGTAATAGTAATTGCAGGAATATAAGCTAAACCTAAGTAGTAATTAGAACTACTAAGAAATAAGATGTAGAGTTGCGAATATAAAAGAGACCTAGATAACTATAGTCTCTAAAGAACTATTAGTATATAATACTAAGAAGTAAAATATAATAACCCTTAGAACCTTAATAAGGCACTCTCTTAGTACCCTTATCTACAGCCTTATAGCCTATCTTGTCCTACTACTCCTACGAATAATAACTAAGTACCTCTTAGATAAAATACTATTAACTAACTAAGAGTTTAAGCCTTAAATAGTAATTAATATTAACGACGAAATAAACCTATATAATAAAGAAACCCTAAGTAGTTATAATCCTAAAATAGCTTTAAGACGTTAGTTAAGAAACTATACTAGGACGTAGGAAGAGATTATAAAAAGCCTTATAAGAATAGTAGAGGCACTATTCTATATTAATAAGGAGCTACACTATATATATAATCCTAACCTACTAGCTTACCTAGCTAATAGTGTCCTAACCTTTAATAGAAATAACGTTATATCCTTTCTTAAATAATATAAGAATATAACTAAGTATTATAACTTTACTAATTAAATATAAATTAAACGTCTTATAGCGTACTATTCTAAGTAGTAGTAATATATTATATAAGCCTCTAATAAGTACTTAAAAGTATATATTAACTTTAAGTAGTCTAATCTATAAGTAAGCCTATAAGACCTCTTTAGGACTAATAATAGGTACTAATAAGAAGAACGTGTAGAGTATTTTAAATACTAGCTTATAGAGTACTAAAAACAAGAGGGTCTTAGTATTCTAGACTACTTATAGGACTTTAAAATCTATAGTAAAAGATGCATTAAAGCTAGTACTATTAAGGAAGACTAGAGGGGATTCTACTTAGTAAAGGGATTACCTCTTAGGCACGTAACTAAGATTCTTAAGAAGTTTAGGTATAAGTTAAGTAAGCTAAGAACCTTTAACTATAAAAAGATCTATAATAACCTAGTTAAATAATATAAAGTAGAAGAAGAAGTAAAGATACTTAACCTAAGCGAAGCGATTAAAGAGTTTTACCCTAACGTTAAGTTTAAAGCAAGTAGCTAAGACTAACCTATAAGAGCCCCTTAAGCTATAATAGTGCCTATATTTAGACCTAGTATACTATAAGTCCCTAATATTCTAAAACCTATAAAGACTAATTAGCTAAAGTAATTCCTACTAGGAGCTGCCCTAACCTAGAATAAGATTAATAACCTAGTAGAAAAGATAATAGAACTTAAGATTAACTCTACTAACTACTAATAAGCCCTATAGACCCTATCCTAGACCCCCTAAGAGTCTAAACTAATAAATAACTAGGTAGTAAATGTAGAAGTGCGAAAAAGAACTAATAAGCGCTTAAGATCCCTATAAGGATATCTATATAAAAATAACTACTAGTAAGATATACTATTAAATATCTAGCTAAACTATTTAAATAATACTTAGAGTTAGTCTAATTAGTAAATACCCCTATAACTAAGAAGTAGTTAGGGATATAGATAAAGCTTTAATAATAGTTCTTAAGGTTTCTCGTAAGGCTAGAACTAAAACTAATTACTAGGATAGTGCTAGGGGTATAGAAGCCTTAGACATACTATACGTAGCGACCCTACTATCTAAGAGCTTATTAGACTTAGCTAGTGCTACTTTAATAGATAAGATAGTAGAGGACAACTTACCTAGGGTACACTAGAAAATCCTAGAGGTAGAATTATTAGGCTTTTATAAGGCGAATAGATTCCCTTTATTATTTTAGAAATTAAGAGAAGGTAGCTAAGGAGGGATATTAACCCGCTTAAGATAAATGTAGAATAGGGACTAATAGACCCTTAAGGCTAATTACTAACTACTTAGCCTTTAAGTATAAACGCGATTTTAGTTTAATTCTTACCTAACTCTATAGGAGTAATAGAGAACAATAACTTATAGAGCTTTTAGAACCTAACTAATAGACTTACTAGTTATATAGATAAAACTAACCTAGCGTAGTACCTCTATAAAGTTTCGTTAATAATAATAAGTTAAGGATTAGACTTAAAGGCTCCTTAGGCAAATTATATAAAAACTATTCTAAAAAAGCTATCTATAGACTATATCCTATACCTAAGAGGATATAAGAATAGGGATAATTATTTCTTTAATAATAGGTAGCTACTAAGGGATAATATAGTCTAGTAGGCTAATCCTATTACTCTATTAGACTTTAAAATAATTAATATACCTAAAAATAAAGCTAAGAAGCGCTTAAGAACTCTAAGGTTATTACTACCTCTAGAAGCTAAAGAAAGGCATCTAAGAAAGTATAAGCTTGTTAAGAAACTTAACCCTAACGCTTAAAAGGTTGTCTAATATATCCTTAATGTAGACGTAACTATACTACTTAAAATAGTAATTAGTAATATACCTAAAGTTAAGAAAAAACTCTTCTTAATAGGATATAGTTAGGAGGAGTTTAAGAAGCTTATAGTTAATAGTCTCTATTAATACCTTACTAAGGCATCTTTAGAGAGTAAAGAGGAAGACTACTACTATCTTATAATAAGTGCTTAGACTAATAGTATTAAAGTTAAGATACTAGACTATATTTTTATTAAAGCTAAGAATAGGAGGATTAGTTACTGCACGTACCTATTAGCTAATTATTAGAATAACCCTTAAATTAGCTAGGTAGAGCAATACATCCCACTCGCTAAAGAAGAGGAAGAAGATAAGCTAAGGACCTATTAGGAGTATAACTAACTAGCTAGAGTTAAATACCTAAGGAGAGATTGCCTAAAAGTGCTAATTAATATTAGAGGGACTAGTTTCTTAAGCCTTATTAACTTAGGAGCTAAATTAAATATAATAAAAAGAGAAACCGTAGAGCATGTAATATTACTAATTACTACCCTCCTAGCTAGTATAAGGATAGTAAAGATAGTTACAGCTAATAGTATAATAGAAGGATTTAGGGGAATTGTATAAGGTATTCTAGTAAGGATTAGTGCTATTAAAGTTAGAACTAACTTTTTTATTATTAAAACCTATATAAACCTAATTATTCTTAGAAACTTATTCCTAATAGATGCTTAGGCGTAGATTAAATACGCTACTAATAGGTTAACATACTATTAGATATTTAGTAAGAATAGAGAAAATAGTACTAAATTCGCGTGCACGAAAGGTAATTAGCTTTAGATTCTAGGATTATATAGAGGTGTCTAGGCGGGAAAAGCTTAAGGGGTATAGAGCCTAGAGCTATACTCTAAAGATACTAAGATAAGCTAGGATTAGTAGGCCGCTTAAGTAAATAAGATATAGTAGAGTTAAGTCTATATAGCCCTAGACTCTATATAATTTAGAGGATCCTTATCCCTAAAGGCCCTTTAGAGACAATTATAAACCTTCTATACTAAAAGAAGAAATAACTAAGACTAATAGTAGATAAATACTTGCACTAGGATAGACGTAGCACCCTTAGAAGGGGTAACTATAGCGAAATTATTGTCTAAGATAATAAAGGGATCCTTATTATAGCCTTAGAAGATTCTAATAATGCTTTAGATAGCGTGATCGCTACTATAGTTGCTACGCTTAGATATTTAGGCTTAACTAAGCAACGTTTAATTAACTTCTAGTCT
The DNA here is from genome assembly GCA_022343325.1 of Plenodomus biglobosus. Lineage (NCBI taxonomy): Eukaryota > Fungi > Ascomycota > Dothideomycetes > Pleosporales > Leptosphaeriaceae > Plenodomus > Plenodomus biglobosus. Next base: position 1,103,037 of record JACTNT010000004.1, read on the forward strand.
AAACAACACTAAAATATAAGAAAAAGAAAGCTAGGACTCCTAATTAAAGTTATAACAATCTTGCCTCTATAATTAAAAGAACCTAAAGTAAATACTATATATAAGCGCAAAGCAGATAAAGTCTAGCCTATTAATAACTTAGGATAAAAGACGCGTAAGGTATAAGGAAGGGTTAACTAGAAATAGTAGGCAGCTATTAAGTAGGTTCTAAATACTAATAGTGCTTTAGCCCTATTCCTATAGTATTTTAAACTATAATATACTTCCTTTCCTAGAGGAACGTAGCTAACGCCTAAGTAACTTTTAGTAATAAAGATATCCCCTAACCTATAACTAAGAGAATAAGAAATACTTATTAAACTTCTCTATAGGAGGGAGGCTACCCTAGTATAGGATTTTAGTAAGTCTAGATAAGTTAGTAGAGAAGTTATACTACTAGTTATAATTAATATAGTACTATATAAAGCTTAGTAAGTAGATATATTCCTAGTCCTAAGGAAACCTCGCTAGGTTATTATAGACATAATCTAGGAAAGAATTAACTAAGGAACCCTTAAGCTCTATAAGAGCTAATATAGAAATCTATAGTTCCTTATAGCTAAGAAGGATAAAGGCTACTACCTTATTAATAATACCTAAAAGATTAATAAAGTTACTATCTAAGATACTAATCTACCTCTAAATATAGACGAGTTTACTAAAGAGTTTATAGGCTACGTTAGTATATCTCTTCTTAATTTCTTCTTAGGATACGACTAAGTAGAGCTCTATTATAATTTAAGGGATATTACTACCTTCTATACCCTACTTAGTCTTATACGCTAGTATACCCTACTAATAGGCACTACTAATTTAGTAGTAGAGTTTATAAGAGTTATAATAAAAATCTATAGGGATTACATTCCCTATTACTATATACTATACCTAGATAATATATACGTAAAAGGGCTAAAGGATAACTATAGTAGAGAAGAAATTAAGCTAGGCATCTAACGTTTTATAGCTAAACACCTCTTAAACATAGATTAAGTATTAGCTAATATTAAGTAATCTAGATCTACTATATTAGGACATAAGTTAGACTTCTACTACCCCTCTATAATAGTAGTAGGCTACTGCGTAGACAAGAATAGAAGGTATCCTAATAAGAAGAAAGTTAATAAAATAGTTTTATAGCCTAACTACTAAGATTAGAAAGAAATCTAAAGCTTCCTTAGGATTTATGTGTACTACTAAATATAGATTAGGGAGTTTATAATACTAGTAGACCTACTCTTTAAATTACTCTAGAAAAATACCCCCTTTAAGTAGGGGTTAGACTAGAAGCTCGCTATAAAAGCACTTAAAATAGCCTTATACTTACTACCTACCTTAATCTCTATTAACTACTCTAAACTACTTAAAGTAATTATAATAGTAGTTAATAGGAGTAAGAAAGGATAGGGAGTAGTCCTTATATAACTAGATAAGGATAAGTAACGCTACCTAATTAGGTATAAAAGTAGGGTTTAGTCTAAGTCTAAACGTAATTAGGACTCTAGGAAGCATAAATGCAAGGCATTATTACTTAGATTAAAGAAATTTTAGTTCTATCTTTATAGAGTACGATTTACTATTAAGACTAATATAAAGACACTTATTACTTAGCTTTAAAGGAGCGTAATAGATCTTCTAGGAGCTTTAGTAATATAATAGCTAGCACTTCTAAATATATAGGACTTTAACATAGTCTACATAGTAGGAAAGAAGAACGTTGTAGCTAACGCGCTTTTAAGAAGACTAGAGGAGGATAGATAGGAGCTACTAGACGAACCTAAGGACGATATAGAAGACTTTATTAACTTATACCTAAACGCTATTTAGCTAGACTTTAGACTAGAGGCACTACTCCTAATAGCACTTCTTTATAGTACTACTTTAGTTAACCTATCTTTTAGTAAGAGCCTACTAGATAGAGCCTACTCTAATAAATCCTAAGAAATTATAGTATAGATACTTTATTAAAAGAGGCCTAAGCGCCTATTATAAGGCGAGTTAATAAAGTTTAAGAAGAAAGCACTCTAGTACACAGTTCGCGACAAGTAGCTATTTACACTCCCTTTAGAAGGGCGGCCACTTTACTAAGTAGTTAATAAGCCCTTAGAATAATAGAAGATTATTTAGGCTCTATATAATAAGAGTAGTTATTAAGAAAAAGAAGGGACTTAGTAAAAAGTCTAGGCTTATTACTACTAGAAAGGACAGTATAAATAAGTTAAAACTTACGTACTTTCTTATCTTAAATACTAAGTGTACGCTAAAGTAGGTGTTTAGGAAGAGTTATAGCTAACTACTCTACTAGGACTACTATTTAGTTAGCTTATAATTAATATAGTATATATGCCTCTAGGGAGGAATAGGAAAAGGTTCTTAATAGTTACTTAGGACTACCTTAGTTAATAGGTTAAAGTAAAAGCAATAGCTAGGAATAATTTAGCCTTAGTTATTAAGTTCTTAGAGCACGAAGTCTTCTTAAGATAGGGGCTACTACTTAAAATAATAGCTAATAGTAGCCTAGAAAATAAAGGCTTAGTAGAGGATCTATAACGTTAGTAGGGTATAAACTAAGTAATTATAAGTGCCTATAACCCTTAAGCTTAAGGACTTATTAAAAGAGGTTATAGACCTTTAGTGTTAGCTCTTAAAAAGATATCTAGTAACTAGGTAGATAACCTCTATCGTACCTTATAGGCTAACTAAGTAACTATTAAGTAAGTAACTAGTAAAACACTAGCGTTCCTTATCTATAGAAAAGAGTATATACTCCCTATTAAACTCTCTATACTAACTTAGTAGACACTACTATAGGATATAGTTACTAACACAGCTTTATTACTAGAGTTAAGAACTAGATAATTTAAGAAACACGATAAGCGCCTCTAAGAATTAATTAGCTATACTATCTATATACGCAACTATAATAAAGAATACTTTAATAATAGTAAAGTGTTAAGACTAAACGTACTTTAAGAAGGGGATTTAGTGCTATTAAGAGACTTATACTATAAAAATAACTAATTAATCCTTATAAAGTTCCTGCCTAAGTAGTAAGGACTATTTAAAATCCTTAAAAAGGGAGAAAAAGGATAGTACAACCTATGTAAACTAGACGGAACACTATTTAGGAACTATACGCTAGGACATAGGCTTAAGAAATTTGTGTAAAGAACGTAGATAGAGCTTAAGGAGATTAAAGAAAGGATATTATAGGCTGTAGTAAATAAAGCTAAAGTAGTTACTAAGGACCCTTTAGAAGAAGTAAGGAACTATAGGCAAGACATCCTAATAAGGAGAATAACTTGTTAAGTAATAAGATAAAGGATAGAGGAAGAAGCTACTAATAAGGCTAGATAAGAGAATAATAAGGGTAAAGAGCTACTATTAAGAAAAGTTTAAGAAATAAGGCTAATAGCTCCTCTAGGGTTTAATAGATTATAATACTTATAGTTTAATTAGTTATTAGGAATACCTTTAGGAACTAAATAAAGAAGGCATAGTAAGGGTAGAAAATATTTATTAATACTTAATTATTCCTATAACTCTAGAAGAACTATAGATAAAGGAAGCTTAGGATATCCTATCTACTAACTAGCGTAAGCTTTAACTAGTATACTTAAAGTCTATATTACTATCCTAAAGTTTACCTAAAAGCTCTTTAATTTTAGCTACTAATATATTCGCAGCTTCTAATTCTAAATTAATAGATATATCCTAAGAAGAAGTAGGAATATTCTCCTAACCCTTATTACTATTATCCTAAGAAGTAATTAGGGGAGTAGAAGGGCTAGCAATATCCTAAAGAGATACCTAAACATCCTATAAGCCCCTAGTAGTACTCCTCTTATCCCTTAAAGCCTTAACTATATCGTGCACTATTATCTTAGCCTACTACTAAATAGTAGCTAACCTCTTCCTCTCTTTAGTAGAAGTATCCTTAGGAACTAAATTAAGAGTACTATAAGAGCGAGTAGTTATAGGTAGCTAAGAAGATTTAGTAGTATTATCCTAAGATTCTCTTATAATATCTAATATCTTTATCTTTCTAGCCCTCTTCTTAGTAGCCTACTTCCTCTTCTTTTCCTTCTTATCCTTATTATTAATGTATTTAGTGTCTTCTAAATTATTATTAATAGTCTAAGGCGTAGTAGCTATAGGCTCCTTAAAAAGATCTTTTCTAAGCTTAGTAGGAGTTATAGGGCGAGCGCGCGAAGAGTAAAGTAGAGTAGTAGGAGCGCAACGTAAATTATAAGGAGTAGAAGGAGCGGTAGCAAGTAGAGCTAAGTAGGAATTAGAGTTAGAGTTAATAATAATAATATTTAATATTAACACTAACGTGTTTTATAAGCAAGCGCCTATCCTAAGTAAGCGCCTAATGCTAGACTAGCGCACTACCTACGCGTAACTATTACGCACGCATAACACTATTAATTAAGAATTATAGTAAGCTAATCTATTCTTTAAACTTGTCGCTATCCTTATTATTATCTATTTCTACCTTATAGGTATAGGAGTTATATCCTTTCTTACTACAACGTCTATAGTACACTACGCCGCGCACCTTACGCGTAGGCCCTTTGCCTACATTACGCTCCCTACCCTCTCTCTTAGTAATTACGTCCTATACTTCTCCTACTATTAGGGTCTCCTCTATCTAAATATACTTGCGTTTTCTTAAATAACGCTTTATAAGCTTATTAATTACGCTTTGTATACGCGCCTATCCCTCCTATAATAACACTATATTATGTGCAATCTACTACGCGCCTTTACTTAGCTACCTAATCTTTTTATCTAATAAGCTTATAGAGGACCCCTAATAGTTTTAGATCCTCTATTAAATAAGCGTAGACTACGCCTTAATCTTACGCGTATTATATAGTGTCTACGCCTCCTATACGCTCTATATTAGTAATAATAGTGCTAGGGTCTATAACCTTACATTAAGCTTTAATAGAATAGCGTCTAGGTTATATAGGACTAGCCTAGCACCTCTAAAGCCTACCTTAATATTCTCTACTATTAAAGACTACTTAAAAGCTAGCTTAAATACTTAGAGGAAGGTTTCTTTACTAACAAAGTGTATATAGTTGCGTACTAAGGCTAAGATCTAGTCGCTGTACCTGCGCTTTAATAGCGCGAAGCAACCTATATTAAGAGGCTATAGTAGGTGCAATAAATGTAGAGGTATATAGTAAAGGATAATTTTCTTCTCCTTATAAAGATCCTAGAATTTAAGCGAGCTATAGCTCTTATACCTATTAATTATAAGTAGCTAGTGCGCACCTATAGCGCTTAACTTAGTATACTTATTAAAGTGCTCTAACTAGGTAAGAGTAAGCTAATTGTTTGTCTAGCTATTAGGGCTAACTTCAAGGATCTAATCGCGTGGTAAGTCCTTAAACTAGACGTTAATAAGCACGCTACCTATAAAGATAACAAAGGGTAGGAGTAGGTAGCCTATAGCTCCTACGCCTTAGATAATAGTAACCTATTTATAGGTACTAGGCTAGATAACCTTTTTTCTTCTAGCTACTTCTAAACTAGTAATAACTATCTACGCTAAAATCTTACCTATTATAAACCTAGTCTTATTAAAGTTATAGATATTATCGTCTATAATCCCCTATTTCTATTTTATCTCCTATATTAAGTTAAACTAGCGCTAGATAGCCGTAGGATCCTTATAGGCAGCTTGCTAATAGTTATATAGTTAGCTCTAGCGCTTATAGAGCTTAGGAGTCCGCTTAATAAAGTTATTAACCTAGTTTTTGCTAATAGGGTTGCTGCCTTATAATCTAAGAAGTTTATCTACTATTTCTTATACGTGGGACCTTAGAGGCGCAAGCCCTTATTTAGATAGCTTAAGAACCCTTTAGACTATAGCCTCCTCTTCTAGTTTTGTTAGGCGCTTTAAGTTCGCTTTATAATTGCGTCGCATACGCTTTCTAGCGCGTCGCCTATTAATAGTTCTTTAGGGTACGTTATATATGTCTATAGCCTAATTTACGCTTTAAACGCGTTACGCTTTAATATTAGAGATAGCAAGCTATATATTAGCTTTAGTATAAGTTATTTAGCTTTGTTATAGTTAAGACGTTACGCGATAGTTACGCGTAGGTGGTGCGCTAGTCTAGCGTTAGGCGCTTGCTTAGGATAGGCGCTTGCTTATAAAACACGTTAAAGCTAATATCCTCCTATAAGACCCCTATAGCTAGGAGCGTAACTACCTACTTAACTACTAAAAGCTAGCCCCTAAGGGGCTAGGTAAAGGCCTCCTTAGAAGAAGAAGAAGGATCTAAGGAGGACCCTAAAATTAACCTAGTAGGAGATTAGGGCAATATTAAACCTACCTTAGATATAGTAGCTCTTATATAAGAAATATTAATTCTATAAGAATAACTTAACTACGCCTAAGCTAGTTTATTAGCCCCTAATTAGCCCCTACTATCTACTAAAAAGACGCTAGTAGCCTATTTTATAGAGCTCTTAGTTACTCCCTTCCTATACGCCTAACTAGCTAGATAATTAGAAAGGACCCCTAATATTAAGGTTCTATCTAATAGGGTTAACCCTATAGATATTAGGACATTAGATATTGATTTGATATCTACGAAAAATAGGTACGTGCACTGCTTGGCGATACGCGCTATCCTTCTTAGTGGTACGCGCTATCCTGCTTAGCAATACGCGCTATCTACGCTATCCTTCTTAGTGGTACGCGCTATCCTGCTTAGCGATACGCGCTATCGCTTAGCGTAAGGGCTGTAATAGTATTTTAGATTAAATTTTTAGTTAAAATGTATAAAGTTCTCTATCTTGTAGGGTTTATATAGGGTTATAGGAAAGTTCTAGGAATTAGTACCTGTTAATCTCCCGGCGACCCTATAATTACTTACTCTACCCTAATTCTATAGAAGGGTTTAGATAAATTATATAACTAATAAGTCCTACCTGTATCTAGCTTATAAACCTAGCACTTCCCCGCCCTCTTATCTATAACCTCTTATTCCCCTCTTATATACTATTATTTATAATTATACCACTATCTCTATTGCTACTACTATCCTCTCTACCTTACGTATCCTTATCCTTGTCTATAATATCCTCTACATATCTACTAAGTAGTTGCAACGGTCTTGTTCCTGTAAAATTATCTAAGCGCTCTAAGAAAAAAAACTCTAGCGGGGGTTCTACTTCCCCTACACATGCTACTACTAATAGCTCTATTTAACGTGCTATTTCTATTACGTCTGTGTTATACTCCTTAACTATACGCGCCTACTGTAACGACGCAGGTAAGTAGGAGGATCCGAAAGGGTTCCGATACGGCTCAAAGGCATATGGGAGTGCGCGCCGGTATCGAAGGTTGAACGAATTGATTCCTACACCTATAGGTCTTGTACGAAAGGACAAGAAGAACTTGTCTGTCTATCTAAGAGCATAAGGCTCCTTTTATATGTGGAGGCAGAGGGGTATCGGATACAGATCGGAGCCGAGTCGGTGAGGACGTGACTCTAGCTCTGAATAGCTTAGGATGTAACGAACCTTCGTTACATTACCCCCCTCCTTAAGAAAGATAGTCCCTATCTTTGGTAGGTGTCGATTCGGAGTCGAATCGGTTTGACCTTCATTTTTCTGCTTTCTTCCATAGAATCCTCCTTCACCTGTCTTGTCGCCATCCGTAACGCTTCCGAATCCCATCCGAACTGAATCCCCCATCGAAGTGGAGGTGAAAGCGGCTTTTGCGTTTGCTGTTTTCGATATTGCCATGGTGACGCTCGATTTGGCAGGCGCGCTTGCGGCTGGCATATATTGATGCAAAACCTCGCCTTTCCTCCTACTCTCTACGCACCCCATCTCCATTGGTAAGTCCTCTGTTATTGCTCCGATAGCAGTCCTTTTTCGAGCCTGATTGCTAACGATTTTACAGCCATACCCACGATGCCCATTCCTGTGCCCCCCGGGGCTTTACCTGAGGCCCATCGTGGCATTTGTTTGCGGGCGGTACGGGCGCTGGCCCGGGGCCAATTTGTCGAGTTCCGGTTTGAGTCGGCGGGCTCAAAGAAGTGTGCATATTGCACACTTCAAGCTGGAAAGTGCAAGCCGGTAAGTATCCTAATAGGCTCCGTATCGACTGTCACTAACAAACCTAGGTGCCCTGGTATGTGGGACCGGAATTTGCGAGGTTGAACACCGGCCTGGAGAGGATGAAGGCGGTGGAGAGGGAGGAGAGGGAGGCTCCCGTGGCGGAGGAGGAGCGGGCGGCCTGGGAGGCCGACAAGGACACCCTCCGGAAGGAGGTCAAGGAGGCAGCGACGGTTCTGTCGGTCTGTGTGCAGGTGGCAACTGCCCAGACCCAGGGCACTGAGTCCGCCGAGCTCCTCCTGGCGAACCACTACGCCGTGTCGGAGGCCAATCGGGCCCTGAGGGAGGAGGTCCGGCTCCTCAAGGACGAGGTTTGGGCGTTGCGGGGGGAGATGGAGGCGTGGCGAACCGCCATGTCCTCAAGCGCGTCCGAACCTGGTCCGAAGGGACCGGACAAGGGCACGGCCAGGGGCAGAGGCAAAGCCAATGCCCCCCCTCGTGGGCCTCACGGTAGGTTCTCGAGGAAGATGGAGCCGGCACCATTGTTGCCGGATGGTGGTCTTTCCGGTGCGGTTCCGGATCCCTCTGATTCAGAGGTGAATCCGGAGGATGCCATGGAGGAGTAGGTCCGAAAGGGCTTCGATACTCCTGTGGTATTCCAACCGGCAGTTCTGCTAGGCCTTGGGGAGGGTCTCGATAGCAGATGTTGGTTCCGCACAAGTCTTGTACATTAGGTTGGCGCAATAAACGGGTCTGTAACTACGCCTTATCGTCCTGCAGTGATGTCAAGTCCTCTACGCCTTTTTCCCATGCTGTGAGCCACTTGGCTAAAGATCGCGGGGGTCCTGGCCGATTCGGATACTTATCGTGGTACGCTTTCAACTTATGGGGGGCTCCCATGAAGTTGGAGGCAGGGTACCAGGTAGGATCCGGATCGTGTCCTAGCCACTTGACTCTGTACTTGAGAGTAGAGCGATATAGTTTGCTGGCTAGGATTTCCTCAACCTCCCACTCTTCCACGCCTTGGATGGGGATACTGGGTGGTTTCGGAGCCTCTTGTCCTGGTAGGGGATCCCTAGGATCCTTGCAAAGGACATCTGGCGAGAAGACATCGTGTATCCGGGATCCTGGGGGTAGCTTAAGGCGGTAGGCGTGTCCTACTTGTTCTAATACCTCGTAGGGACCTTCCCAGAGTTCGGATAGCTTTCGGCTTGGTCTCGGGCTGGCAAGATTTGCGGTAGACAAGTAAACTTGGTCACCAACAGTCCAGTCTACAGAGCGACGGTGGCGATTGACAGCGGATCGCATCCGGTCCTGAGCCTTTTCCATATTCTCCTTGGCTTGTTTCCACGCGTCGTGCATGCGGGTAGCAAGGGCAAGGGCGTCCTTGTGGTTGATCTTTTCAAGGTTGGTGGAAGGAGGTTCAGCGGGTTTCCAGTTCCAACTCTGCCTAGGTTCGGAACCGAACAGGAGCTGGTACGGGGCCATTCCGATGGCGGCATGAGGAAGGGTAGCCTGGGCTCGATCGATCATGGGCAACAGTTCGCTCCAGTTGTCCTGATAGTACGTTACGAAAGGCCTCAGCCTCTGGTCAATATACTTGTTCATAATTTCTGTTTGGCCATCGGTTTGTTTGTGGTAGGCAGTAGAAAGCTTGACCTTGCTACCTACAATCCGACAGAATTCGGACCAGAAACTGGACACAAACTGAGGGCCACGATCAGAAACTATGCTATCAGGAGTATGGCCAAAACGGTATATCCATTGGATGAACAGGGTAGCCATGCCTCGGGCGTCGATGGTTTTATGACAAGGGATTGTTACAGCTTGCTTAGACAATCTGTCAATAACAACCATCACCTGATCGTATCCGAAACGGTCCCGGGGAAAATCCTTGAAGTCAATACACAGATGTTGCATGGGTCGGTCTGGAATTGGTAGGGGATGCAACATGCCAGGGAGTCGGTGCTGTCTCGGATGGCCTCTGCGGCAGGGGATACAGTTCCGCACATAACGTTTACAAGTAGCCTCCATACCTTTCCAATGGTATTGGCGGGCAAGGAGCTGATACGTCTTGGTTGCGGAGGGGTGTGCAGAGGAGACCTGGTCGTGGGCTTCTCGGATGAGTCGCGTGCACAAGGTAGAGCCTTCAGGTACACACAGACGATCCTGGTACAGGAGGAGTCCGTTATCGATCCGATAGTGCTGGGGTAAGTGCCGTCGTTCCTTGTCGAAGGAATTCCTGTTTTCTTTCAACAGCGCTTCAACCAGCTCTAAGGATCCAAGATTCATGACGTCCTGGTCGGGTAGAAGAATAGATATACGAGTCGATGCTTGCTGGCGGATGTAGTTCACAGCCAGTTCGGAGTTGATTCGGTCATGGAGGTTCTTAGGACCAATCAACACCTGTGACCTGTTATCGGTTTGGAGATTCTTCAAATTCTCGACGTCCTGTTCCCTGCGGCTGAGGATATCGGCCCTGGCGTTGCTCGGGCCTGGGGTGTACTCGATTCGGAAGTTGAACTGAGCCATGGTCTCTGCCCAGCGTGCTTGCCTTGCGTTAAGCACCTTGGTAGACATGAAGTACTCTAAGGAACGGTGATCAGTGTATACCTTGATTCGGTGGGGAGTCGAGGTCAGATCGGCTCGCCACTTCTCAAAGGCTCTGATGATAGCGTATAGTTCCTTGTCGTGTATCTCCCAATTGAGTTCGGATCCGGACAGGGCCTGACTGTAGAAGGCGACGGGGTACCACTTTCCATCAGGGTGCTCTTGTGACAGGACTCCGGCGATGACTCCATCGGAGGCGTCTGTCTCCAGCTTCGTAGGGTATTCGGAGTAGAAGTGGGACAAGGAGGGTATCTGTAGCAAGGCAGATCTCAGCTTGTCAAACGCTAGTTGGCAATCCGAAGTCCATACGAAAGGGGTGGCAGGGCTCTGTAACGCGGCGAGGGGCTTTGCCACCCGGGAAAATTCAGGAACAAATTGACGATAGAATCCTGTGAAACCGAGAAATGACTTCACACCCGTAATCGTCTTAGGTTCGGACCAGTTCCGGAGTACGGCCACTTTCTCAGGATCTACCTCTAAGCCGTGGTCGGTCAGGATGTAGCCCAAATACCTAGTACGCTTTACATGGAATTCGCTTTTCTTGATGTCGGCCTGTAGGCCGGCTGATCGAAGGCGTTCAAGAACCTTACGTACGTGTTCTTGATGGGTCGCCTCACTATCGGAGTAGATTAGGATATCGTCCAAATAGGCGACACAGAAATCATCCAAGTAATCGATCAACACGTCGTTCATGTATCGCTGGTAGGTAGCGGGTCCATTGCACAGTCCAAAGGGTAACACCTTGCACTTATAGGTTCCGTAACGGGTCCGAAACGTGGTATACTCCTCAGAGGCGGGGTCCATCCGGATCTTGTTGAAAGCCGATCGAATATCAAGCTTGGTGAATATCTTAGCCTTTGCAGGGCGCGACAGCAACTCGTCGATACGGGGTATCGGGTAGGCGTCCTTTCGGGTTAGGTTGTTGAGCTTACGATAATCCACACAAATCCTGATAGTACCATTTGGTTTTCGAACGCAGAGGATGGGCGATGCGAAAGGGCTCCGACTCGACTCGATAAATCCCTTCTGTAGGTGCTCCTGTACATACTCCTTAGTAGCTTGCAGTTCCTCTGAGTTTTGCTTATATAGAGGGCTGTAGGAGTTTGGTAGGGGTTCTTCCAGGATAATCTTGTGATCGTAGGGTCGGTGCTCCGGCAGGCGGTCGGCAGCTGCTTTACTAAACACATCGCGGTAGGCCCCATACTTGGCAGGGAGTCGGCTCCGTATCAGCTCCGAGTTGTCGTGGTCGTCCTCCTCCAGATCTTCCAGGCGGCGCTCTATTTCATACAAGCTGGTAGTGAAGAATTCGTTCGTGGGTTTCTTCAGATTGAAGTGGAAAGCATTTGCTGAAATGAGGGCTATCCTGGCAACGGGAGTCGAGGCGGGAACGGAGGTAGTTCGGACAGGAGCCGGCACGGCGAATGTGACTGCTCGACGTGCTGCCGGCACCTTGAGGATTCCTCGTATCCTGTTGATCGCACCGGGACTGTTGGCGTTTCGGATCTCTTCCTGATCCCATAAGGCGTCTCGTCGCTGGACATCACGTTCTACCAGGGAAGAGGGTACTTGTTGACGTAGCCTTACGAGCAGGGGGGGTGATGGATCGTAGGTTGGGGGATATTTGGCAGGCCACACCAACCGAGATCGATCCGTATCGACTAGGATCTGGAAACGTTTCAACCAATGTAGTCCAATAATACAATCCTGGGATCCTAGGTCCACGATAACAAAAGGACAGTTATAGACCTTACGTCCGCTAACTATCAAGTGGAGGCGAATGTAATGTGCTGCAGGAGAAGTGATTTGATCTTGAAATCCTTTGACGGTGAGCTTGTAGGGTAGCTTTCGGATAGGTACCTGAAGGGAAGAAGAAATGGAATAAGCAATTTTAGAATTCAAGAAAAGAAAGCCCTGTGCACCAGTATCGACCAAGGAGTTCAATCGAACCCCGGAGCCGTTACGGCACAGAGTAGTACGTGTAAGGAAATGAGAACCTGTAAACAATTTGGATAAGGAAAGGTTGGAAAGATCGTAACGGGTTAAGCCCGGGAAGGAGAGTCCTCCCGGGCGGGGTCTTTTCCCGTCCGATACGGTTCCGAATCGAAAGTCTCCGACGCGTCTTGGTACTCCTCTACATCTTCAACCAATTCCATAGCACGGATCCTTGGCTTAGGGCAGTCATTGGCGAAGTGTCCTACTTCACCGCAATTGTAGCAACTACCTGGGGTCTTGGATCTGTCAGGAGCAGGTGTTGAGGAAGGCTGTCGGTGGGGTTGCGGAGTGGTGCCACGTTGGTGGCCTTGAGACGCATAGGGTCGTGTTGAGGTGTTTGCTACACCGTATGTTTTCCGATTCGGTTCCGATTGGTGTTGTGCGGTGGGGTTCGGGCCTTTTCCGTGGTTACTGGTTAGTCCCTTGGTAGGTGCACTGGACTGATTCGGATAGTTTCTCCGCTCCATATCAAAGGCAGTAAGGTGCTCGACCATCCTTTCGAATGAGTTCCCCCAGAGGTGTCTGAAACCTAAGTTAGGAACTCGAATGGCGGGCGTTACCTTTGACCAGAGGTAGTGAAACCACTCCGAACGGGGTACTTGTCCCTTAACAGCCGAGCTCAAGAACCGAGCTTTGAAGGCTGGGAAGGTTTCGTTCCTATCCATCTGCAATCGATCGAACACTGCTCTGCTTTCTGCCTTCTCATTTCCAGTAATGAAATAGGATTTGAGAAGGTTAATCATTTCCTCAGCGTCGGCGAATCGATCCGTAAGGTCGTCGGATAGGTATCGGGGTTCCAAGTATTCTTTTGCTAAACCAGTGCTGTGTCCCCATACCAAAGCCATGCGAGCTCGTTCATTCCGATAATGATCCGAGTTGATTTCGAGTCGATCCTGAATGGAAGCTTGCCATTGCTTGAAGGTAGGATCAACCCCATCAGACAGAACCTCAATGTTAGGGGTCCTTTCTGATCGTCTGGCTGGTTGGGCGTATGGGAAGGGGGTAACCGAGGGCTCCACGAAGCGGGCCACCGGCGTCTTTTCGGTGGATGGTAGGGGCTGATCAGGGGCCAACGAACCAGCTTGGGCGCGGTTAAGTTGTTCTCGCAGAATTGATATTTCTTGCATGAGAGCTGCCACGTCCGAGGCGGGTCCGATATCGCCCTGATCTCCTACCGGGTCGATTTCGGGGTCCTCCTCAGATCCTTCTTCTTCTTCTGAGGAGGCCTTTGCCTGGCCCCTCGGGGGCTGGCTTTTGGTGGTTGAGCGGGTGGTTACGCTCCTAGCCATGGGGGTCTTGTGGGAGGACATCGGCTTTGCCTCCGATTCCTCTAGGTTATTGGTAGTCTCCGAGTTTCTACCCTGGCGCAATCTGACGCGACTTTTCCGAAGGCAATCCGAATCACGACCCAGTCGTGCGGAAGTTCCAAACCTATAGGCTTCGGTCGTTGGAAGTTCTAATGGAGTTCCAACTGTGGATGTACGATCGGATCACAACCTGAAGTGAATCGGTTGTGATATAAATACAATACAACAATGCGATATTCTTAAGAAGCCGTCACCGGCGGGGACGAAGTTCTTCTTGTAATGTAACGACGCAGGTAAGTAGGAGGATCCGAAAGGGTTCCGATACGGCTCAAAGGCATATGGGAGTGCGCGCCGGTATCGAAGGTTGAACGAATTGATTCCTACACCTATAGGTCTTGTACGAAAGGACAAGAAGAACTTGTCTGTCTATCTAAGAGCATAAGGCTCCTTTTATATGTGGAGGCAGAGGGGTATCGGATACAGATCGGAGCCGAGTCGGTGAGGACGTGACTCTAGCTCTGAATAGCTTAGGATGTAACGAACCTTCGTTACACCTACTTACTAACTCTCGCTTATATTAACCTCTTCTTAATCTACTTATTTAGGTTAAAGCTTTGTAGTAGTAGTCTAAAAATGCTAATTAAACTAAATATCTTTTTTATAATATTCTACCTCTTTCCCTAATCTAAATACTCTCTAAAGCGTACCTATAGGTTAGGATCTATATTTTTAGTTACTATGCGCCCTAGGTCTATATAGTATATAGCAGCGAATAATAACTCTTTTACTACGACCTTGTACCTATAGCCTTTTTAACTAGTGCCTGTATTCTATATACGTATTTTGTCTTCTATCTATATATACTCTTTATAGAAACTGTCTATTTTAAACTATTATCTTATTTAGCCTATAACACTATCTACCTATATCTTTTACACCTAGAAGTACTTTTATTAAAGAATTATAGTCTAGCGTGTAGTAATATAGATATTGTTAACTAATAACTAGGTCTATAATTGTGTTAATGCTAGTTACGTCTTAGGAATACCTACATTACTTGTAATACTATCCTAGTTTTATAAAACTGCCCTTTTAGAAGGTAGAGCTACACCTTAAAATAACTTCTTCCTAAAACGCTTTTATCTTCTCTATATAATAAACACAGCCGCCTAATCTTTAAAGACCTCTATTATCCTAATAGCCTTTGCTATATTAATTATATACGTAGTAGTATTAATTCCTACCCTTAGTAGGCTCTTTATATATGCCCTGTATTATTCCTCTTTATTAGTTACTATTATTAGCGCCTATACCTCCTACTAATCTTGTGTGTAAGCTACTATATAGGCTAAGGTAAGATTTATTTTCTCTACTATTTCCTTGTTAACTTACCTAGTAGTCTTTTCCCTCTTTCTCTTTAACCTAGCTATAGGACTTAGAGGGCTATTAATCCCTAAGTTGTCCTCCCTACTATCATAGGGCCTAGGGTAATTATAGTTGTATTAAATAATCTTTAATAACTTTAGTTTAGCGACCCTCTAGCATATCTATCGCAGCGTATTAGTTAGTGTTCTTATAACAAAGGTAGAGTATAGAACTAGATTATTAGGTATATTAATATAACTTGCGAGCTATGCTTGTTGTAATCTATCCTATATATACTATGCTATCTTAACCCTATTATCTCCCTTAGTAAGGCTATTAGCTATAATAGGAAGGTCTCTTAGAAGTAGTAGTATTATAATAAAGTAAAATAGTAATAGAGAGGTAGACTGGCGTTAACTTTGTTAGGGAAAATTATTAGAGTAATAAATATCTAATACTAAACTAGAAGCACTATAGTCCTTAACTAGCTAATTGCCTGCATATTAGGTATTTAAAACTAATCTAAGGATCTAAATACCTATAAATATTACCTATAGATTGCCTATTATCTTATAAAAGCACTACTATATCTATTCTATAACACCTATTAATTAACTTAGAATATAGTATTATTATTTACTTAGTTTACTAGTACGCACTTCTTCCTAGTAATATACTTAGCTACTTTTTGTTAGAACACTATAAGGATACTTCCCTAGGGGAAAGACGCGTTATATAAGAATAGGTTAATACCTTATATAATACCTATGCACTTAAGAGAGATTACAAGGACTTCTACATTAGATCTAGACCTATTTAGCACATACCTAGCCTAAAACTTTATCTATAGTTATTATAATGTAACTATTATAGCTTTATTACTAGCGGTGCGTCTATAGAGAAGAATATATAATCTTACCTTTATAGAGACTATAAACTATAGTACTTAGGCTCTAGAGAGTTTCCTAATACAACTACGTAGGTGCATAGCAAAACGCAAGTTATTAAAAGCTAAAGACTCTTTACTGCCGTCCCTAAAGACTATAGTAACCTAGCACTAGTATATTATTTTAAAGTAACTATTAGGCCTACAACGACTAGTACCTATAACTCTTAGGATATTACAACTATAACTAACTCTGTTACACATGATGCGCGAACCTACCTACTAACTAGTAAACTATCTAATAAGCTAAATTTAAAATATAACGCCTACTATAATGCTACTATGTAGTTACTATAGACCTAGCTTTAATTAGCGTCTATATAGGTATAGCAAGATCGCTAAGCGCGTATTATAATAGTATCTATCTTACCTAAGATATCTATAAATCTATAGATTATATATACAAAATTCCTCTCTATACTAGAAGGATATATATAGGCTAAAGCACTAGGATATATAGCTATATAAAATCTATAATTAGAACTATATATGTACTAAATATACCTAGCGGTTAAGAGTATAGTATATACTTAGTAGAACGTAATAGCTTCTAGTATATAACACGCCTAGATAAGGGTTATATAAGAAGATACTAAGGACATCCCCCTCTATCCCCTTAAACCTTACTAGAACTAGAGTGTAAAACATATAGTCCTACTATAAAAAATCTTCTATTTCTTCTACTAAGTTATAATATTAAAATAACGTGCCCCTATAATATTATAACTACAGCTACTATAATAGGAAGCCTAGAGCAGAATTAAGCAACATTTAAAGGATTAACTAGAAACCTAAATAGCTATAACGACAAGAGAAGAGGATACAAATCTAGGCCTATTACAAAAACTCTACTATTAGTTTTAGTTATCTCTTATAGAATAAATAGGAAGGACTAGAGACTATAAGCTTACTTTATTACTACCCCTTATATTCCTTATAGTAGCACCCTAAGCTAATAGGTTCTAACTAGCATACCTATTTACAACAGATATATCTATAATAAAGAAGATAGCTAGATTTACTAGCCTCTAGAAACTATAGGATAACTTTGCTACTAATAGAAGTAACTTAGTCTAGTGTAGAGAATAGAATAATACGTTACTAACTTTAGAGGAGGAGGTATATATCCTTGTTGTAGAACAAGAGCAAATAAAAGAATATATTATAGGTATAGAGGCAAAAAACAGGGCCCTTATAGATTAGTTTAAACTATAGGTGTATAACTACCTTACTATAGAATACCTAACACCTATAAGTTAGTTAATTAATACTATACGCTATCTTAGCCGCTTCTACTATAGTAAGACTCTAGACGCCTTTATATAGTAGAATAGAGATATAGTTACTATCTAAAATATAAGGACTACTCTAGTAAAGTTTATAAATATAATTTAGAATAAGTATAAGTAAATAGTACTTACCCTATGTTAACTATGCTTTATATCTTTAAAGGAGGACCTACCTATTATTCTATAGAGTGATTTAGTTAAGGAACCCTATAATTAAACTCCTAGCTTTACGCTCTTCTCTAGCTATAACCTAATACTAGAATATAGCTTAGACTTTGTAGGTAACTATCTTATTAAAGCTATTAAGAAAGGAGCCTTAAACAAGACTGCTATATTAGACTTATAGGATTCTACCTAAGTGCTCTAGTAGTATAACCTTATATAAGAATTCCTAAGATATCTACTCCTATTAGTATATTATATTAGGGGTAGCGTAGCACGTAGTATAGAAATTACAAGTGTATATACTAAAAATAGTATAGAAGGTAATTTACGTAACATTTTCCTATATAAAGGGCTTGTTACAATTGTCCTATAGTATTATAAAGGTTATAATCGTAATAAGTCCATTAAGGCAATCTACTAGTTCCTCCTATAAGAAGTAGGTTTACTTATAGTGTAGTACCTCTAGCTTATATAGCTATTCTACACAGTACTATAGTATTTAGTTATACCCTACCTTAAGGACTAGTACTACCTGCAAGTAATAAGTCTACTATTATAGCTAGATATAAATAGGAAATAGAGGCTAATATTAGTAGTGTTAGGTAAGATAATCTAGGAGGCCACTAGTAAGTAGATAGGATTAGAGATTAACATTAGCATATTACGTCACCTTATTATTGCCTTTAGACGAAAGGTGTCTAAGAAAGAGTAGACTAAATATACATTATCGAAATTAGAGTTAGAAGATATGCTTAATAACGCTAAAGTAGAAATAAAAGAAATATAATTAGGGTATAGCCTAGAAATAGCCTATACGGTGTATATAGTTAACGTATAAAAGTTATTTATATAATAATATAACTAACTAGAGGCCTAACTAAAAATATCTATCTAATAGTACTAAGCGCTTTAATTTAGTAGTTATAAGATAATAACAGTTATTTAAAAACCACTAGACGAAAAGAAACTATTAGAGCGTATAGGGATTAACTTTACACGTCTACTACAAGAGAACTATAGGTATTATGCCTCCCTTAGAGGATAGTAGTACACTACTCTTAAGGTAATTATAGAGAATAAGACTATAGTAGCCTATATTACTAGCACTAGATTAGGAAAGAGCCTCTTATTCTAACTTCCTGCCTATTTCCCTAGCTATAGATAGACTATTATTATTATACTATTAGCTACGCTTTAAATAGACATTATAACCTACTATAAGTAGCTAAGCATTTATACTATAGTCTAGAAGTAAGGTTAGTGTAATAAGATAGCCTCTATTATACTAGCTACACTAGAAAGTATTAGTAATAAGTTATTTATCTCTCTAGTACATAGGTTGCGAGTAAATAAGCAACTAGAATAAATTGTAGTAGATAAATATTACTATATACTCCTACTAGATATATCTTACTACCTATACCTTATAAACCTATAGACACTTACCTAGTATTTAACACTAATTACGCTTCTATCTACTACTATACCCTTTAAGGAATAGTCTAAGGCACTCTATCTCTTTAGTCTCCTAATAGACTTACTTACTTTCTAGGAATTAACTATTTAATCTAATATTAGATATAAGGTACACTACCTACCACCTAGTAATAATAACTAAATATTATAAGTTACTTATTATATTATAACAATAGTATAAGAACTAAAGAAAATTATAGTATACGTAGACTTTACTATAATAGTAGAAGACCTCGCTATAGCCTTAGGATACTAAAGATTCTATAGGAAAATAATAGAAGAAGAATAGGTATAAAACTAGCAAGAATATTAGCAACAACAAGAAGGTATTTTTATTATTACTAGCGTATAGAGTTATAGTGTCTATGTCCTAGATATACGCGCTATTCTACGTATTAGGAAACTAGAAAACCTAATTAGTACTTTATAAGAGAGTAGTAGGGCTAGGAGAGATAGCCTACTATATATGTATATAATTATCCTCTCTACTACTATACTAAACTCGTACTTTAATAAGGCTAATACTAAAGCACAAGCCTAGGTAGATAACCTTATTTTACCTAGTAGGCGTAACTAAGGGTGCTAGAGACAAATAATTAATAAACTTATAGATAGGGATGTAACCTATATTATATATTATATATAAGAAGAAAAATGTAACCTATATAAAATATAACACTATACTAGGAAATAAGTAGGGTAATATATTAGTATAGTAGTAACTAGTAATAGCTTACTATAGGGTTCTACTATAATATTAAGTAGTAGTTCTATAGATAAAGCGCTAGTAAACTAGTTACCTACACTACACACATCTAATCTATATACACCTGCTTAATAGGGCACCTTAGGTAATAATAGCCTAAGAGAGCATATTACTACCTCTAGCGACACACCTACTAACAAGTATATTATGTCTAGTAGTCTAGGATATTATGCATTTAAAGGGACCTATATATATACTACCCTCTCTAGCCTAATATAGCTACTATTCTAGATTCTATATAGCTAAAAGAAGAGGGCT
Organism: Plenodomus biglobosus; assembly: GCA_022343325.1. Classification (NCBI taxonomy): domain Eukaryota; kingdom Fungi; phylum Ascomycota; class Dothideomycetes; order Pleosporales; family Leptosphaeriaceae; genus Plenodomus; species Plenodomus biglobosus. The sequence continues at coordinate 1,123,335 of JACTNT010000004.1, forward strand.
AGACTTAGTAATAGGTTATTATCCCTATTTACCTCTTCGTTACCTATAAAGTAAGTACACTCCTAATATAAGTTAATGTATAATAGCACTAACTATAGAAAAGGCTAATAACTATTTAAGATCTAGCTAGATTATATATAGTACTAATAGTGCCTAGTTCCTTAAGTGTGTAATATAAAGCCGCACGTTATACTAGAGAATTGCTATTTAACTTAGATTAATTTAGCGACGAAGCCGTAACGCGCGTAGAGCTCTTTAACTAATAATTTATCTAAATATAGTCCTATTAGATTAAGTATTATATAGTATACTTTATAGCACGTAAGTCTTTTAACTATACGCGCTAAGTATATAGGACATATAATAGTATAATACTAAAATATATTAATAGTGTAGTAAGATAGTACTAAGTAAGAATAAAGAATTAGTAGGGAAGGGGTTAGTGTTAGACATATTTAATACCCTATAATTACTACCTACGTTAGAGGGTACTAGGAACACACAGTTAGACTAGTACTAAAATATAAAAAGATATAACCTATAGAGACTAGTCTACTATCTAAGATATATAGGCGTATTTATAGGATAAGTGTCTAAGACTTAAAGAGATATAGATTTAGCGTATACACTCTAACATCCTAGGCTAGGTAGAAGATAATTAGACTATATTTATTAACTACTTCTTAAAAGTAATAGACTTTAGGGCTAACTATAAGGTAGGCTAGATTATAATAGATATTAATTAGTTAACATATATCTATTTTATAAATAAGGGCAATACGTAGGAGTAGTTACTTTAGGGAGGTAGTAGAAAAGAATATATAAGTAGAGAGGGTCTAATAAATATATACTATCTTATACTCTAGTATAAAAGAATATATACTATAGTAGCACTAGATACCTATAAAAGTAGACGTAGTTAGGGGAATAGTTATAAAAATAGGGGATATATTTAAGAATATAATACTATATTAGGGAAAAGAGTAGATTTTAATTAGTAGGTTAGATCTAAATAAAGTTAATATAGACGTAGTTATAGCTATAAAAATAACACTCTACCTATATAGCAAAGCTATAATAGGCGAAGGTAGAGCGGTAAAAAGATCTAGGTAGTAGACGAGGGTAATTAATTAAGAAGGGGGAAAATACTAGGATAACTAGGGAAAAGGAGGGATAAATAGTGTCCTATACCTAGTAAAACCCCTAGTCTACTTATATAGCGAGTTAAAAAGGTAGTATAGACTAAGCGCCTCCCTATAATAATAAGGGGGCGGGAGAATACTAGCATTCTAAGCTTAGAGGAGGTGCAGAATCTTATACAGAATCTAGTATTATTTACATACCCTTACCTATTTAAGCCTAGCTATTACTAAATATAGTTAGAGTATTATAAGCGAGGATAAGTTAGCGACTAGTAGAGGTAGCTAAAATATTTCCTCCTAGGACTTTTAAACCCTCGCTCCTATTCCCTTTTTTCTATTTAAATAGGCCTATTATCTAAAGTCGCCTAGGACTACTTTTTTTTAATAATCTAAAGTCTAAATACTATTAACAATAGATCCTAAAATCCTAGCACATCCCTGCCCCCCTTATAGGCAGAGGTAGTAACATGCATTGCACTAATATAATTTATAGCTTGTTTTTACCCCTACGCCTGTTTTTTCTTGTGGTTTGTGTGCTAATAATAATAGTTAGTATTTACACGTATTAAGTGGTTATAAGGCCCTAGGGAGAGTAATAGCTTTTTAAAATACTAGTACAATCCTAGGGCCCTATTAGTTAGGGGTTAAGAATCTTAGTAATAGTGGAAATATCACGTATAGAGAAGCTACGTGTAGTACAAGTAGAGGCTCTGTAGGAATAGGCGTAAGCCCCTCTATAGACTAACCCTACTACTAATATAGAAGTGCCTACTACTACTATAGTAGATCCCTACCTTACTAAGATAGTATACTTAACTTAGCCTAGCAAGACTAAGCCCTATAGTTCTTATATTTAACTCGCCCTTTATTTTAGGTATATAGCAAAGCAACTAATAGCAGCTATAAAGACCTTTATAAAACCCTTATATAATTCACTAGTATAGGCTCTAGCAAATTACCTATTATCTAGCGCATCTTAAACGTTAACTATAAAGTATAATAATATAGTAGCATATTTGTAGTAGGAGCGTGCGTCTAGTTAAGGGGTTATTACGTCATCTTCTTTATCTATAATTAGTTAGTTACTAGTGTAATAGCATACGTAGTATATCTATAACATTCGCAAATTACTCTTTAATAATACAGACGCACTATTTAAAGATTTAACTATCCTACTAGACCTTCGTAATAATAGGGCATAGGTAGTTATACTACTACTACGCACTTTAGAGAATAAGCGTGCACGCGTATAGTTACAAAGTAAGTAGAAGGCTAAATCCTAGACATAGGTAATAGCCACTTCGCAGCCTATAGGTAGGGGTAACCTAAGTGCTAAAATAGTAGAAGACTTAAATATAAGTAAAGATTCGTTAGCGTTACTAGCACCTAACATAACTACTAAAGTAACTGCAACACAGCTAGCAAAGAAGGGCGCTAAACTAAAAGATAAAGCGCTAAAACCTATGCTAGGACCTTCTAGTATATAGCTAAATATCTATATTATTATAAAACCCGCTGCAAGTGCAGGTAAGTAGGGGCTAAAGCTAGCTCCTATTTATAAAACTAATAATAAGTAGCTTAATAAACTAGTATTAACGTATAGCCTTAATATAAAGAGTAGTATTATAGTAACATACGTTCTCTATAACCTTATAGGTAATAACTCTAAGGTAAACCCTAGATGGTCTTAGTTCTATAAAGTATATAGCTCTCTAACTATTTATCTACTTATAGGTAACTACTTATTTAGTATTAACCCTACTATACCTATTAACTAGGTAGATAATAATATAGTTAATAAGTAGAATACGTCCCCTACTAGATATAACTAATTTTTAAGTAAATAGTGTACATCTACTATGCTACTTATATATAGAGAGGATAAAGCTATAGTACTAAAACCTAGGATATTAACTATTAAGGCACTACCAAATTATTAGCAAATGTCTAATCGCGAGCTGTTGTCGCTAAAAGAGGCGTTCCTCCTTAATAATAACCTATTACTTATAGAGGTTAAGAGGTAGCGTATACATAAGTATAAAAACTTAGCCCTAGTCTATAGTTATACTATAGGCAGCGTGTAGTCTAAGCTTATAGTAGTAGAGAGCCTAGCCCTACTAGGAGATATTAGGATAGCTAATGCCTATAATATTAGCAACTTGCTACCACAGGAAGGTAATATTAACACTAACTATACTAAGCTTATAAATATTAACGTTGATAATAAACCCTTTTATAAGCGAAGGGAGAGGATTATAGCCTTATAAGATAATCTACCTATTACTATAGAGGCCTATCGCGATACCTTAAGCGCTATTTATATTACTAATTATTCTAAGCTACGCCTCCTAGGCTAACGTGATTTCCACTTAATCTAGTCCTAAGTGACTAGTATTTACTCTAGCCTGTAGTTAGTAAACATTTGCTGTTAAACGAATTCTAGGCGTAAAGGCGTATTATATAGTAATAAGACTAGGTTAGGTAAGATATAGGTTAGGATAGGTCTAATTCTAGCTATAAGTGCTTTCCTTTTTTTCTACTATCTATCGTCTATGCGGGGAAATAACAGGATTTAGAAACCTGTTATTCTCCTAGCCCCTCTATAGGAGGAGCCTTTTATTAATAACCTTTACTAACTTATTATAGTATATTAACAATATTAAATTTAATCTAATAGCTACACGTGAACATAAGGACTAGGAGTATCTATTACAGCACCGCGCTAAAGTTAACCTATAGGTAATATAAACTTACTTAGTTAATTAGGTAGTAAAAGACGCAGCTAAGTTTATAACTGCATTTAACGTCTATGTTTATATAGGCGAGAAAGAGAAAGAGGGCCTCTTGCTAGGTAGGGCACGTTACTAGAGGATACCTATTACTTACTAAGATCCTCTCTTAAGCCCTAATAACCTAATAACTAATTATGTCCTAATTATTACATCTTATAAACTTCTTTAGTCTCGCTATAGACCTATATTAATGCGCTAGTAGCTTATTAAGGAAGGTTATACGTCCATAGCTACTAATAGCTAAATTAAAAACATTAGTCCCTACTATAACCTTCTAGACGCCCTTACTAATATGCTAACTAGTCTTTAGGGTTATATTAGGATCGTCGTTATAGACAAGGCCTAGAAAGTCTATTTATAGTACTTGTAAGTTAGTATAATACTTGCCTAGTTAAGGCTAGTTTTTTACTAACTATTAACTACGACTCCTATTCCCTAGAGTGTAGCTTCGTTTAGTAGTTTTATAGGGTTAATACAGGATAATACGCTACACTTTAAGGCTAAAAAACTAGTAGCTAAATTACTTAACAAGCGGATAGAAGTAGAGTAGTAAGCTTAGAGTAATAGTATATTAGAAATAGTTAAAGATGCCTTTATAGCTAATAAGGAAAAGTTTAAGTAGTTACTATATATATTACACGCTCTAATAGATTAGGTACCTTATTAGGTAATAGTTATAGTATTTAACTTCTTCCTACCCCTAAAAGGAGAACTTGCCGCGTAAGGAGTAGTCCTAGTAGGTGCGTTTAACTAGGTTATATTGCGACGAACGTACTATTCTTCTTACGTTACTTACCCTAATAGTAATATATATATAATTAGTAACCTTATCCTACCCTCGCTCCTACTTTGTATTACCTTTAGTAATTTAGTAGAAACCTAGTAACTATAGGACTATAAGTCTAAGGAAGTTAGTAAGAACCTATTTCTACTATAACGAGGCTTTAAGAATAAAGTAGTAATTAATAGTTAGGCGGTACGGCGTCTAAATCTAGGAAGTTTGTCCCCTATCCTCTTATAGGCTAATACTATAGCCTATATTAGTAGAAATAAGTTTTTATAAAAGCTATCTAACCTCTATAATCGTAGCAAGTACTAACAGTACCTTTATATAGTGCTAGATGATGTTCGCAAGGGCGCTAAGGAAGATGGCGTTAAGGGGGTTTTACTATATAACCTTCCTAACGTTAATAAAGGCCTTATATTAGTGTCTTGTTTTATTAACTACTCTAAGCGTATACGCTTAATTCTAGAACTACTATTAGACTTTATTATAGTTAATAATAAAAAGGTAGTTATTTTTTACTAGAATCTATTAGAGTAAGAATTGCTTAATTGTATTCTTAATATAATAGGTCTTGCTAGTAAGGCTCTTCTAGCTTAATATAAAGTAGACGACAAACAATAGGTCCTAAGCCTATTTAATAGCCTACCTACAACTTAGAGATTAAAAGCTACTATAGTAGACAAAGACTGCATGCTAATAGCGATGCCTGTATTAAATTAGTAAAATTTGGGCTTAAATATATATCTATTCTACTATTTAGTTATTATAATAGGCCTAGTTGTAAGTCCCTAATTCCCCTTCCTATCTATCCCTAGGGGTTTACTAGGTTTTATAATCCTAGTATTCTCCTGCCCCCCTCTATATCTTAGTTTACTAATGGTTTCTTAGCTGTCCTATATTATGTTTATCTAGATATATAGCTATATTATTTATATTAGCTAGAAGTATAAAGTATTAATCTATAAGCTCTACGATCTAGATTCCTATAATAATAACATTGCTTAAAACTTAACTTCTAAGGCCCTTACTATACTAGGTGCTATAATTAACCCTTGTCTTCTCTAGGCTATGTTTAGTATAGACGGTAACGAAGACACTTAATCTTTAGATAGTGAAATTGTAATTAATATACATAATTTAGAAGGATTTATAGTTATAGACAGTGCTCTACTAAATAAGAAGTTACCTAATTTCCCTAAGGAGTATAGGAACCTACTAACTTTGTCCTATAATAATATTCTGCTTTAGTTTTTTAACCTACTTTAATTAGATAAGCGTAAGCTAAGTAAACTGCTCCTTAAGACTAGGACGTCTTAGTTAGACCCTAGCATTGCCCCTTACTTGTCTATCTAATCAAGTAAAGGAAAGTTGGTTTTTAAGGACGCTATAGACGGTGCACGCCTAACTACTATACCTTAACTAGAGGCTATAGAGTTAGTATTACTAAAGGACTATTAGTAAGAGACTATTAAATTTAAGAAACTAGTGGATTATATGCTCTCTAAGAATAAAAAGTACCTCCCTAAGAAGGTGCATTCTATAAAGAAAGATAGAGCTTTCTATAAGATGTAGGTCTACGAGTTATAGTAATTAGGAACTTGGTTATACCTAAACAAATTACTAGAGTATATACAGTCCTCGCTATTAGCTAATAAGAACTTGCTAACCTCTAAATTAGGGTTAGGGTTAGGGTTAGGGTTAGGGTTAGGGTTAGGGTTAGGGTTAGGGTTAGGGTTAGGGTTAGGGTTAGGGTTAGGGTTAGGGTTAGGGTTAGGGTTAGGGTTAGGGTTAGGGTTAGGGTTAGGGTTAGGGTTAGGGTTAGGGTTAGGGTTAGGGTTAGGGTAGCGCTGGCAA